>CM023627.1:12149550-12152050 GCA_013358685.1 Antennarius maculatus
TTCGATCCATCGACCTCTGGGTTATGGGCCCAGCACGCTTCCGCTGCGCCACTCTGCTTATGAGCTCCTGCGCTCAACGTGGGGCTCGAACCCACGACCCTGAGATTAAGAGTCTCATGCTCTACCGACTGAGCTAGCCGGGCTGTTCTTTCATGGAATTCCAGTTCGGTCCACCAACCATCTTCACAGCAATTATCCTCTAATCTTTGTTCCCCATGACAATACCTAAAAGATTATCAGCGGATTGTCCCAAAGTATTAGCAGAGGATGGTTTCGATCCATCGACCTCTGGGTTATGGGCCCAGCACGCTTCCGCTGCGCCACTCTGCTTATGAGCTCCTGCGCCCAACGTGGGGCTCGAACCCACGACCCTGAGATTAAGAGTCTCATGCTCTACCGACTGAGCTAGCCGGGCTGTTCTTTTATGGAATTCCAGTTCGGTCCACCAACCAACTTCACAGCAAGTATCCTCTAATCTTTGTTCCCCATGACAAAACCTAAAAGATTATCAGCGGATTGTCCCAAAGTATTAGCAGAGGATGGTTTCGATCCATTGACCTCTGGGTTATGGGCCCAGCACGCTTCGCTGCTCCACTCTGCTTACGAGCTCTTGCGCACAACGTGGGGCTCAAACCCACAACCCTGAGAATAAGAGTCTCATGCTCTACCTACTGAGCTAGCAGGGCTGTTGTTGTAAGTAATTCCAGTTCGGTCCACCAACCAACTTCATTGCAAGTACCGTCTAATCTCAGTTCCCCAAGACAAGACCTAAAATATTATCAAAGGATGTTTTCGATCCATCGACCTCTGGGTTATGGGCCCAGCATGCTTCCCCTGCGCCACTCTGTTTATTAGCTCCTGCGTCCAATGAGGGGCTCGCACCCACGACCCTGAGATTAAGAGTCTCATGCTTTACCGACTGAGCTTGCCAGGCTGTTGTTGTAAGCAAATCCAGTTCGGTCCACCAACCAACGTCACAGCAAATCCCCTCTCATCTCTGTTCCCCAAGACCTAAAATATTATCAGCTGACTGTCTTAAACTATTAGCAGAGGATGGTTTCGATCCATTGACCTCTGGGTTATGGGCCCAGCACGCTTCCGCTGCGCCACTCTGCTTATGAGCTCCTGCGTCCAACGTGGGGCTCGAACCCACGACCCTGAGATTAAGAGTCTCGTGCTCTACCTACTGAGCTAGCCAGGCTGTTCTTTCATGGAATTCCAGTTCGGTCCACCAACCAACGTCACAGCAAATGCCCTCTCATCTCTGTTCCCCAAGACCTAAAATATTATCAGCTGACTGTCTTAAACTATTAGCAGAGGATGGTTTCGATCCATCGACCTCTGGGTTATGGGCCCAGCACGCTTCCACTGCGCCACTCTGCTTATGAGCTCCTGCGCCCAACGTGGGGCTCAAACCCACGACCCTGCCATTAAGAGTCTCATGCTCTACTGACTGAGCTAGCCGGGCTGTTCTTGTAAGTAATTCCAGTTCTGTCCACTAACCAACTTCATAGCAAGTACCGTCTAATCTCAGTTCCCCAAGACAAGACCTAAAATATTATCAGAGGATGGTTTCGATCCATCGACCTCTGGGTTATGGGCCCAGCACGCTTCCGCTGCGCCACTCTGCTTATGAGCTCCTGCGCCCAACGTTGGGCTCGAACCCACGACCCTGAGATTAAGAGTCTCATGCTCTACCGACTGAGCTAGCCGGGCTGTTCTTTTATGGAATTCAAGTTCGGTCCACCAACCAAATTCACAGCAAGTATCCTCGAATCTTTGTTCCCCATGACAAAACCTCAAAGATTATCAGCGGATTGTCCCAAAGTGGTAGCAGAGGATGGTTTCGATCCATCGACCTCTGGGTTATGGGCCCAGCACGCTTCCGCTGCGCCACTCTGCTTATGAGCTCCTGCGCCCAACGTGGGGCTCGATCCCACGACCCTGAGATTAAGAGTCTCATGCTCTACCTACTGAGCTAGCAGGGCTGTTGTTGTAAGTAATTCCAGTTCGTTCCACCAACCAGCTTCATTGCAAGTACCGTCTAATCTCAGTTCCCCAAGACAAGACCTAAAATATTATCAGAGGATGTTTTCGATCCATCGACCTCTGGGTTATGGGCCCAGCACGCTTCCGCTGCGCCACTCTGTTTATTAGCTCCTGCATCCAATGAGGGGCTCGCACCCACGACCCTGAGATTAAGAGTCTCATGCTTTAACGACTGACCTAGCCAGGCTGTTATTGTGAGCAAATCCAGTTCGGTCCACCAACCAACGTCACAGCAAATCCCCTCTCATCTCAGTTCCCCAAGACAAGACCTAAAATATTATCAGCTGACTGTCTTAAACTATTAGCAGAGGATGGTTTCGATCCATCGACCTCTGGGTTATGGGCCAAGCACGCTTCTGCTGCGCCACTCTGTTTATTAGCTCCTGCGTCAAATGAGGGGCTCGCACCCACGACCCTGAGATTAAGAGTCTCATGCTTTACCGACTGAGCT
>CM023627.1:12157050-12314550 GCA_013358685.1 Antennarius maculatus
CCAACGTGGGGCTTCAACCCACGACCCTGAGATTAAAAGTCTCATGCTCTACCGACTTAGCTAGCTGGGCTTTTCTTGTAAGTAATTCCAGTTCAGTCCACCAACCCACTTCACAGCAAATACTGTCTCATCGCTGTTCCCAAAGAAAAAACCTAAAATATTAGCAGCGGCTTGTCCTAAAATATTATCGGAGTATGGTTTCGATCCATTGACCTCTGGGTTATGGGCCCAGCACGCTTCCACTGAGCCACTCTGCGACCCTAAGATTAAGAGTCTCATGCTCTACCAACTAAGCTAGCCTGGATGGTCTTGTAAGTAAAACTCGTTCTTTCCGCCAACAAACTTCCTCTGGATAGTTTCATCATAAACATCATTATGAATGTTTGATCAAAGAGCATGTGATATAGATAGATAGATGGATGGATGGATGGATGGATGGATGGATGGATGGACGGACGGACGGATGGTCGGACGGACGGTCGGACGGAGAGACAGACAGACAGATAGATATGCATATTGGTCAGCCCAGATCGGCTTGCATCGGATGTGCGGACAGAAAGTTTGTGGTCGGTCCACTGACATTTTTCAAGATTCATTGCACTTAATCAAAGCTCAGACATCTGCCCTTTGCACAGACATTGTGTAACCCTAGTGTTCCATTGCAATTGACTGTTAGAACCTGATTCTTTTCATTCAAACAGCCTATTTCCACAAGTCACGGTTTGTCTTGAATTCTGTACAGCCGTCAACATCAACCATCCTCCATCTGAGATAATCAAGTGTCTTAAATTGGGTAATAAGTAAATACAAAAGAAATTAATTCAAAAGAGCAAAAAGGGAGTATTTCTCCTCCAGGACTAACAGATGTCTGGCTGCATCAAGATTGCCCTTCTTTTTTTAACAGCAAAAATCAAAATCTAACCACACCTCTATGGACTCATTACTTCATTGAAGTGTGTAACTTAAACAGCAAAAACAAGAGAGTTTGATGAACTCTGTAAGTTAAAAATACATCTGGTAAACCAAACCAAATACAGTACGCCTTTGCACATTCGCGCATCAACGCTAGCAACTCCACCTCATCTCAGATTTTTAGTAGGCAGTCACGTGATACCGTACGCCCATTCTACTGGCTGACGGCATCCGGAAGTGCACTCTGTTCCATCAGTCTTTTGAGCTACAAAAATGCTTTAAACAGTCGATAAGAGTGTGTGAAAAGGTATTACAAATAGAAGGGAGGGTCATAAACGTTTAAATTAACGGAAATAATAAGAAATACACCTCGATCTCGATCGCAGATTCCTCAATCAGGTGTGGTTCCTGCAACCCATTAACCGCCAAGACTGAGGGCGCACTGTACTGTGGTAGGGTCTGAGGCATCATCGATGCTTTAATAAGCTCCTCAATTAAGTACTCAGTTTAATCTCTGACACTCCCCCATCTTTTCCAATGAGCAACAAAACTGGGGGTTTAGATATTTGAAAGCACACCCCAGGGTAAGATTTATTACTAAGGATTCATTTTAAATTTTTAATTTAAGGTAACTCCGAGATAGATTCTAAATATCTAACACCAGACATCACGTTGTAATGACAAAACAGGCTGCAAAACTAAAACGTGAGCTATGATTCATAACTTCAAATTGTTTAAATTAACAAAACAGCTTGACAGGCATCGAATTTACACTTGTTTAAAGAAAGAAATGATAGAATATAATGACTTTTTCTGCCAGATAAGCTGTTGCACCATCTGTTACCCATAAAGCATCACAGAAAGATACTGAAGGTCAGACTAATGGACTGAAACCAATCCATGACATATACATACAGTATAAACTAGTCAGGGAGAGTTTAGAAGCACTGTCTGCCTGATTTCCTTTGGGTGTGACATTCATTTGAAACACTGTCAGTGAGGACGAGTAAAATCTAGTTTAGTGTGATGTCGACTGAAAAAGATTTGTGGCTCCATTTGCGTCTCTGTCGCTGAGCTTGATTGGTCATATCACCAAACTGTGTGCAATATTAATGAGGAAATAACATTTTATGCTTTCACTTTTCAGCACAGCATAGATATGTGCATAACACACACACACACACACACACATCCAGAGGAGGAAACTGAAACAAATGGAGGAATTTACGATTGAGTATTAGCACCATAGTTCAGATCCTCATGAATTTCATCTCCTGTCGTCTGTTTTCTTTATAATGGACAGCAATGAAAAAACAGATGTTTCATTAGAGCCCAGCTCTGGAGCTGTGAGAGCTAAGACAGCCTACACCAGCTAAAATCATTTGGTCTTCCTGGGGTAAATGGCATTTTCAAATGCATGTGAATGTCACAGTTCATAGTTTCGCTTAAATAGGTGTATTACCCTAGTGTACATATGTCAAAGTCAAGGCTCGCGGGTCAGATCTTGCCTGTAATGAATTATTTATGGCTCCCTGGATGATTCTTAATTGCTATTAAGCCACATCTGCCCACTGATGTTTTGCAACACTATATTCCCCACAATGCAACAAAACTTCATGTTCGTCGTCATTGTTGTTTTTGCCGCCGTCGCAATTATATGACCTCACACATTACGCGCACTGAACAACGCCTTCGTCCCAACGTTGTTGTTACGGCAACCTGTCAGATCATGGCAAAAAACAGTGTGAACAGTCAGCCCTAAAAATCAGATATGGAAGGAAATCCGATATGCCTGCAGTCTGAACGCAGCCTTTTTTGTTACTGTTATTTCTGTGGTCGCTGCAGCAGCCTAATGGCTTTTATTTCTCCTGAACTTTACTAACCAACTTTCATCTGAACATTTAAATGCTGGAGTTGAACAAGAATAATCGCTGTTGCCAAATACTTCCACTGATAACATCTACTATCATTTAATAGACTGTTCCCAACCTGCATCTAAAGACCTAGGATTTATCTCCTCTCCTCACACTGAGAAAAATTACAGACCTAGTTTGAGTTCCATTGTGGAGCAAATATAGAATACCAACAGGTCACTTGGAAATGAATCTCTTGATGGATGTGTTACCACCTTATATTCGGTAACACCGAATATAAGTCCGTTCATTTTGTCAGTAAAAAATGCGTTTGTTTGGAAAAGGGGTCGAAGACTAGCCTTTCTGATCGTTGTTTTCTTATCAGTGGAATATTGTTTAGCTCGGTCTAGCAGGGGCAATGAATAGAGATGGATAAGTCCCCTTCACACCTCAACAATGAAGTGAAAGCGATCTGCATACAGTGAGTCACCGCTGAGTTTACAGCAGTAACAAGCCATCAAACTGACTCTTTCTTTTCTCTTCTCTAACTAGTATGTTAGCATCGACAGTCGGCCCATCGTCTTTGAAAAACAACAACCATCTGAAAATGACTTCATCAATTGCCTTCCTGGTCGTAGACCCAGGATGTCGTACCTACAAACACATAAAATAAATACAGATGAAGTCTGTCATCTTCTCTTAATTTATACAAGATAATTTAAATAATATACATTGTTAAAATACCTACCTCAAATTGCAGCATCTTTAATGATATCACAGTCTCTCTAAATTCTCTTGATGAACTGTTATCTTCTCCTCCAGAGGCTAACAATCCTTAACCAACCATATCTTCATCTTGTTCTTCTTCCTCATGTTCTACTTCTACCAAAGATCCATTACACTTGAAGAGATGCTCTGTAAAGCCAGATTGACTTTGTCAGTGTCTGTACAGAATTATACAAAAACTAGGACTGTCACAGTCAACCTGCTGTGAATCAAAACAGCTTCGCAATCTGACTTTTAAGCTTCACAAAACTGCTTTGCATTTACAGATGCACAAAATAGAGAAGTACAGAGAAGGCCAGACAGAGCTGCATTGTGTTTTTGTAGATCTGGAGAAAGCTTATGACAGGGTGCCCAGAGAGGAACTGTGGTATTGTATGAGGAAGTCTGGAGTGTCAGAGAAGTATGTTAGAGCGGTGCAGGACATGTATGAGGACTGTAAGACAGTGGTGAGGTGTGCTGTAGGTGTGACAGAAGAGTTCAAGGTGGAGGTGGGACTGCATCAGGGATCAGCTCTGAGCCCCTTCTTGTTCGCTATGGTGATGGACAGGCTGACAGATGAGGTTAGACAGGAATCTCCATGGACTGTGAATGAGTACATGTGTGTGAATGAGAGGGACCCAAGTGGAAGAGTGAGGTTACAGGGAGAAGAGATCAAGAAGGTGGAGGATTTGAAGTACTTAGGGTCAACAGTCCAGAGCAATGGAGAGTGGGGAAAAGAGATGAAGAAGCGTGTCCAGGCAGGATGGAACGGGTGGAGAAAAGTGTCAGGTGTGATGTGTGATAGAAGAGTTTCAGCTAAAATGAAAGGAAAGGTGTACAAAACTGTGGTGAGACCAGCGATGTTGTTTGGTCTAGAGACAGTGTCACTGAGGAAAAGACAGGAGACAGAGCTGGAGGTAGCAGAGATGAAGATGCTGAGGTTCTCTCTGGGAGTGACCAGGAAGGATAGGATCAGGAATGAGTACATCAGAGGGACAGCACATGTTCGAGGTTTTGGAGATAAAGTCAGAGAGGCCAGACTGAGATGGTTTGGACATGTCCAGAGGAGAGATAGTGAATATATTGGTAGAAGGATGCTGAGTTTTGAACTGCCAGGCAGGAGGCCTAGAGGAAGACCAAAGAGGAGGTTTATGGATGTAGTGAAAGAGGACATGAAGGTAGTTGGTGTGAGAGAAGAGGATGCAAAGGACAGGGTTAGATGGAGGCAACTGATTCGCTGTGGCGACCCCTGAAGGGAAAAGCCGAAAGGAAAAGAAGAAGAAGAAGAAGAAAATATTACTCAATAAGTCCAAATATAGCAGTTTTTCCTAACTGTTTTTCGACGGTTGTTCCAAAAAATCTTGTATTGCATCTCCATCTACCCATCCTTGATTACACTGACGACAACTGCAATTGTTGTTTTCAACACAAAACTCAGACTAGGAGACTATGTAGATTAATTCTCGTGTGTCTTTACACAACTCACCTTGATAGAATTGAATAAAACCCTTCAGTTCCCTCTCCTGACATTGGAGCATCACTTCCATTTATTTTTAATTGTATTCAATAAATTTACTCCATAATAGAATGTATGAGGTTGAAAACCCCATAGAAAAGAGAGTCCACATTTTAAGAGTTATTCTTAATGTATAAATTACTTCTAATTACAGATTATGTAAATCACTAAGGATTTGCATGTACATTTCACCAAAAATTTCACACCAGCATATCCTAGAAGTGATTACTTTGGTGATGATTCCAATCAGGATCTGGTAAATTCGAAAAGAAAAAGTGACAATCAAATTCTACCTCAATGGGTCAATTACACCAACAGCAAATTTTTGAGTCTCAACAAGGTGGAAAAAAATGAGTAGTGAGGAGTGAATGAATAATGGATCCATTATTAAACGTCTTTGAGTGTCTAGAAAAGCGCTATATAAATCAAAACCATTATTATAATTACACTTTCTTGCAAGGGATCAGACTTGCAAGAAAGTCTGATCCCGGTGCACTGGCGTCCGACACCAGTGCACCGCAGAGCAACATATAGACAGATACACACACACGCACACACTCACACCTACCGGCAATTTGACACCAGCCAATTCACCTAAAGTGCATGTTTTTGGAGATGGGAGGAAGCCGGAGAACTTGGAGAGAACCCACACAGACACGGGGAGAACATGCAAACTTCGCACAATTGTGCAGCAACAGCGCTACCCACTGCGCCACCATGCCATACTAATATTGCATATGTGGCTGCAAAAATAGTAAGTTTTGACATGTAGTTATAAACTAAACGCTATACAATTTATAGAGTTTGTTTAAGGCTATGATTCAGTAATACCATCTTCATTAAAATCTATAATCGGATTTTAAAAAACACAGAAATATTTTACATGTATAATGAATATATGCAGCACATTACACATATTAATTAAGGATGGTGAAGTTTTCTTCTTCACACAGGCTGCTGATGAGCAGTAAAAGGCATTTAAATAAACCTGTAAAATTAACTTGATTTTTTATAGGGCTCTTCATTAAAATCAATCAGTTGCTTGAGTTATTAGCACGTATTTTCAGTTCTCAACATCAAAAGTCATATATTCAGCAGGGTATATTTCAACGGAGCTGCAGCACTCATCGTGTCCGTATATATGATTCTGTTGTGGAAACAACATTAGATGAAAGAGCTTTAGGGTAACCCTAACCCTAACCCCTAACCCTATCCTAACCCTTACTCTAAACCTAACCCTTACCCTAACCCTACTTCACCTAACCCTACTTCACCTAACCCTAACCCCTAACCCTATCCTAACCCTTACTCTAAACCTAACCCTTACCCTAACCCCTAACCCCAACCCCTAAAACTACCCTAAACCTTACCCCTAACTCTCATCCTAACCCTAACCCTAAAAGATTCTGGCTGACTATTTCTGCTATATGGTACACATTTAATATCCAATGCCGTGGTAAAGGTTGTAGTTAATCTGTCTTTTAACCAGTGCTGTTTTCAGACAATTTATAAACCAACAGTATAACAAACTTCTTTGTCAGAGATGCTTAAAATTTAACATAATACCTAAAAACAAAATGAATGGACACAGTGTCAGATGTGACAGGTAAGAAAATTATTTCACAGGAGATAAAAGTCCCTGCATGTCTAATCTGTCAAGAAAAGGGTAGATCTGAGTGATTTTATGCTGTGAGGTTATTTGGACTCAGAGCAGCACAAAAGGAGAGAGGAAGCAAGAGGAACACCCAGATTTATAGGTTGGGGATGGTTAAAGAAATGCTCTCACACTGAACTCCACTTGGTGAAGAAGCCAAACACTTTTAAAGCTCCCTGCTTGCATCACTCAAACATGATCTGAATAATTTGGACCAAAATGAGCCTCTGTCAGTTTAAAGCGGTAACATGGCATCATTTTGGAGTCTGGTCAGGATTAATGTGGCACAAAAAGCCTGCAGTTCACCCTCACTTTAATATTTTGCACCTTTATGTGAAATTTGAACATTAAACCCAAACTAAAGACTACAATCATTTCCTGTTCTCACCAAGGCATAATAAAGGGTCAAAGGTAATAGCATCAGAGTAGCGTTGTTAGCTGCCGTTGGTGCGTTCAGGGTCGAGCAGACTTTCCACTACTTCCATCGTGGACACAGAGTCAGACAGCAGTTGGTTGTCCCGGGTTACTAGCTGGTACTTCCTGCTTCATTGAGTTTTGGTCAGAATCAGCGCCTGCATCCCAATATGTTGCCACAAGTCTTCGTCTCCTGCAGTACTCACCTTTTATTTTTTTTTAATTATTCAGTTTTTGTTTTTCTTTCTTTCCTGACATGTTATTACAGCAGACTTCACTTTCATCAGTTTTGGAACATCAACAACATCCGAAAAGAAAAAAAAAAAAAGGGTTGACGGGTAGAATCCATTGGCTTGTAAAATTCCCGTCCCCTGAATCAACAACATCTCACTCATTGCAACACGTTATCAACCAAATTCCTACATTGCCTGTCACATTTAAATTATTTTATTTTGGAACATTGTTGTTTTGATCCACCTGGGTGGATCTGAGGCAGAGACAACAAACCGGACGTACATATCTGTGCTACAAATAAAGTGGACACATATATAATATAAAACCAGACACGTGAAGCTGCAGCTGCTAATATTTGCTGTTCGGTGTGGAGAATAGAACCCGCAGCTGACCCATTTCAGAGCAGTTTTGTATTCATCCTCTTGCAGCAGGCTTCCATCTCCCTCTATCACCCACACACCACGCATGTGACCCCTAACAAGCAGCTGGTCGGCAGCCGGGGTGCCAAATTGCACCAAATTGTCTTCTTCTCATATTGTTTGCATTCTGCTTGCCAAGTGAAATCAAATCACATCACGCTGCAGAGGAAAATATGAAACATTATTGGTCCCATTTAAACTGTGTGTGTGTGTGTGTGTGTGTGTGTGTGTGTGTGTGTGTGTGTGTGTGTGTGTGTGTGTGTGTGTGTGTGTGTGTGTGTGTGTGTGTGTGTGTGTGTGTGTGTGTTTGTCGGGGGGGGGGGGGGGGTGATAGAGAACACCTCTCAGGCATAAGCAGGTTTATTTACCATCTAGACTAGTCACATTATGAGTCATATTGAGCAATGTTTCACCTCTTCTGTAATCCAGCCTCTGCCCTCCTCATGTTTCCATCGATACAGAGAAGAATGTATTTGAAAATGCATCTAGCAGTAATGACGTGATATTTGTGGTCTCGCTCTACGGTTTTAAATTGATTGAATTTTTATTTAAAATGTAATGGTTTGGGATGCAACACAGCCGTGAATAGAAATACCAACAATGATTTTATGCATCTACATCCTGTGGACCACAAACCTGCTTTAAAAACTTCAAGGCTGAATCTAGGGATTTGGTTTTAAGACGCTATTGTTAGTTAGGAATATCACCATGGTAACTAATGCACATATCACCCGCTCCATGTGAATGCATTCATGGCTGGACTGGGGGAACCTGTGTTGCCTGCAGCCAAATAATTATAGAAACCCTGATGGAACCTGGTTGCAGGCCTCAGGACTTGTGCAGTCATACATACTAAGGTTCTAAGTAATGTAAAGCCGCAGCTGCATTAGTCCCTTATTATCTGGTGGTTTTATGTGATTTACAAAGAAAATGTTAAAACTATGACCAGAAAAATGGCACATTCTTTACATGGGAATGGAATTATAACTGATAAATGAATAAATAGTTTACCATTTTGATGCGGACTCAACGAAACCTCCAACACAACCCCAGGGATTTCTGAATCCCACTTCTGAAGCCCAATGATCTAAGGGACTGTATGAAAGTGATAAGGATGATCTGAAATAGGGAATGTTTTCTATTTGTTAACCTTACAGTGAATTAATGCAGAATGTTTTTCTAAATCACAAAAAAAGAAGACCTTACATTAAAAAAACAAACCATGAAACAACCCACCTCTGCCAGCACAGCTAGCCGCGTCATTACGCAACCCATGGTGAGGCATGGCCGGCTGTTGGCTCACCACAGGTCTTTAATCAGTATTTCAGCAGTAAATGTGAAAATTCAGCAATTTTGAGTGACATTAAACAGAAAGTAACTTCATAATACCTATCACTGGATAAATATAACCAAATAATTCTTCCACTTTCCATTTTTTTTCTTTTATGATGGCAGGAGAGGCCGTGCCTCCCCTGACTACACGTCTCTGAAGGTGGTACACCAATACGATTTTCATGTCTTCATAATTACTCCTGTTTTTGATCTGAGAGAAAACTCTTGATAGATGAAAAGATAAGGGATTGGAGCAGGGTAATGTGGTCAGTGTACATTAATCAATAAGTAAACTGTGTGGGAATGGTCGAAGACTGACTTCTTCTGGCTGACTTTACTAACCACTTTTGTAAATTTGGATGAATATCTAAATAAAGAAAACTGTTTCCAGAGGGATATAAAATAAGCACAATGTATAGTTCTGAAATTTGAAGGAACAACGTGCAGTTACTTTTGTTGACCACTGTGTGGCAGTATTGTCTGAAGAATTACAGCGTAATATAAAGTCAGCTATGAAGATGGACTACACCGTCTGTTTGAATGTGAGACATGGCATAAGTGTCCTCTCTCTCTCTCGCGCACACACACACACACACACACACACACACACACACACACACACACACACACACACACACACGTGTAGAAAGGATTCTCACGTCCTTTAATTTTGTTTTTACAAAAAGCTTAGTTTTGTACTTATCAATATTTCTCCTATTAATGGGCCGGGGGGGGAAAAAAAAGAGAAGATAAAAAGGCACCAGAAGGTTAATCTCAGTTCATTTTATTTTTATTTGTATAGCATCAGATCATAAAAAAAGTTAACTTACGGCACTTCCCGAGTAGAGAAGGGAAAGACCTTCAGGAAAACAGAATCTAACTTGAACAATGTCGGCAAGGAAAAACTTCCTTCTTGCAGGAAGAAACCTGCTAACCATTCAGCGCTACATGGAGGTCAACTCACTAAACAGCAGGGCTGTCCACACACCACTGTATTCTCCAGTGTTGGTGGGTATATTATAAAGCATTATCTCTAAATAAACTGCTCAAATTGATTATTTTCTCCAACTGACTTTCCAAATTATTTCTTTCATTGCAAATGGTTTGTGGTGCTAACTCTGTAGTGAAATTTCCTTTTTTATCTGATTCACTCATCAAAACCTGCTGACAAAGTCTTCACTGACTAATCAGGGTTGAGCATTGAAAGAAGATGAACTGTTCCATTGGGGGTTGGGAGGGTCACATCAAATCAAACTAACTCCGTGACGACATCATTTGAACAAGACACAACACGTCCAGCTGAAAACAAGACGCAGAGATCCAGAGCTGAACAAATGGGACGGTTTGCTGATCAATGAAACACTTTTGAATTACTCTAATCACGAGTGGCCTTAAAAACAAGAAGAAAAAACCTACAGCACATGTTGCTGTGATGCTTCTGCTGTTTGGATTTAAATTGTTTCACTGCTTTAATGAACATGGTTTGATATAATTATTGAGAAAATAATGTTTGCCTGAATCAGATCATTGTACATCTAGTAACGTATTTATCCACTTAAATGTTAACCACAATATGTTTAAAAATCTTTCACGGATGGACTTGCAACTTACGGTTATTTTCCATTCAGCGACGTTAAGCATTGAAGTCCTTTGGTAATTAAATCATAATAGGCCTATTTAATCAGGTAATCTTTAAGTATACTGTTGGATAATTATTTACTGTCCTTTTTTTACAGGTGTTTGAAGACATCATCGTGACATTTTCTCACTGTTCAAGGTGGGACAGAGATTTTGTAGGACAGGGCAAAAATGTCTGGCAGGAATCATCATGAGCTGGAGGGCAGATATGGAAGGTGGGGGTAACTTGGGTCGCAGCGTTTGCCCTGGAAAGCAGATTGACAAAAGATCAGTAGAGAGAGAGAGTGGGGGGAAGGGGGCGTTAATGCAAGAATTTCAATTTCTAAAACAACAACGCGTCTTTTATTGGACGCTTAGTTACTCCAAGGCCATTAATGGGCAGCGTGAGAGAACAGGCCTGAACTTGTTTCAGCCAGTGTTGGGTCATATTCTAACAAAGATGTTTGTTAAATAGGATGTGTGTGTGTTTCTTTTACACAACTTTTACACTAGATTTTGCATATGCGAGAAAAAAAAAACTAATTTTGGTTCCAAAATTTTAGATAACATTGAAAAATAAATTTAAAATACAGTTGTGCTCCACATCACATAACATCATGAGAGAGGGTAATGGCGTACAGTATAGTGGAATCATGTGTCTGGGAGCTCAGACGCATAAAATTAAACACAAATAGATGAAACTAAAAGGGGTCAAGTGTTGATTAGAGCAAACATTGAGCCGTTTCTGCACGATAATAATTATTCACAGTCTTAATAGTGCTGACAAGAGGCTGATAGCCACACATTTACAAACACACATGTAATTTGGTGTTCATATTATTACAACATGATCCACATGTATCAATACTGAATATCGAAAGATTACGGGAACCAAATTAGATAAGATTCCAAGTTGGAATTAGCACAGCAATTCAGATTGAAGAAGAATGGAATAGAATGGATCTACTTTATAATTTGTCTGAATGGATCTCAGATGGTGGACTGATGGCCCTCAGGAGCTGGAGCTGGACGTTTCCCTCCGTTTTTCAGTGGCCAGATTCGAAAAGTGTTGGCGGTAGATTTTGTGTATTGTGGGGTGTTACGTAAGGTTCAGGGTTCGTCCTCAAACAACCTGTGTGTGCATGCTGGGCGGGACGCCGTCTGCCAGAAAGTAAGCGCTCTCTAACCACACACACACACACACAGAGACTCTCTTTTCGCGCTGTGGCTCATATATTAGCGCCGCCACTCGCGTCGTCCCCCCCCCATCTGTCTCGATCAGCCACAGAGTTAATTAGAAAGACAAAGACCTGAACGCCCAGGTTACCGGTGTTACCAGTCAGTCGTTAGGCGGGTACCTCGTTACCCAACGCCGGATCGCGGTGGGAGAAGCAAACTTTTCTCAGCTGGAAGTCAAAGATCCTTTATATGTAACGAGTGTGCAACTCGTCGCAAATTCGTAGAACCCAAAACAGGAGTTGCCCCTACGACTAAAGCGCTTATAAATAATTTTTTCCTTTTAAATTACAGTATTAAAAGTAAGTGTTTATTTATTTAAAGTCTTTAGGTGCTTGGGTTTTTTTGCAACACAGTTTTTGCATTAGTTGGGAGTTGTGAACAACTTAAACACTGGACATTATATGTCTGTGTATGAATGTACAATATGTATAGTATCGTATGGTAGTATCTTACACAGCTTTGATTTTTCATTTGTTCTTCTTCATCCCAGAACAAGTCAGCTGTGTTATATGAACAACACAAAGCTGCTCGCCACATGGAGATTTCCCTGCCGCGCCATTTCTATTTCTGTACGTATCCGTTAAAAAAAAGAGAGTGAGACCTCCTGTTCATGTCACACAGCTTTAGACTTAGCGCGCCTGTTGCCCCGCCAACACAAGCAAGGAGGTGTGGCCTGCGTTCGCGTCCATTGATAGAAGTTGAGGCGCGCGCACGAGTACAAGAACAATGATTGGCTGCAGACGAATGACGTAGAAACGTTCAGAGTTCTGATTGGCTGGAGACCACCGACTCTCGAGAGCGCCAGAAAACAAGCTGAAGCGGGTGATGCTGGAATCTACTTCCCATCGTTAGAGGTCTGGAGGCGCAGCTGGAAGAAGAGTACCCGCTTATTTTAAAGAGCGAAACTAGTTGTTAGTCTGAGGGGAAAAAAAGCGTTGGCAAGTCTACAAGATCTAACGAGTGGCAACAGCGAAATAGTTTATTAATTCATTGAATCGCAGATCCAGGTGAGTAATAGTCTTTTCCCTCTAGTGGATTCCTGATATGCTTATCAGCTAAGTAGCTTATGGAAGCTTAATCAACATTAATCATTATAAATTAGTTATCGCAATGTGCGCTTTACGTTCCACATGCTCTTCCACGTCTAAATATGTGATCTAGTTTGGTTTAATGGGTCCTTTATTCAGTCGTTATTAGCTATGCTAAGTATCAGCTCCTGGTCGCTAGGATCACCTTATGTCGGCATTAAACCAGCAGCATAAGTGATAAAATATCAAATTATAGCTGCATCTTTGCGCCAAATTCCGCTGAACTCTCGTCCGAGTTTCTCTACTGTTTGACTTAATTCAGCATTTAAAGAAACTACTTTATAACTCAATGTTTGATTCTGTTTTTGTTGTTTTTTTTCCAATTGCAGCAGTTTTACCAGATGGATGTTCAGTGTCTTGCACTGAAAGACCTCACAAGTCCAAATAAAAGTTTCAAAACACTTCCAGAGGAGGAAGATGGGGGCCAAAGTGAACAAAAGGTGAGGTGACGGACCCACCGCTGCTTCGGGGGTGGTTAAGTGAGTTAACTAGTTTGACCTGTTAACTAGTTTGACCTGTCTGCAACTGAGATGTAGAATTAAGCCAATAACGACCCCACTGATGGAGATTTTTTGGTATTCCTCAAAAATATGTTGTGGGTTTGGTAGAAATGCCAAAACGTGCTTGCAAATATGTGTATTTAATTTTGAAGTACCAATACGTACTTGAAATCGTATTAGACACACCTGGTATGACACGTCTCCATTCTATGATCGGCATTGAATTCCTACATGGAACATGTTATTTTATTTTCATACTTAAATAAAGTCATGTTTTTATTACTTAATGTTCAACATGTGTAATCATTTGCGTATAACAAATACAGGAAAACATCTGCATAGAGAGGAGAAGATCCACCCCGTTAAAATCTGCAGAGTCCACCATGCCTACATTGCTGAAAAACAGGAAAGGTGCCACCCCTGACCTGTCCCACATCACCCCCATCAAACACAGCTCCATGGTGGAGCCGTGGACGCCCACAGCCAACCTGAAGATGCTCATCAGCGCCGCCAGCCCAGACATCCGGGACAGAGAGATGAAGAAGGTCCTGTTTCGACCTATAGAGAATGAGAACAACAACCCAGTGAGTCCACCCGCTGTGGTGGAGGACATGGAGGTGGATAATCAGGTGTGTAAAAGGCTGATAAACCCGACCCCAAATCCACATCTGTCAATATGTTGTGTAAATATTCAAGAATAAATTACAACACATCTTCCTTACATCCATGTGTTCCTATATTTTAATGTCTTTTTATTTTTTAACATAAATTAATAAATTGTTGTTCCTTTTTAATGCGAGCCCCGGCTCCTCATAATTGACTCACGTTTGTATCTGAACTCTCCACAGAGTGAGTCTTTAGAGGCACAATCACTCACTTCTGCCTCACAACTGGAGGTTTATTGTATATAAAACGGCTGCGGGAGCTGAACTCGTCTTGAGTTTGTGTGATAAGATTATTTTTTAAACCCAATCTGTGAAGGTTTTTTCAGCCTCAGATACATTTTTCTGAGCATTTCATTCTCATCGGAAACCATGTCGTTGATCGTTCATTACAGGAACACATCTTCACGCCCTGAACTGGTGTGTGTGTGTGTGTGTGTGTGTGTGTGTGTGTGTGTGTGTGTGTGTGTGTGTGTGTGTGTGTGTGTGTGTGTGTGTGTGATGAATGGGCCCGATGGTGATGCATATGGTTTGTGTAGTTGGAAGCAGTGGAGGAGGAGGAGGAGGACGACGCCGACAGAAAGCCGAGCAGGAAGCAGAAGAGTCTTGGGCTGCTGTGTCAGAAGTTTCTAGCCCTCTACCCTGATTACCCCCCGCCACACTGCCCCATCTGGATCTCCTTAGACGAGGTGGCAACCAGTATTGGTAAGGGTCAGCAATAGTAGGCAGGTGGAGTCTGCACTGGATTTAGACCTTAGTGTGATATTTGATATGTCAAGACTGCTAAGCTCCAGTTTATGCAAATTTAAGCAGGTGTGAGCCGTCCAATAATGGACAGCTAATCTCTCTCTGCTCCTTCAGGGGTGGAGCGGCGTCGTATCTACGACATCGTCAACGTTTTGGAGTCTCTCATGATTGTGGGTCGGATAGCCAAGAACAGCTACACCTGGTATGGGCGTCAGCAGCTGGGGGCCACGCTGGAGGAGCTGCAGCAGAGGGGTCGGCAGCAGGGCTACCACCTCCAGATGGAGCTGGCCAAGGAGGGCGGACCGGGGCGCGAGGACGACGCAACGGAAGGAGATGCTGGCAATGGTGATGTTCTGAGACGTAAAAAAAAAAAAAAAAAAGAATATTTCCATCACCAATTTTTTTTCCCCCCTTCTTCTACCGTGTTTGCTTGTCGTCATTTTTCTTTTTTTCTTTTTTTTTCCGCAGCTGGTAGCAACAGGAAAGACAAATCTCTGCGCATAATGAGCCAAAAGTTTGTCATGCTGTTCCTGGTGTCCAAAACTCAAACTGTCACCCTGGATGCTGCAGCCAAGATCCTCATCGAGGAGAGTCAAGACACTTCAAGCCACAGCAAATATAAAAGTAAGTGTATTTCCTGTGATGGCAGTCCTGTTTGTTCTGTTTCACAAAACTAAACAGAATCCATGTATTTACAGCCAAGGTGCGGCGACTGTACGACATTGCCAATGTGCTGACCAGCCTGGGCCTCATAAAGAAGGTCCATGTCCGTGAGGAGAGAGGCAGAAAGCCGGCCTTCAAGTGGCTCGGCCCCGTCGAATTCAACCAGAAAGCAGCTGCTGGTGAGATAAATACAATCACAGATAAATGAAGATGCATCTCACACATTTTGAACTGAATAGAGATGCAGACGCTGAAAGAAAAGCTGGAACAGTTCAACTATTCTGCTTTAAACCTGACAAGAGGACTTAATCTCACTGTTGTCACATGTAGGAAATACTGCAAACCTGCCTGCTGCCAACCTCCCTGGGACTACGGCGCCAATGGCAGACCGGGACCCCAGGAGAGCCGGGGTGGCACGTCACGCCTCCTATAACATCACCACAACCTCCGTGGCCGTCCAGCGGCGGGTCAGCTCTGCACCCAGCAGTCCACGGAGAGACGTCTCAGGTAAGAAACTCCAGTTTTCAGTCAAAGGAGCGCAGAAATGTTGAGCTGACTGACAAATGGATTTCTTTCCTCGTTCCCTCAGCAGCCCTACAACAGCAGCCCGTGGATTATTCCAGGAGGGACAACACGGTGTGTCGACTGCAGTTTGGAAACAGCACTGAGTGAGTTCTCACCATGTGAATCCATCCTGATTGGTTCGTTTTGGGGATTGGGCAATCTCAGTCGGATTAAAGCCCCCTAACTATCCGTTTTTTTTCTCACCCCATCGCAGCAACCGCTCAGCACTGCCGACCCCCCCTTGCAGTGGCAGCCCACTGCCAACATTTTCCACTCCCCCCATTCCGCAGGTACCCTCAACCCCAATGGAGCCCTCCGCCACATCCTCCTCCTCCTCCTCTAGGCACTGCTTGGCCTACCTGCCCAGCCTGTCCCAGCCCTCGGTGGTCATGCTGTACGCGGCCCCAGACCAGCCTGACCAGACCGCTGAAGGTCAGAGGTCAACTGGAGAAGAGTCCAAGGAAGCCAGGAAGAGAGGGAGGGAGGAGGGGGAACCGGTGTCGAGAAAGAAGGGAACACTGGAGGAAGGTGGCAAGGTGAGTTGAGTCAAAGAAAAAAAGTACAAATATATGGGAAAAAAATGATACGAGGAGAGATGCTAGAATTCAACAGGAAAAGACAAAACATAATTACTTCAGGAAAATGGCTTAAAAGCATCTTTTGTAATCAGGGCAGTATTTTTAGCTACTGTGCCACAGATTGTTCAACATTATGATAAAAATGCACTTAAGTCAGGTGGACGCAGCTATGAAGTTCCATGTTTTTTTTTTTTACCCATTCCTCACTTGTCCTTCCAGACGAGAGCCGGCGTTCATGAGGAGACGGCAGGTCATTCGCAGCCTGGCAACAACGTGATGTCTCCTCATCACCCAGCAGGCTTCTGCAGAGAGCAGGCATTCAGCAGGAGTCCAGGCAGTCAGAAGCCCGTCCAGCCATCACATTACCTCTATATACCCAACAACGCAGGTAAATACCAGGTCTTGTTCAGAGTGTGTCTGAAACGATAGCTTAGCAGTGGTTTCATCCATCAGGTTTCATGCAAATCCAGCAGATAGTGTAAATATTTATATATATACAGTATATATTGATTAAAAAAAATTGGATATCTTTTGATTCTGTCCTTTGAATGGAAGCAGAATCAAGAAAAAAAAAAAAAAACAGAATGGATATCCCCTCAGCTTTGAGAAGGTTTAGGGGGTCTGGAATTAATTCATTAAAATGAGCCACAGATCCAGGATAAGTTTGGTTTTATTTTCTTAGACCTGGATAGGAAATGTGTTTAAAAAAAAGAAAAAGTCCTGAACTGATTTCCATGAAAAAGTGTGAGACGTGTGTAAGGTTGTTCTGTTTCTGGGGAGATTTTTGCTCAAACTCTGTACCAGTAGTTTTAACCTCAATCAGTCTGTTTAAAAAGCTAACAAAAGATGCTGATGAGCGGATCTGATCATCATGTCTTTGGTAAATATAAACTGTAGGTATGAGTCAGATGAACAAGATCGCCTCTAAACATTTCAAAGTAATCCCACCTCCTATTATTTTCTCCTAATCTACTTTGTCCAGGTTTGAACAGCCTCAACGTACTTGTCTCTGCCAGCCAGCCCCCAGCGGGTCTCCCTCCCAACAGCCTCTCCCCTGTGGCGCTGCCCTACGTCCTGCTGCCCTCATCGGCCCTCTCCCATTACCCTCTGCTGCCCGGCGGTCTCCCACAGCCAGGCTCTGACGCCCACCACAAACTGAGTTTCAGTCTGCCCACTGTGGTGGCTCCTGCTAATTTCATGATGGGGGCGTTGCCGTACAGTCTGGCAGCAGCATCAGAGACCGGCAGGTCGCCGGTCCCGTCGCAGCCTTCTCCAGAACATGGCAGAGCATGCAGATCGGGCGCAGCGACCCCACATTCCCCCCCAGGACCGCGTCAGACTGTCCCCATGGACACACCAGAACCACTGGTAAGAGCTGTCCACCTGCAAAATGTCACCGCATAATTTTTCCAGCAGTCTGATCCTTGCAGCACCTGTTACCGTTTTTACTCCGTCTTCACAGACTCCACACACCCCAGAGGAAACAACACCCTCTGCATCTTCCAAGGCGTTCTTCCAAACCCCGGGTGCGCTGGGAGCTGCTACGCCCGCTGCACGGAAGAGAGGCTCCGCTCAGAGGAGGCTGGATGTCAGTCACCCTCTTTCCAAACCTTTGGAAATGTGAGGGTGAGGATGTTTTAAGCAGTGTTGAACCTAAAAGTGAAGAATATGGTTTCAAACCATTGGTGCTATGTTAATAATAGCAGCATATCTCTAAGTGGCATTCTGAAATATAAAATGAATTCTTTCCTGAAGTTTGGAATCTTGTGGGAAAGTAGATGTATTGAGGTCTCAGTTTTCCTTTTTTTTTTTTTTTTATGAATATATTTTTGAAATTGAAACTCTTCTGTTACTGTTCCTTAAATAACAGTTTAAATGTGCCTACTGGTTCAGTTTTGGGGCAGCGCAAATGAACAAATATTTCCAGCGTAACAGCGCCGTCCTGTGGTGGGAGTCAGCCACTGCTGTTTTATACTACTACTTTGTTCTGAATCAATCGTGTATCATAGCCCAATTCCTATTTATATTTTACTTAATTTATGTTGATTACAGGGAAATGAGAAGAAACATAAACTTTTCAAGCACAAGGTATTGACAGATATGTTTAATATGGCTTGTCACTGTGAAGAAAGAAAAAATCACTAAAGTGTGACTCGGTCCTTCTCTCCTCATGCACATGCCGACAGAAAGTCAAATGAAGTTTTCAGTCCACTGGATTTTAATTTTTGGAGGACCTGTCCTTGGACTTGATGAATTCATGTGGAAGATGAATGTTTCTGGTGTTGTATGAATTGTTGCAGAGGATCTGCAGCCATACTGTATAATGGCCTCTTATCTCCATTGGGGAAGACAAAGGTCAATGTGATGGTGCTCTCAGGTACTTGAATACTTGTGACTTTACTAGAAATGTAATTTAGAGAGATATTGGAGTACTGTAAAGGTTTTTTAACCTTGTATGTGGTGACTAGACTGAATATGGAGCAGCTAAGTTCTATGTTCATGAAGGGAAACTCCTAGTTAAGAATTAGTATGCTACTTAAGGCACCTTGCTGAAAGGATACGTAGCCTCAGGACATGTCGCAGGTCGTCCAAAGCTACATTTCAGCCCTGTGGTCTTGGGTCCATGAACTGGCCTCCAGTGGTGCTCTATACAGGGACATAATAGCTTTGTCACACCAAAGGGTGCACAGATAATCCACTCGGACCTGTGGAAGTGTAGTCAATCATTTTGTGTAGTTATTTTTATATGATTGTATTCACATTCTTCCTTGTATTCCTAAATGTCCCTGCGGGGATCAACAAAGTATTCTGACTCATAATGACATTAAAGCTTCTGCAGAAGTGCGTTCATCCATCCATTTTCGACAAAGTCTCATCTACAGTCGCTTACCCATCTTGCAGGTTACGGTTCTGCTGGAGCCTATCCTTGCTGGCTAAGCTGCTCAACTGTGCTGCCCCAAACTGATTTCCTTCTGTATGAATTAAGAAAATAAAATATCACATGAATTCGAGCTGTTTTGTCATCTGTTCTGCAACCTTAAGCTCTTTCGACTGTAGGTTCTCCACCAAAGGGCAGAGTATCCCGGTCTGACCCAGAACTGGCCTCAGCGTCTTTGACGAGGAACGTGAATGAATGCATGAAAGAATAAATAAAACTATAACTCATAAAGAAAGAAACAGACGAATAAATATCCAACTGTCAAGCATGTTTATCAATGCGTCTTCGAGGTGGAGCTTATACGTCAGAAAATAGCCGGTTTTAACTCATCTTCACCAAAGAGCTCCATATCAGAGCTTTTACTTAGACATCAGGAAGTGGAACACGATGGTTGTGAGAGAATGTAAGACAGAAGATGGCCTGTCGCCGTCTGAATGCTCTGCCAGTTCACCAGCAGATAGCAGATTTGCCTCATAAAATAATTGTACGAGAAGAACCACCATTCACCCACGTGGAAGTGGACTGCTTTGGACCTTTTGGGGTTAAGTAGAAGAAGAGTTATTGAACAGCGGAATCAGGTGCAGATCCATGATGTCATGCAGTAGAAAGAGATCAAATGGAGCTTCAATTCAACTGCTGGCTCATATCGTGGGGGTGTTTGAGAACAGTTGATTTGATTTGTGCTAAAGGTATTTACTTCAACCTTGAAGGTACAAAAATTGGATGGAGATAGCCTTCATACAGTGTTTTTGCGAGATTGAAGCCATAATTAACAGCAGATCAATCACCAAAGCTTCCCCTTAGGCTACATAACACACACAAACATCAAATCTCTCACTGTGTGTATCTGTCACAAACTACCTGCTCCTTGCTGTGACCATTGCACACAGGGGTTCTGCATTTCCCACTGCAATCTGCCGTACTTGGCGAGCTTGCTCGGCATGTACCCTATATCTCCTTATTCTTCTAACAAGAACAAAAATGATACTCTGCAGTCTCTATCTCCTTGGACAGCGGGTATTGGTAACCCAGCCCTGGCATTCCTGGAAATCTTCAACTCTTCAGTTGAAACCACAAATCAGGACTCAGGATCCAAACAAGCAGGATGACCCATCTCACCTCTTTAGAGACTCTTGATAACTCGGACCACTGGAGCATCATTAGTCATCAAAAAATACACCTGTGCATTAAAAAAAAAATCATAACTCAACCATTTCAAGCAAAAACCCACTATGTTTATATATTTGTACAGCAGAATTTGTGTGCATGTGTTTTGAGTGCTACAGAGACATTCATTCATTCATCTTCTACCGCTTCATCCACTGTCGCGGGGAGCTGGAGCCTATCCCAGCTAACTGAGGGCGTGAGATGGGGGAAACTCCAAGGGTGACGCCAGGAGTTTCCCCCGCCAGGAGTTATGGGTAATCGAACTTGAGTGACCACAGTTTGTTAATGTGTATGCAGTATGGGTTTTTTTCTTAACAGATGTTTGTAAGGCAAGGCAGTATACTGTATTCAAAATCAGAATAAAGAAGCTCTGTTGCAGAACAGTTACAAAATAGAACATACACACACATAGACAACAAAAGATCCAAATAGTGAATACAAAATTTACTGATTCTTCAATTTTTTTTTTCTTGGCCTTGAGGCTAACCTGAGCACCAGGAGTAAACCCCTTTGTAGTTGTAGGAACTTCAACAGGATGCGTGTCACAGACACAGTGATGGCCTGCATAATTTAACTAAAGCCTTTAGTGAAATGACCTTGATTAAAATGCTGTAAAAAATATATTGGCTGAATCTCGTTCATCCAGGTAATACTTGAAGCGACCAAGCAACTCTTGGATGATGGATGCACATCATCAAACCCAGACTCAAAAGTCCAGTTGCTTTGGATTCAATTTCAAGGATTATCTTACAATATCACGATTATAGTATTATTTGGCACGTTGCCAAAGATCCTCAACAGCTTCTACAGCTGCGTGTTGAGTTCACCTTGATCATCTGCATCGCAGTGTGGTACAGCAGCGCCACCATCATAGGCCGCAGATGCCTGCAGAGTGTGGTTTGGGTCTGCATATAGAATCACCAGGACTCCCCTGCCCTCTCTGCAGAGCATCTACTGTCATCAAGGACCCCACCCACCCACCCTCAACACAGACCTTTCACTTTTGTGCATGTTTTGTATTGTTACAATCTGCTGCTAACCCTAACCCATCATGCACATTGTGTAAATAACTTTCTTTATGTAAATATAGTGTTTGTAGTAGTTTGTTTTCTAGAGCATCTCTGGTGCCATTACGTAGTGATGGCAATGTGAGTTTTTCATTGCACTGGGAAACCTTGTTTCTTTATAGCGCATATGACAATAAATGCTTTAAATATCTCGGAATCTTGAGTATGACATTACAGGCAAATGCAAAATTATATTACTGAAAGGGTTATTAAAGTAATTCTGGGACAAAGTATGTGTAGAGGTGCAGGTCTGGTATGTACATGGTTTTTGGCTTGTGAAGAAAGCGCATGTCGTTCTCAATTTTTACCAAACTTACTTCAAGAGCCCTTTTATAGTTCTTCTTTGTGATTTTGTCGATGCAAATTGACATACCCCGATATTTGAAATTCAACTGTTGCCACCTACGAATCAATTTGCCTAAGACAGCTAGTCGCTGCTCTTCAGACATGTATTTCCTTGTCTCCCGATATCTCACATCTTTCAAATGATTATCACTTTTGCCATTAGCATTTATTTTACTGTTTACACATTCATGAGTAGGCATGCACTTATTGGTTGCATATGCGAAGCCTAAAATGTGTGGCAGGACTTTTGGCTTTCCTTTCACTGGTTTGGGAAGACACTTGCCATACATGTCGTATATTTGTCTTGACATGAACAGTGTTCTAACTGTCTCACACTCAACCGTAGGTAAAACATTGAGGTTGGGTTTATATCCAAACTTTTTGCGTCGAAACATTGTGAATAACTGGAGGACTGGGCAATTTCAACTCTTTCATACTTTCAAATGCTGCCATCATCAAAGGATCATATAACATCAAAGAACTTTGAAGTTAATAAATCAAGGGACAGACGTTTGATCTTTTGTCGCCTTGATCTCACCTTGTGCTTTCATTCTTTGTTACGTCATACAGTTTACTCTCCTTGTGCTTTGATTTACAGCAAAGGTCCGGTCCATGGTCGGATTTATGTGGCCCTTGCCTCATGTCTTAAAATGTTTTATATTTCGCCCACTAGACACTACGCAGATTGAGCATGCAGTTCATTTACTCAATTTGTACAATACAGTATGTCTGTCAACGTCCATAATAATAAGAAGACAGAATAATGAACCAATCACAGCACATGCTGACAGTGGTACTCCTGTTTGGGGGAGGTTGTCACTCCAGAGAGTGGGTTGCAGCCCACAGTTTGGTTCAAATAAATTGTTCTGACCCTTCAATAGGGAAGTTGACAATGAAAGCTGTACTTTCCAGGAAAGATGGGGATTACAACATATTTATACTGAAAGCTAAAATAACTCTCTCCCTGATTTGCCATGAGACTGTTTCCTTGTTAATAGTGTTACTGTTAATACTTATATATGCTAAGACATATGACAAGCTATCCGAGAGTGGCCATGTTGAAAAATTGAAGCAGAGATGTGCACGTATGCGAAGAAAATGTTAAGCTTGTTTGGTCTCCATACAGCATCACAGCAGACTTTCTCTGAACAGTTTGAAATCAAGACAAGGTATCTCCGACCTACATGACATTTTGCATGTGTCTACCACTTTTACAACCAGACGTGCCATGAGTACTGAGACCCAGTACTCAGTTTCACTCTTCACGTAATTGTCAGTGGTTTTTCTGTTGTTTTGTTATCAGAGCAACACATCTGTTATCTCACAGAGTTGTATTTTACGGAGTATTCCATGTGTCCTGAACACATCTGGATATAAGCATCCAGACGTGTTCATCTGGATGCCTATATTTTGTTACTTCATTGTTCATTGCTGACTAGACTAACTAGAGTGTGCCACTAATTTCCTTTCAGGGATCAATTCAGTATACATAAAAAAAAATAAAAAATTCTCATATAATTTTTTTTTGGTTTCCACAGTTGTAGCAGCCTCTGAACCTTCTGGTGGGCTGGATGTTCAGCAACAACCCCACAGCCTGGGCATCTGCTAAGGAGCCCCTGCGGTGTCCACCAGCTTTTTGGGGGTCAGTCTGCACAGTGCTGCCAACAACCCAGGTGTGGCTCCACTGCAGTCATCCAGCCTGGCTCCATCAGGTTCCTTAAATAACCAGAACAGAGTCAAGAGCTTTTTCCTGAACTGTTTTTTAAAAAAGCACCCATGACTTAAATACATCTTGATGAGAAAAAGGCTAATATCTAATTATAAATACATTAGATATTTAATAAATCTCTATAATAAATAATAAATCTTGCGGCACATTAGTGTGCCGCAGTGCTTGAGAAATACTGAAATTAGTCAGTCAGTCAAACTTTATTAATAGAACACAAACCATCGTTCTGACCCCGTTCACTCCCAAAACAAGGTAGGGCATTCACAATATTGGTTAGTGCATTCAAGTTAGTGCATTCACAAATACCAGTAAGAGCTACCGGTACGTAGCTCTTCGTTGAAAACGATGTACAGTATCTCCATTTGTCACGGTTCAAAGCTACATGAACAGCTGTTTTATTTTTTTTAGGTAAACACGTGAAAGAAACAGTCTGATACCGCTACGGTAAAACCAATATTAGTGCAATCACAATACATCATCTCGAGAGAGAGTGCTAAGTAATAACAATAACAATAACTCAATAACTCAACGTTGTTCAAACATTAATGCCCATATTCACAATATCTCCCAGCTTTGTTCAGTTGTAAACATGTGTAAAACTCACCGTTTCAGTTCATTCATCATCCATGAATCCCTTGAATTCTTTCTCTTCAGTGTCTGAGTTGAACATTAAGACAGTAGAGACAGTAGTCGCACAGTTTCCTTTACACTTCCAGCCCCACTGTTATTCACACTGTTGTTACTTACATTGTGTGTTATGGGAAGTGGCACCAAGAAGAAGGACATGGAACGCCAGACCAAATCCAACCATAGGGCTGGCTCTGTGATCGGTCAGGGCATGGAATCTGGTGGTTCTGGAGAGGAGGACTATATCCAGGAGGACCATGAGATCAATCCTGGGAAGCACCAACCCCAGGAGGACCATGAGATCAATCCTGGGGAGCACCAACCACCTCCTGCTCTCACCACCTTCTCCCAGCAGAGGAGCTCTTTCAGTTGCAGATTGCTGTCACCTAGCTACTCCACAGAGAGGCTGAGGACCTCCTTTGTGCCATGTTCCATCAGGGGGTGCAGGGCTCCCAGGGGGAGAGTGGGGTGGGGTGTCAAGGTTAGCAAGCACATCGACCTGCAAAGGAATAGGGGTAGGTGAGGAACTTGGGATCCAGGATGTCATGGGGATGATGGTCTTATCTATATTATGATATTATGATGGTATTTTGCTTGTTTAGGTGTACTATGTGTCTATATTATATTATGATGGTATTTTTGCTTGTTTAGGTGTACTATGTGTTTTTATAGTCTTTTTTTGATGTTTCTTATTTTATATGTACCATATTTATATGTTTGCTTGCTCTGTATTGTCTCTGTAGTGTGGTTGTTTTCTCCTTTCTGCCTGTGGGGTTACTAAAGTTTTCAACATTAGAAAGTTATGTTGCAGAACAAATTAGACTATACACACATATAGAGGCCGTAAGAATCAAAGAGTCAATACATGATTTACTGATTTTTTTAATTATTGTTAATACATTTATTTATTTATTTGTGTATTTATTTATATATTTATTTATTAATTAAATATTTTTAGTTTTGGGATAACCTGAGCACCAGGAGTAAACCCCTCTGTATTTGCAGGATCTTCAACAGAATGCAATGCCGGGCCACAGGTAAGAAAGCCTCTGACACGCAGAATCACACCTATGGGTACCTATGGGAAAAGAAGAAGGAACTTCAATTTGTCATTATACGATCATACAATGACATTTCATGGTTAGTGAGGAGAGTTGGGTCCTGAGCCGCTGCACCCTGAGTGCAATGCCCCTACTGGCCTACATAATCAAGTTCTTAAGGTGCATGTTTTTTCCTGGTGATGTGGGGAAACTGGAGTACCCAGAGAAAACCCATTCAGACACAATCAACTTCCCATAATGCTACCCAGAGTGAAATACCTTATATGAAGATGTCTATTAATGTGAGTCAAATTAAAAGAAGTCCCTGACATAGAATGTGGTGCGTGGCAGGTCTGGTATGTAGATGGGGTGTGGACTTTGAAGAAATCTCAAGTCAGTCTCAATTTTTACCAAAGTTGCTTCAATAGACTTTTTATGTTCCCTCTTTGTGTGGTTGTCGATGATAAATGCTGTGCACCGAAAATCTTGTTTTACCTTGAGCCACCAGTGAATCAGTTTATGCAGGACGACTTTTCGTTGCTCTTCAGACATGAATTTCCTTGCCTCCTGGTCCCTCAGACATTTCAAATGGTTATCATAACTTTCCTTAGCTATCCGAATTTTGAGGAGGCGGTTCTGGAGGTACCCTGGTAGTATTCCAAAATCCCTTTTTAAGGTGTATTTGGGGACAAGGCCTGAATTCTCTAGGACCTCTCTGTGTCCCTTAATGTCCACTTGAGCTGGCTCTGGTCTTATTGTGGTGTAAGGCTCCTCTATGGCTTGCTTCACAAAATTCTGTTCTCTGTGAATTATAGGAGGATTGTCGTTCCATCTGGGAACAGGGGCTCTCCTCATCACACAGGGACGAACAAATTCCGTAAGCTGCTGTGGTAATACTGGCTCTTTAGAATGCTTCCTGAGGAAGTGCTTTGGGCATGGCTTGTCTACAGTCAGTGGTCCCATTGTCTTCTTGGTAAACACCTTTGGCTTCATTGATTCATTCTCATTCTTAGGTTCCTCTTGGGTGGGAGGATGGACCTGTTGCTTACTGGTGGGTTTGGTCGGGATGATTAGCACATGGTCGGGCTCTAACGTTTCCTTTTTTGGATATTCTATAGTGGGCTTCTTCTCTTTGGTTACATGTGGGTAGATCAAGGTGGGTGGCTGGGTTTTTGCCTTCACATTCAGAGGTTCAGGTAAACGATCGCCATATAGGTCATTCATGTGTCTTGCAGTGAAAAGTGATCCGACTGTCTCACATACCGCCGGTTTTGGAGGAGGGCGGCGGCCGGAAGGTTTAATCACTTTCTTTTTGGTTTCCTTCTTCCATGATTTTCTATCCACCTTTATATGTACAAGTGGCTTGTTTCGAAACATTGTGGGCCACTGGGTGACTTGGCAATTTCATCTTTTATACCTTTGCACGCTGTCAACATCAAAGGATCATATCACATCAAAACAGCTTTGAAGTGAATACATCAGAAGAGATGTATTTTACGTTATACTAACAGGACCCATCTCATTGAGGACGATAGAACATATACTGTATATATATAATTTTAAAAGTCCACGATGAAGTGAAGCTGCGCATCTTGAAGCGTGCATAAGTGAATAAGTTTAGCTAAAGTGGGTGAAGCCAGAGTAGGGAGATTTGAACACTCCTTTCCCTAATATCGGTCAATCAAGAGGAGAATGGAACAGGTGAAAGCCTTTTAATGGGATTTTCTGGAATAAATAATAATAGCCTAATCAAATTGTGCGGTGAGTTAGTTTATCGGAAAAACAACCACATAAGAAATTAATGGAGGGGGTTAGGTTCAAGGAAGCTTCATGGCTAAGAGACACACAGGGGGATAAGACTATAAGACTACTATTTAAGACTGTGAGACCATCATCTCCCTTTTCACTGATGCCCGGTCTTCTTCTGGACAGGGGTAATGACGTGAGATAGCTCAGTGCAGTATGTGCTCTTCTCAAAAATTTTAACCATATTTTCCAAAACGTTGCTCCAGGACAGGAGGTAGCCAAAACACACTCTCAAGTCCAGGGTAAAAGAACATCATGCAGCAGACAATGGTTGGAACTAGTCTGACTTGTGTGACTTCTTCCTCCATCGGCTGTCAGAACCATTAAAGGACCAGCAGGTCCTCCCTTGAACTACCTGAGGACCAAGACTCTCATCTCTCTGGCTATTAGCATTGACATGCTTCTCTGGGGCGCTTCCACCAGTTTAGTCTTGTCTGTGGAACAAGAGGCTGTCTGGAGCTCAAAATAAAGACTGCATTGGTGCAGCCACGCAGTTTCCTCTTACTGATGTTGAATTCTCCTCCCCTGGTTTGAAGGTTTAAGGCACAATATGTCAGTTCAGAAACACAAGCAACAGTACCGTCAGGGGTAAGCCAGAAACAGGGCAAAGAAGGTACAAAAATCAGGTCTAAATCCAAGAGAGCAATAAATATAGTAACATACAGTATATGCACTAAAAAATGTCTGACAGACGCAGCCAATGGGCAGCACATAAATTGAACACTCTAAATTGACAATTAATTCACCGTGACATTTGACTGTTAACATGGATAGGGCAAATTGGCGACCTGTCCAGGGAGTACCCGGCCCCTTGATGTCAACAAAAAAAAATCGACATTTATATTTGGATAAACACTTTGATGAAGATGAATGAATGATGGTTATTGTTGTGTTGTTGATGCATTCACACATTGTGTTGTATCAGTATGGTCTGTCTCTGTGAATGACTACTATGGTAGAGGAAAAACACCCTTTTGAGTTTTCTCTGCTACATTTTCCATCCACTCATCCATCCATTTTCTTGTAGACAAGACGACAGTAATCGTCTCATCTAGAGTCACTTTAGCGGTAACTGTTCCATTGCATGAAGCTGGAGAACCCATGCAGACACGGAGAGAACCCACAGGGAAAACAGAAAGGACTCAAACCTGCAACCTTCTCGCAGTGCAGTGACAGGTTACCAAGTGCGCCACATTTTTGACTACATTTCCGGCTGCAAGTTTACTTGTATTACACGTCTTTCCAGCAGAGGGCAGAAGTGTGGATGAACAGTGCTTACTATATTTTTATTGTAAATCATGTTACTTTTGACTGAATGCATGCATGCAAACACAGAAAAATCCAAATGTTAATCCAGATGGTTACTCTCCCTTATTTCATTATGAATTTGAAGTCAGAACCATTAGTCTAAAATAATTTAACATTGTGTAGAGTCTGTCCGCAGGTGACCTGGAAGTCGCTGAACACTTCAGAAAGATGGATAGATGATACTGTGGTGCAGAATTGTCGGCTGCTCTTGAAGGCGGCAGTGTTGCGTTCACGCCCCTGTGACAAACCCGTCCCTCCGTTGAGCGGCGGTCGGTAAATCCCGCTGCCGCAGCTCCGGATCGACGCGTTCAGGGGGGGCTCGAACATTATCGCATCTTCACTTTCAGCTACGTGTTGATTCCGTCAAGGTAACGTCTTTTAGTAATTTTAAACGTCTTTATGTTCATTAATATACTTCACGTACGTCTCTGTAAAGGCTTTATCGCTTCAGATGTCAGCGGATTTTCTTAAAAATTAAATCCTAATCACAAGAATTTATATTTTTCGTTTGAGATTTTAAACAGCTGACGATGCCGACAAGGCAAACTTTTACCACGGAAACGTAAAAGCCTCACAACATGGAATAAGTTTATTTCAAAATATTTGCGTTCGTAATAACAAGTGAGCGCTGCTGTATGTAGTTATTTTGGTTTGTTTATTTAATGTTTATTTGTAACTACCATAGGAAGGGTATTTTATAGATAACCTCGTGGCAAAATGCAGCATTAAGAAGAAGAATCCCTTTGTAAGTCGTGGAATGTTGTGTAACTACAAAACAGTTCGTGTCCTGTTTCAGATTCCTGTAGTTGTATCAAATAACAATAGAAGTCGTTTCTGTGGGTTTCAAACGGGCTTTAAATGAGAATCACATTAACTTGTAGGCGGATTTTAATGGCAGTAATATATTCCAGAGTTTCAGCCACAGCAGCAGTAAAATCTCATTAGTCTTCAGTGGAACATTTTAGTCTTCATCGATGATCGCAGAGCTGTTTCTTATTGTCGTTTGGGAACTGACGAGAATCTCATCTAACAGATTTAATGCTTTAAAGCTTGAATATTGAAATAATTATGTTCAATATATATATATGTATGTATATATATACATATGTATATATATATGTATATATATACATATGTATATATACATATACATATATATATACACACACACACACACACAATTTTTTTTGTCATTTTTTTCCATTAGACCTTTTTTTTAAACCAAAAATTAGATTTTTTTTTCTGTATATATATATATATATATATATATATATATATATATATATATATATATATATATATATATATATATATATATACAGACGTATATACAGTATATGTGAGCTTGAATTTTTTTTAAATAATGGCTAAATCCAGAATTTTATCAAATAAAAATGCAGATGCATGTGTCTGTTTGCATACATCACGTTTGTCAGGTGGAAAAAATGTCATGTATAAGTGTCAAATCCTGAGGCCGAGTGAATCAAATATGATATGTTTGTCTTTAAACGAAGACAAACATTATTTGAATATCAGCACAGATGCTGGTCCTCCACCCCGCCTAAGTATCAGACATGTTGTCTGTGAACTCTTACAGATTAACTGCAACTTTAAAGTGTGGTGATGATCACAACCAATGTAAGAGAAATGTCTGTAACTCACACCCAGCCCGAGGGTAGGAGTAGTCAGGGTGGATTTTGTGGTTTTTGTGATCCGTCTAATGCTGAAGTCTACTCTAGTCTCTAATCCAGCTGGGATGAGGATTTACCGAATACACAGATTGGTAGCTGTATGTTTTCTTTACAATTAAGATTAACAGCACTGTTTAATTTTGGTCTACAAAGTATGATATAGCTGCAGACTTACTTTGTGGTGATCCTCAGTGATAAACGAGTCTCTTGTAGGATCACATCACACCCTTTAACACGTTTAAAACGTGTGTGATGAAGCACAGACACACACGTCAGTGCCTGGGCATCATGTGGCCCCTGGGCATCATGTGGCCCCTGTGCTGGAACAACAGTGGTTCCAACATGCTTACACTGATTTGCTGTTTGTGTCCTGCAGCTACAACCCACACATTCCTCTGAGTATTACTCTGTTCTGTTGTTGTTTAGACCGGCCTCTTTTCTTGGGGCCATAACCAGTAATATATTTCAGCAGAAGTCCATTGGGTTCAGGTTCTCAGAGTCAGATGTCATTATTACAGTGCAGATCAAACGATTATGTGCTTTAAGACAAATAACATTCTGAAATAGAAACAGAAATTAAATTAAACACTTATGCTATTAAAGAAGCTACAGAACCCAGCAGGTCCTATGATAAGTATGATGATTCAGTTTGTTATAATATCACATTTTTGACACCTTACTATTTATTTCTAAAATAATATTATATACTGGCCCTGCAATAAATTGAAGCCTGATCCCGGGTGTAACCACCTGCCTGCTGTCAGCTGGGATAGACTTGAACATAAACCCATGACAGCAGCTGAAGAGGAAATAATTAATGATTGTCATAGTCATCTTTTGTTTGTGATGGAGTGATTTACAGATCTAAGGAGGAGTAGAAGAGTAGCAGATTAAATAATGTTTAATCCGTCTCTCCATCTTCGCTTAGAAGCACAAACGATGCCAAACTGGGGCGGAGGCAACAAGTGCACCGCGTGCCGTGGGACGGTTTACCATGCTGAGGAGGTGCAGTGTGATGGGAAGAGTTTCCACAACTGCTGTTTTCTTTGCAGTAAGTACAGCTGTCACACCCACATGAAAGACTCTTGTATGTTTTGCTCCATGAAGAAAAAAAGGAGCATCCTCTTAAATGCTTTACAATACAATATTACATGTGTGATCACCTTAAAAATGGTAATTTCCCAGTAAAAATCAAAGTAATAAAGTAAAAATATGTCTAATTCAGCATGAATTGCCTCATCCCATTTTATTTATCTCCGTTCTCCTGAGAATTCAGTCTTATGTAAAGAATCAGTCGACGTTTTGCATTCTTGTGACCTTTCACCTGAGACAAAAAGCTGAAGAAAGCCGAACACTGTTCATGTGTGTGTTTTCAAAGCTAAAGAATCAGATTTTCACTCCTCTGGTGACCTCAAGAAGTTTCTGTTTCAGTACAAACTTTATGGGGATACTTTATGTCATTGCTAATTTACATGCATACTACTATATTTTGAAATTGATTTTCCTAAATGATGCTGGAACTGAGTGTATTATTTTTACAAACATTAACAGATCGCTTTACCTTTACTCCCCCTGTGGAATCGACTGTAAGACATTATTTAGGTTTGAAAAAATAATACTGGTGACTTTATCAGAGAGCAGTTTGTAATGAGAAGCCTGAAGATTGGTGGAGTCTGGTGGTTTACATCATAGGATGTATGGTGGATTAAGGCCAGCATATTTGAGCTGTTGCTGCTTCCAGCTGGAAAATTCTGTTCTTTGTAACTCTCAAGTCTCTCTTTATGAAGGTAAATAAAAGAAGCTGGATTGTGTTCATGTCAGATGTTCATAAGAAATCTCTTTAAACTTGACAATTTAAAAAATTTTATTTGCAACTTGAAAATCTAGAATGTTCAACAGAAAAGTTATGTCCATGTAAAGTAAAACCTGCAAGACAAGCAGAGGAGAAACTGAGAGCGTGACCTGAAAGGGTCACAGCAGACAACTCTTCTGTCTCAAACGTACTAAAAGCACACCAAAACCACACACTATGTCAACATGCATGTATTATTTGCATCCGTATTACAGTAGATCAGAATAAATCTCAGACCGTTCAGTTTGCTGGATGTTTTGGTGTCCTGGAATCATCCTTAAAACATCAACGAAGAGAAGGATTACACAGAAACTCTCCTCTCGCTGTTATCGAGGAGACACCAAAACAATCTGAGCAACAAAAGGTGGAGTTTGTTTTTTTTCCAATGCTTCTCACACAAAGGCTGCTTTGTCTGAAACCCCTAATGAGGCTGTGATGAGACTTGATGTCCTCGGCTCTCGTTTGACCTCAGTTTAACATTCAGCATTTCTCATTTCTCTATAAAATAAATCTGAATTATGACAGAAAAAGTTGCACCGATGCAGACAAACTCTTTGGGCAGTTACTTTTACACTATAGCCTCACTTTCCTAATCACTGCACAAAAAAAGTTTAATGATTTAATCATGCCAGAAAAGCAACATATTTGATTTAGTAAATTTAAGAAGTTTGTTAACTAAGAAATGTTATAAAATGTTAGCAAAGACGAGCAGAGAATTTTTTTCCCCGGTGGTCACACAGTGCAGGTCAGCGTGTGAAGAAGTGGGAAGTGTGATTTGATTTTCTTAATGTTTTCTTCAGATCATTCTCTAACGGTAACTCCTTGTAGATGAGATCTAATTATATTAAAGTGGAATTTCTGAACAAAATGAATACCAGCACAGTGCGAGTGTTAATAAGATGTCTGAGAACAGACTTCTGTACTCAGAGGATTTGTTTGAAGGTTTGAAGAGGAAGTCAGAGGAAATGACCTTTGGTCGTTTTATTTAATAAGATCAAAGAAGAAAAAAATATTTCTGCAAAAAAAAAGGTCAAATTTGTCTCGTTTCAAGTGACAAAAAAGAAAACAGGTCAGTGTTTTTTATTAACGGTGTGTTTTCCTACGTGGACGTGATTTGAATAGACGTGCTGGAGCCCGTGGTATGGTGGGGCGACGTTAATCATGTCTAGGCCTTCTGTTATTGAATGATTACATAAAAGGTGAAATAGTAAAGAAAATAAAGCGGCAGTACAAATCACAAAGGTTGATGAGCATGTTATAAAGTGTCATAACACTCTATAATTCTCCTGTGTCCTCAGTGGTCTGCAGGAAGCGTTTAGACAGCACCACACTGGCCATTCATGACCAGGAGATCTACTGTAAGTCCTGCTACGGGAAAAAGTACGGCCCCAAAGGTTACGGCTACGGTCAGGGGGCGGGGACGCTCAACATGGACCGGGGGGAGCGACTAGGAATCAAACATGAAGAGTGAGTAACGACATCCAACATCACCTCTTTTATTCAGAGGCAGCAGCGCCGCAAAACAGCAAAACACTGACATCAGCCAACATGGAACCAAAGGGACCGTACGCGCCGCTGAGAGCTGCTGTAGGTTCAGTCCCTCCTTACTGCGTGTGTGTTTGACGTCAGTTCCAACTTAGAAACGTTTCTCTCACAGGGTCGTAAAAACACACCTTAAAATGCGCTTTACTGATTTAGATGCACTTTCATTGTAAAAGGGTTTCTGGTGATGCCAGTAACCACAAAATGACTTTGAATTTTGCACATTTTGCAATTTTTTCTTTTCAGTACAATAGAGATGACATGTTGAAATAAATGCCTGAATAAGTGAACATTCACCACACTTTATTACATGAGTGGTTACAGCGAAGTCAATAAGGTCAGTGAGTTCAGCTGTGCATCAAGTCTCTGGACATTCTAAAGTTGTGTTTGCAAATTCTGGCAGTATTTATTCATGAGGCAGAACAGTTTCCCAATGTATAAACTAAAAAAAAAAAAAATATTGGTAAGAGAATAAAAAGAGATGCATGAGTATAGTTTATCAAACCTCACGTCTGAAAGGCGTGAACTTAAATCCCCGGATTGTATTTTTCCCTTATTTCTAGATTGATGTACAATTGACTTTACAGCTCTGGCACAAATTCAAACATGAAGACATGGCGTCAAAAAAAGTAAAACAACTTCATCGCATCATTTTTGCTCCTGTTAGCTTTTAGCTATCAAACTTTTTGTTGCTCTAGACAGTAATAGTTCTTCTGTGGCTCAGTTGCGTTATGGTGTTCCTCAGGGCTTCCCCCTCCTACTGTTTTCTATATAGATGCTGCCTTTTTTCCAGGTTATTGGATTTCATTCTTAGGATATTCAAAGTAATGTTTAGTGTGTCTATTATACAAAACAATCAGGTCCAGTCAGTTTTTTTTCTAAACGTTCTTGACATTCAGAAATCTTGACATTCAGACTGATGATGGGATGGTTCCATTTTCTGGGCAGGCATCCTGCTAAATGTCACCCGAAAGCACCGAAAACAGAAGGAAAACAAAGACCCACACACACACACACACCCCCAGTCAGAATGTTTATGGCTACAAGTAGACGTCAGGTGATTATTGTTATGAAAGGGATTATTATGCAACCAGCAGGGTTCTGCTTCCCCCACAAAGGGCTTCATTCAGGGGCTGCTGGGATTGGCAGTCACCCTTCAATGAGCACCCAGAGCGCCCTGCTCCCTTTTCCCAGCAGAGGAAGAGGAAGAGGACGGGACCCCATGTTTGTTTTTATCTTTTCAAAGTGGTATTAAAATCATTTATAACGTTTTATGACAGACTCAGTATTTAACTGATATGGTACGTATTAATGCTGGTATCAATATTTAGGTCCATCTTTGATTCAATATTAATAAATAAGAAACTATTAGACAAAACTTAATAAAATATTAAATAAAGAGAGAAGTTCCTGTAGATTTTAGGTTTCTTAAAACTCGGGGGTATTTGAAGAAAATCTTTCATTGTGCTTTATCTTATCCCCCCCCCACCCAGAACACAAGCTCACCGACCGACCACCAACCCCAACACGTCCAAATATGCCCAGAAGTTTGGAGGTTCAGAGAAATGCTCTCGGTGCGGAGACTCTGTCTATGCTGCTGAGAAAATCATGGGAGCTGGGAAGGTGAGGGTTTCAGGAACGTCCTCTGATCCGGTGACAACTTCATCCTGCTCCAGTTCTCTAAGTGATCTAGAAAGATCTAGAAGCATTAACACACAAATGTGTATAAACTATGCACAGGCTCCTCATGTGTATGCATGTGTGTGTGTGTGTGTGTGTTTGTTTCAGGGGTCTGTACACAGTTATATATGCATGTATATATATATAAAAAAAAATGTCCCTCTCACCCTTGTAGGGGGTATCTGTATGTCATCCTCAAGCTCGGGTCCTCTACCAGAGGCCTGGGAGTCTGAGGGTTCTGCGCAGTATCTTAGCTGTTCCTAGGACTGCGCTCTTCTGGACTGAGGCTACAGATGTTGTTCCAGGAATCTGCTGGAGCCACTCTTCCAGTTTGGGGGTCACTGCCCCAAGTGCTCCTACTACCACGGGGACCACATTAACCTTGAACTTCCACATGTGTTCCAGCTGCTCTTTTAACCCTTGATACTTCTCAATCTTTTCATGTTCCTTCTTCCTGATGTTGGCGTCAGCTGGAATCGCCACGTCTATCACCACTGCTCTCTTCTGCTCTTTGTCCACCACCACTATGTCCGGTTTGTTAGCTAGCAGCTGTTTGTCAGTCTGGAAGCTGAAGTCCCACAGGATCTTAGCCTTGTTGTTCTCAACCACCTTTGGTGGTATGTCCCATTGGGATTTGGGTACTTCTAGTCCATACTGGGTACAGATGTTCCTGTACACTATCACAGCTACTTGGTTGTGCCTCTCCATGTATGCTGACCCAGCTAGCATCTTGCACCCTGCTACCACATGCTGGACTGTCTCTGGGGCTTCTTTACATAGCCTGCACCTTGGGTCAGATCTACTGTGGTAGATATTGGCCTCTATTGCTCTTGTACTTAGGGCCTGTTCTTGTGCTGCTATGATCAGTGCCTCAGTGCTGTCTGTCAGTCCAGCTTTATTCAGCCATTGGTAGGTCTTCTTGATATCAGCCACTTCCTCTATCTGACGGTGGTACATGCCGTGTAGGGGCTTGTCCCTCCATGTTGTCTCCCCCTCCTCCTCCTCTTCCTCCTCAGGTTTCTGCTGTCTAAGGCATTCACCAAGCAGTTCGTCTGTTGGGGCCATCTTCCTGATGTACTCTTGGATCTTTGATGTTTCATCCTGGACAGTGGCCCTGATGCTCACTAGTCCTCGGCCCCCCTCTTTCCGCTTGGTGTACAGCCTCAGGGTGCTGGACTTGGGGTGAAACCCTCCATGCATGGTGAGGAGCTTTCTAGTCTTAATATCTGTGGCTTCTATCTCCTCCTTTGGCCAGCTTATGATCCCAGCGGGGTATCTGATGACTGGGAGTGCATACATGTTGATGGCTCGGGCCTTGTTCTTGCCATTCAGCTGACTTCTCAGGACTTGCCTTACTCTCTGGAAGTATTTGGCTGTGGATGACTTCCTTGCGGCCTCCTCATGATTGCCATTAGCCTGTGGGATTCCAAGGTATTTGTAGCTGTCCTTGATGTCTTCTATCCTGCCCCTTGGTAGGTCGACCCCTTCAGTTCTGATCATCTTGCCCCTTCTAGATACCATCCGGCCACATTTGTCTAATCCGAATGACATCCCTATGTCGGCGCTGTAGATCCTGGTGGTGTGGATCAATGAGTCAATTTCTCGCTCATTCCTGGCATACAGCTTGATGTCATCCATGTAGAGGAGGTGGCTGATTGTTGTCCCGCTTCGGAATCGGTATCCATAGCCACTCTTTGTGATGATGTGACTGAGGGGGTTCAGGCCTATGCAGAACAGCAGTGGTGATAGTGCATCCCCTTGGTATATGCCGCACTTGATGTTAACTTGGGCAATTGGCTTGGAGTTAGCCTCTAGGGTTGTCTTCCACATCCCCATTGAGTTCTGGATGAAGGCTCTTAGTGTCCTGTTGATCTTATACAGTTCCAGACATTCCAGTATCCATGTGTGTGGCATTGAATCGTAGGCTTTCTGGTAGTCTATCCAGGCGGTGCACAAGTTGGTCTGCCTGTTCTTACAGTCTCTGTGTACTGCTCTGTCCACCAGTAGCTGGTGCTTGGCTCCCCTGGTGTTACTACCAACTCCTTTTTGTGCCCCGCTCATGTATTGATCCATGTGCCCACTCATCTTAGCCGCCATGATGCCTGACAGGAGCTTCCATGTCGTACAGAGACAGCTTATTGGCCGGTAGTTGGATGGTGTAGATCCCTTCTGTGGGTCTTTCATGATCAGGACTGTCCTGCCTTCAGTCAACCATTCTGGGTGCGTCCCATCTCTTAGCAGCTGGTTCATCTGTGCTGCTAGATGCTCATGGAGTGCTGTCAGCTTCTTTAGCCAGTATGTATGGATCATATCGGGGCCCGGTGCTGACCAACTCTTCATCTTTGACACTCTTTCTTGGATGTCTGCCATTGAGATGGTTACTGGTTCTTGTTCTGGGAGGCAGCTGTGGTCAGACATATATATATGTATATATATATATATATATATATATATATATATATATACACACACACACACACACACACACACACACACACACACACACACACACACACACACACACACACACACACATATATATATATATGCATATATGCATTTCCCCAAAGGGGATTATTAAAGTGCATTTCATTTTATTTCATCTGTAATTTATTTATAGCAGGATTACTGAATTGATATTTAAGCTCTTTAATATCATATTGTTATTGACTGCTACTGCTGAAAAGTTGAATGTGTAATAATTGATCATAGTTACAGAAATCTGCAGACAGCTTTGGTTTGGTGACGGAATATTGTCTGATTTTAAAGCCATTTTAAGGCCAAACGTGTTTCCAGAATAAAACCACATTTTGAATCATCTCTGCACCATCAGGCTCTCAACTGAGGAAGATGTAGCCAAATACTCCATCTGGATTCCACAAACAAAGCCAAGGTTAAAAATGACGACTCCTGGTTGATGTGGAGAAGCATTTATCGTCCTGACGACAGTAACAGAGTGTTTTGGGCCTGGGAATCTGCTCCTAATCGACTCACTTTAAGGAAGTGTTCCTGAATCTCTGCTGTTTCGAGTTTGCATTGATCAACAACTGAATCCAAACCAAACCAAGCATTGTTGGTTCCTTGATGACAGAACCTCACCCTGTTTACTGCCTGGGTCATGTGACGCCGTCTGGCTGCTTGAGAGTAGATGAGATCATGTTGACGCTTAGTCCTGAGGAAAAATACCTGAGTAAATCCTCTCAGCGCGTCATGTGGACTCACACACGTGTTGGTTTATAGCAGATGATGTCATCAGGCTCTGAATGAGATTTCTGCTGGGAGGAAATCTGCATGATGCTCCTAACTGGTTACGACATAGTTATAACATAGTTATAACAGCCTCCAGGCTGATGGAAACCTGAGCTGCACCGACTCGGAAGGAAATCATGACGTGAAATGAATGACCGTACTTCTAAAAATTACAATTCCCTCCGTCTCGTTGCAGCCGTGGCATAAGAACTGCTTCCGATGTGCCAAATGTGGCAAAAGCTTGGAGTCAACGACTCAGACTGAAAAAGATGGAGAAATCTACTGCAAAGGTGAGAAAACACCTGAGATGCTTTCATCACTGCATTAAACTTCTATTGGCGCTTTTAAATCCTCCATGATGTTACAGTTAACACACAGAATTAAAATAATGTGTAATAATGTGCAATATTTTGGTAAATATTAATTTTTTTTTTTCATTTTGGCCTACGATACAAGATCATACGAGATAACAGCTTTGTTTGAATGTGTGAACTGTTTGGAGTGTTTATGAAACCAGCTGAAAATCCAGCTTTTTTTTTTTTTTTTTTCCCAAAAGCACATTTTTGAACGTGGATTAATAAGATAAAAAAATAAAAATTTTCAAATAAAAGTTTGCTTCTAATAATTTTCCTGTCAATGAGGAATTTGAAATTGTCCATGTGCAGTTTTTATTTCATGAAAAGCTGATGCATTAATATCAGAAGTATTTAAATATTCTATAATTAAACATCTGGATCAGACGTAGTGATTCTATAAAACGGAACTCAATTTGAGTCTGATTGAGCTTCCTAATGTTTTCCTCTTTTCTTCCTCCTCAGCTTGTTACGCCAAGAACTTCGGGCCTAAAGGCTTCGGTTACGGCCAAGGCGCCGGCGCGCTGGTCCACGCCCAGTGATGCTGCTGCGCTGGGATGTCTCCAACACGAACCCGCCACTGTTGTTCCCTCCAACCTTTACTTCTGTGTCGAACTAGGTGCTTGTGACAAAAGTAAAAAACATTAACGTATCTCTTTGTTCACATTTGACAGTATTTTATTATTAAAGCCATTAAAACTGAACCATGCCCGTATGTTTACATCTGAAGCGGAGTTACAGTGATGTCTGGAGGAGGGCAGAGAGGCACTGGAGATGATCATGTGCTTTCTTTTTTTTTTTTTTTTTTTTATTCTATCCTATGTGAAATGAGTGGGGAGGCTGTTGGAAGAACTAGTGAACACTGACATGCTTCTGGATTTCTGTCCTGGTGAACTCTGCCTGCCAAAAAAAAAAAAAAAGCAACTCAAACACTCGACCGCGTTTAGCTCCAGTCGCTTGAGAAGGTTCTGAGAACGTGAGTGGTTAGTTACTGGTCCTGATGTGACACTGCAGCAGCCATGACCTTTGACCTGCTGCGTGCGGTTCATGTCAGGTAGGAGCGACATCAGTGGTTGGTCAGTGGGATGGAGGGGGGTGACGGGGTGGGGCTGACACGTGGAATGGCGACATAACAATAACGGTCCCCTTCTGATGATGCAAACATGAGGCCCAAAAGTTTGGTAGGCCTTTAAGTAATAGAACCTCCCTCTATCCTTAAAACTATTGCATTATCACATTTCAGCGTTTAGAAAACAAACAAACAAAAAAAAAAAAGAAAAATCGGCATCTGCCTTAGTTCTCTAGTGTCTTTGCTTTACAATTTGTACATCCAGTGGTATAACAAACCCAGCGGAATATGACACGGAAATAAAAAAAGACCTTAAGGACGAGACGAGAGCGTGGAAACATGGAGACGTTACACACTAGCAACTGGAGGCCGAACTTGGGAATCTGATAGCAGGAACTTCAACCCTCCATGAAACACGCTGGATAAAAATAAAAGGTGAACGTAGATAATGGGTCATCGAAAACAATAAAACAGAAAAATGAACGTAATACAGAAAAGTACTTGCAAATACTTAACATTCACTATATACAGACACGTGGCTTTGCTGGGGCTTTGTCACCGCGGCGATGGTGATAGGGTCAGGTTTGACGGCGAGAGCCCAGCTGTTCCCAAGCATCGTACATGCAGTGGAGTTTCTTCTCGGTTGGGGGGAGAGTGGGGGGGGGGAGGATTTTTTTAGGAGGATATTTGGGGGATTAAAATGCTTATAGACAGCAGTGTTGGACATCACAAAAAGCTACAGTCATACACTTGGAGTCACTTCATGATCGTCTTCCTGATCGGTTGGAAGAGATTTTTTTTTTCCCCCCCCAGGAGCACCTTCGACTAACACTGACAAAAAAAAAAAAAAAAAAAGAAATCAGTTACAGAGAAAGGTTTTCTTTATGTACAGATGCACATTCTTTACACTTCGGCTTCTAATCGCTGCTCCTGACGTGGAGCCGACAACAGGAAGTGATGGGAGTTGGCCCCCTCCTCCTCCTTCTCCTCTATGTAAACAATGGTAATGTCAGTGTGAAGCAGTGCTGCTGGGCTCTTGTGTTCAGTCACGGCCAAAAGGAAAAGAAAGAAAAACACTAAAAAAAAAAAACAATCAGTGCAATGTCGTAGGCGACAAACAACGAAACAAATAAGACTTTACAGGTTCTTGAGGAAAAAAAAAAAAAAAAAAACCACACACACACATGGAATGAACCTTTCTTGTAAACTCATCCGTCCCTCTTCTCCTTTTTTTCTTAAATAGACTCCCTGTACCTGTCCTCCGTAGAGCTTCGCGCTCCCGTTCCCGAGTTTCCACGTCAAAAACAGTTACAGGATAAAATCCTACTCAGCTAAAATGATGACATGTAAAAAAAAATGATGGTGCTAAGTACATTTTTTTTTTTTTTTTTTTTTAAATCTATAAATAGTTTTTAAAATAAATATACCTGGATCACATTTCTGTAGAATACAGCGGTGAAGCGCTGGAGGAGTGTTTTCATCGCGCTGATCCTGCGTTAATGCTGCTCGTTTTCGGATTCGTACTTTTGTTGTGGAGGCAGATTTTAATTCAGTAGGTGACGAGTATGGACTCCTCCAGCGGCCCCAACGCTTCACTCTTATAAGTTCAACTTATGTTGGCAAAATCCTCATCAGCTCGACGTGAAATTTGTCATGGTGCAAAAACCTTAAAAAAACACATTCCCATTTCTCTGTGAAACTCAAATAAAAAACAAAAAACTATGCTTTAAAACCTTCAGTTTTCCCGGCCGCCGGTTAATTATCACAGGACCAGCTCTGCAACCAATCAAAATGAACGAGTGTTACATACGTGATACATCAACAGGGACGCCATAAATAAGGTTAAAAAGTGGGAAAGGGGGTGGGGGAAGATACTGCTGCTTTTATGGCGCTGCTGTATCGGCAGCGTTTTGATTTACGTTTGCGGTTTCCTCTCGTCCGTCGGCCTCCCTCCTCTCCCGGCAGCGATGCACCGTCCAAAGAGCTCAGGAGACGAGATGAGGTGGGGTGGGGTGGGGTTGGGGTGTGTGTCTCATAGCAGTGGAGCTACAGTAATGAAGTCTGACGTAGAATAGTAGTGACAGTAGCAGAGGAGGCAGCGGAGGTGGAGGGGGGGTGGGGGCAGAGGGCGTTTTCCCCGAAACAGCATGCTCGTCCTGGCTGATATTTACTTCACAAAGTCCTCTGATTGGTGAGGAAGAGATGGTCCAAAAAAAAAAAAAAAAGCGACAGCATCGCTCTGATATGAATGCCGGGGCGACGGGGGAAGAGGGGAGAGAGTCATCCTACCAACTCTCGACTCCCCCCTTGCACCCACACCGCTGCCTCTACACCAGCTGGTAGCCTGAGCCGGACGTCTGGTCGTATTCTATTGTGTACTGTGTGGTCCAGTCCACGGTCACGGGCCGGAACAGACCGCAGCAGCGGATCTCGAAGAAATCTATGAGGTTCCTGATGCAGCCGTGGCTGCAGAGGGGGCAGAGAGAAAAACAAAATAAAATACACAAACCACAATGCAAAAGGTTTGCTTTCAAGTGACTGTTGCTGCGTAATAAATTACACAATGTACGGTAATGAAAACAATAAGTCTGAGTGATTTTCACATCGCCTCCCCCAACCGTCCCTTTTAATCATGATAAACACTTGACTCACTTGAAGGGACTTTCGATGGACGTGGCCGTGACTTTAAAGTGCTTGTATCTGCGAGCGTTCATTCTCTCGTTGGTGGTGATTCCCAAAGCTGCGATCTGGGAGACGGGACACACACACACACACACACACACATCAGGAATGTTTCAGGAACATGCAGAATTTTAAAGAAATTGAACTCATCATGAAGTTTTGGGGCCAGACCTGGTAGAGCTGACACATGATGAGCACCGCCACCCACATGAAGTGGAAGACACTGTTGAGGAACATCCAGAACATCCAAGGAGAACAGGAGGCGATCTGGGTCAGATAGAGCCAGAAACCGTCCTTGGCGTAACTGGTGGCACAGTGGATCCTCCAATCTGAGGGCGGAGAGGGAGAAGTGAAGGAGCAGGACGGGAAAAGAAGGAAACGAGGAGAAGGAAGCTGGAGAGGTTCCTTTACTTACAGGAAGTGCAACCGTAAATCATCCAGCAGATCATGCAGAGCAGGAAGAACAGATAACCCATGAAGTAGCGGTGATTCCCGCTTCCTGTAAAGGGGAGAAACAAACGTGTCACGTCTAACTCGTCACCTTATTGGCTGCCAACTGATGAGAGGGAAAAGAAAGGAAAAGTTCATGTAAACTCTTGAATGCAGCCTGTAAGTTAAAACCAGAGGACGGCAAAATGTCTTTTTAAATAAAAAGTGTCAGAGATTGAGGATGTCTGGACACAAGATGAATGACATCACTTCCTGTTTTCTTCAGCTATTTAAAAGAAGAAAAATGTTCACCTGATATCCATCCGTGCATGTTCCCTGTTCAACTTGTACACACACACACACACACACACACACACACACACACACACACACACACTGCCGTTACACAACCCGACCGCTGGTTTGACACCATTACAACATGACTGCACTCCGTAACACACACGCCTCCAAAAAACCCAAACATTTCTACACATTTTAGACATCTCATTTAAATCACTAAACAAACGACCCTAACGTGAATCACAGAACCTTGTTCCACAATCAACACCTCTAAACCCATCAAAGAAACTCACAACTACTTGAGGATCCGTTGTGTTTGTGATGCCTTAAACCTGCTTTTTTTTGGACTTTTGTTTTCTTCTCCCGGTGGTGGTGAGGTTGAACTTGTTTGTTCAGTGCTGCAGCTTCTTCCTGTCCATCGGCTTCAAAAAGAAAGACTCCTTCCTCTGCCTGCCGTCTCCAGTCCGCCTCAGACACCACGCTGAGACAATCCTTTAGTTCTTCCCTTACAACTTCACTTCCTGCATCTCACAACAAAACCCGTCTCTCCTCTCATGTTCTGTATTCATTTCTCACTCTGATGTTTGCTTCAATTCCAGCATTCTTTGTTTCCAAGTGTTTTTATATCATTTGAGGCTTTAAGAAAGAAGTTCCTACGCACTCAGACACTAGAGGAATGATGAAGGCACAGAAACTTCTGTGCCAAATGTCATACAGACATCTGAAGTCTGTATGAGTGACTTCAAATGTGTTCATATTACCTGAAGCAAACAGGAAGAAAAGTATCATTAGACGCAGAAGACAAAAGTCTTTTGAAGGAGAAGGTATCAGAGAGGCATCGTGAGGATGAACTGGAACTCTGGCTTTAGTCTCGTTCATGTTCACTAACTTCAAACCAGATCTGCAGAAGCACTCCGGACATTGAACCCATCTCAACGTAGAACTAATAAACCAGGAGAGAAAGCCAACAACCCTCAGTGTGACGATGAAAATATAGACTATAGATCAAGTATAGAATAAAGATCAGAGCACCTATTTTGAGATATTGCACCTCAGTGGGAGCTTCTGGCCAAGGAAAGGAGAAATTAAAAGGAAAGCGACATGTCGACATCTTCAGATACCCAGAGTTGTGGACATACCAACGCAGTTCCCCACCCAGGGACAGTGGTGGTCAAACTTGGCGATGCAGCGGTTGCACACAGCACAGTGTTTGGACCTGATGGGCTTCCGTATCTGGAACAAACAGTTTCAAGTTGTAGTTTTAGGGTTTTTTTTTTTTTTTTTTTTGTTCTGCTATCCTGTTTGGATGATCAAATTCACTGAGAAGCGGACTTTACCAAGCAGGTACTGCAGAATATGCTCAGATCCAGACTACCCGTCTCTGCCAGCTCCACAATTGTCTGGAGGAAGGAAACAAGAAACAATAGTAGGATTTTAATAAAACGGGCAAGAGAGATCAAATATGTATGAACAAGTAAGAAATTCATCTTGCTGAGATCCATTTGGCAGTGAAACAAAAGCCCTACCACAGTGTGCCTGAGCTCAGTGACCAACTGGACATTGGTCTCATTCACTGTGACCAGAGACAAAAGCATCTATTGGATTTATGGTTTGTTTCACTCCTTTAAACTGTTTTCAGGTCTTAAAGGAAAGTATTTTTATAAAGATTTTTGTAAAATCTTATTTTACATTGTTTTTACATTATCATCAGGTTATTTTCCAGCTCATCCCTGTGCAAATAAAGTAAAGATAAAACAATAATCATCTACAATGGCCCCCTGAGGAATAAAAACGCAGGGACAGGAAGGCCTGGAGGCTTTACACCCAGGGTGGACGACCAGTCCCAGCTGTGATGTCTCCTGTGCTGTACTAACAACGCAGGGTAAATTTAGCCCCTCATCAATCACGGGGCCGGAGGCTTAACCTCTGTTGTCTTCCATCAGAGCGTAATAACAAGGGACAGTGAGGCACTGATGGGTAACAGCAGGCCAGACAATCAGCCCCAGTCAACAACAATCCAGTCAGTTCTAAACACTTACCATACATGATGTCAGCTCATGAAGCTAAAAGACAACAGAGGGCCTTCATCCACACTAACACATAGCATTGTTGACAAGAATAAATAAATAGAACATTTATCTTAGATGGTGTAACGTTACCTTTTTTTTCTGCTCCTCTGAAGCTTTGATAATTCCTGGGTCAGACTTCCAAGATTTGCCAAAATTGTAGAACAGAGCCAGGGTGTTGATCAGGAAGGGCAAGTGGACGGTGGCAAAGGGCAGATGTACAGGGAGGTTAAGGAAGATGAACAAAAGTTTCTGACACGTCTGTGATCTGAAGGCGGCCCAGTCAGACATCGGATCCATCTGAACCTCACAGCAGGAAATAGAGGCCGGCTATGACCGAAGAAACTGCCTGGAATTATTGCTAATGAATTTATCCAGCAGTAGTTAATACCAGTACCAGTTTGAGAAGATGGGATAAAATATACAACATCATTTATTGACATTAAACAGTTTCCCTTATAAAACATTTTGCTTTGCAGAGATCAACACTGTCTGATTCTCTCCGAAAGGCATTAAAGAAAATTAAAAAAAAAAAAAAAATCATCCTTTAATAATTAGTTTTTCTTTTTCTTGCTAAAATGTGGATCAACTCTTTAACTGGGAAGAAATGTCGTGTACAGTGATACAAAAAGGATGTTTGATCTTATGTTTATTTGATTCTCTGTCGGACAAACGCTCAAAAAAAAAAAAAAAAAAAAAAAAAAACCATAAGGAAAACAATCGTGTACATTTACTACTAAGACTTCAGATCAATGCCTCATCTCGACTTCATTCCATGAATACATACAACAAGCAAACAGCTGTGGGATGGCTTCATGAAGGCTGGGACTGTTTGCTGGAGACAGCGCTGCAGGTGTGGATGAGTCATAAATGACGCTGAGGGGGCCAGACAGTGAACGCCTCATCACTGTGGGCTAACGGGTGTCTCACAACTAGAACACAATCACCGCACAAACATGAAGAAAGAACATGATGTCACAGGAGTACGCGAGCTACGGGAGCAGATGGGTGACATCACGCGGCTGTAAACATCTTCAGCGAGGCGATGATGCTACGTCTCTCTTGGATAAAAGATTTGGACTTTTTAGAGAAATTCCACAACGTGTCTGGTGTATCTCAAAGAAACCGACAGGGATTGGCCCTTTCATCGAAGGGGCGTGTCCCTCCAATGTGTTTAAATCACATCATGCAAAGCTGAAATTAATGATTTTACCTGTAGCTGCTTGTCTGTTTACAGGATTACACATAACCTCCAGTCTGGGGTTCTGTTCGGTTATTGGTCTGGAAACCAATAAACCTTCAGAGATTTCTAACAACTATTTTACAGGCCGTAATTTTTCTGTGATTCATTTTGTCTCAGAAGGTAACGTCATCATGAGCATAAAAAAAAAAAAAACCCACGGAATGGAAATATATCACAATGTCAGCACCGTTTCATGATGTTTCACCAGATTCATGCAAATATAGTTTTTAAACCTCCACCTCCTTACTTCTGACATCATTCTGTTTTTTTTTGCACACTATCTCCAGTTGGATGGAAAAATCTATTGAGGAAAAAGCATGATCCCAGTCTATAAAAGACAAAAAGTACTGCCGCATGTCTACACCCTTGTCATTTGAGCTGATTTTAACCGCAGGCCTGAGGAGGATAATGAGCTCACTGTGGCAGAAAATAGGTCATAACTGGTAGATCAAATACTTTAACCTTGAGGGCACAACAGAGACTAAATCCTGGGTGGCACAACTAAAACACCAGAGACACAAGTGTAATTAAAGACATCTGAAAAGACACATTAAAACCACTGCATCACATTTCTCCCTGAACACCGTCCAGCTTGATGACTTCATAATCACAAGGAATTCCACCAAAAAGTTTAAAATGTGAAATGGAAGCAACACTTTTCAAATCCACTTTCAACCAGATTTTAGAATTTATTCTGTTATATAAAAAGCTTTTATCCGAATCTTCAAAAAGCAAGTTTAATAAACGTTCACCCAAACTGCGACCCCGTGCAAAATGTGGAGCTCCAACTCCCCGCGCCGGGCCTCAGGCCGCAGTTTATGTAACCACACTGTGAAACCTGACTGCATGAACTGCTGCTGCCCCCAACCACCACACCGAACACTACAAAGGGGGGGGCATGAGTGGAGGTTAAAGGTATCAGTAAGTTCAGACACGGTTAAAAGGCTTCAGAAAAGGTTTCCCCTCACAGCTGTCTATCACCGGCTTCGGTGTGGGAGGAGTCTGAAACAGACTGTCCACATTTTGCACAAATTCTAAATTTGTAATTTCAAGAAGAAAAAAAACCCCGGAGAAATCACAAATCAATAATCAGTTCCATTCCGCTGGTGATGCTCCTTCACCAATCAGATGCCACTGAATCATTTTAAATGCACGTCAAACCAGGTGGATAGGAGGCAAGTCACTCTTTACACAGCTATGTGTCACTTTTATGTGAAAACGCTCGCTGTGTGTTACAGATCATTCAGTCTGCTACACACAGATGTGAAATTTGGTTTCAACTTGTCAAGCGATCCTGCTGACAAACAAATAAGGCAACAGATGGGACACAGAAGAGGGAGAAAAACAAAACCAGTGGCCACCGGGGCAATTGTGCTTCTGAATGAAGTGTGAGAAGTCGTACTCGAGTGTTAGGTTGAACATATAGCTAAAAATATACCCAATCCTCCAGTCCAGGGAGCAGAGTCCCCCCCTGAGTGGGGCAGTGTCTGCAGTGTTGACCCAACATGCAACAGCCTGTCATTCAACTGAAAAGGCAGGTAAAAGCCCTGCAGGGGCAGATCTGTGGCGGATACAATGGCAGTCTTCATAGCTGGAGGTCAACAAAGTGCCTGAAAGTATTAGTTTTTCACAAGGGGGAAAAAAAAAAAAGCTGCCTTGAGTCAATTAGCTGTCTGTGGATTATTTAGCGTCGGCACACACACTCATCGTGAGCATGAAGAACACAGGCGTGTGAATCAACACGCCGCCTCTGCTTCCAAGCATGGAAATCTATCAGATCTATGTACAAACACAGAAATTCCACCCTAGGACACAGGACCAGAGTACATGAACATGAACACATCCCCAGAGGGATTCTCACAAATGTGAAGAAATTAAGAGCAGCTTGTTTCATTAAGTACAGGTCAGATTATCTTCCTTTTCCTTCCCATCAGAGCACCAATGAGGCAGAAAATTAAAAGCCTCCCACGGCAAACAATGCACCTCTCATCTCACGCGACAGCCTTCATGAACAAAGAACTGCTCAGGCGCCACAATGAGGGCAACAGAAACTCCGACTTCAGAATTATGACACAGCAGCAGGCACCGCAAAATACTTAAATAATCAAGCCTAATCCAGATTAGGCTTGTGGTATTTGTTTAATACAATATCTCCTCTCCCACTGCCTCCATCCACAGAAGGACTTGTAACCTTATTATTATTAAATGTCTTGTACGATTCCTTCAAAGACCAAAACAACCCCTTTTCACCCACCATGTGACATGACTGCACGCTTTGGACGTACATCTTCTTCCCAGTAGACGTCTTGTGAGCGCTGAGCTCTAGTTAGCTTCACACCCAGCGGATTGTGGACGGAAAAGGCAGACGGACAAAGGAGGCCATTTATCGCTCTGTGTGGCTGCTCTGTTAACGAAGGCAAACGGGTCAGCAGTCGCAGCAGCTCCCGTCAAATCTTCCACAGTACTTGGGATTTCCAGACCATTATTAGAAATTTGAAAGGTTAGTGTTTGATCAGTGGAACAGAGTTACGATGTGAAGGGAGAAGAACACAGAATTCTTAACAGGACTCAAAAACCAGCTCCAAGTCAAAACCAGAAATGCTTGTTTCTACTTAGGTCATCCCTGGTTCAAGCGTAGCATTGAAAAGTTTTCTCCAAACAGTTCTGTTTCATTAAAATATAAGATAGGTTAAAGATAATTCTTTATTGTCCCACAGTGTGGAAATTTGTGACAATATATATTAACTTTTGTTAACATTACTCAAAGTAAATAGCAGCCTGCTTGCAGACAGCACGTTCAATTGTAAGTGTGAGAACACACGTAGGCAGGTTGCATCACGTTGTTTTGCGTTTGTATTGAGTCACCATGCTAAGCTAGGCTTGATTCTCTGAGGTCCAAGTGTTATTTATAAACTGAAAACAGTGAAGTGATGCAGCCCAAACAGAGAAGGATATCAGTCCAGAACCAGTAGAACCAGGTGGTGTACATCCAGAACTTGGTGGCCAGGTAGATTCCCAGAGGGAGAGCGCTGTGCATGGAGTGATCGAAGAAAGCCCTGCAGAGAAGACATTATTCATCTCTAATACCTTTTGCTTTTTGAAAACGCTTGTCTGAAGGCTCTTTAGTTTAGACGCTACGTTCAACACATCGAGGCTTCGCGTAGAGGTAACACCTGTTCTCTGTAGCATGTACTTCTTTAAGGAGGTGCTGCAGTCAAACCCAAACAGAACCTGATGACATTTCAGGTGGACTAAGGGTCATAATTATTTTCTCAACCAGTGAGTATGTATGCCAAGAATGTCAGCAAATACTGACCCAGCATACTGAGTGGTGTGTGTTACTGCAGGCAGGGCCAACAGTGTGACCACAGAACTAAAGCAGAAGGACAAGATGGCAGGAGTAACGTGGTTCAAGCAGGAGCCGCAGTTATAGGTAATACTGAGATACTGGAGAAGAAGAAATGCTTAATCCAAAACTAACTAAAACATGCCTGAATCTGTAGGTTGATGTTTATGTTTGAAGAAAGAAAGAGAAAGCTTGAGGACAAATATTAAAATTGCCTAGAGTGAATTTTCTACATCTACATTCAGTGTTATAGTCTGTACGTGTTATAAGATAAGATATACTTTATTATCCCACATGGGGAAATTTGTCTTGGGCAAGGTGCACTTAATCAGCATCAACGTTTTAAAAACACTTAGATGCTGAGCGCTTATACATTCATACAGTTCATACATCATAACCAGAGTGTGTGTCAGTGTGTGTTTCCTGTGTTTGGACATACTTGGAGAGGAACTGTACAACAATCCAGACGCCAGCATACATGAGGCCTTTGATGAGCCAGGAGTCGACATCCAGATCGGCGATGAATCCGATCAACCAGATGACTACAAACGGCGTTCCGAGCATCACCTTCTGCCTGAATTCCTGCGGTAGGAGGTGAGGAAGAGGAGTCATGGATACAGATGGCAAATCCAGCGAGACAACATAATTGAGAAAGAAGAGAAGATTTTAAAAAATGGTATAAATAGGAAGCATGGGTTGAAGGACAAAATATTCAAAAGGTGAGGGTGAATTTAGAGTATGGTCAGTAAATATGTTTGACCCCACAGTTGTTCTACTCACTACAGCACTGGAATCTGGACTAGTCTACTGATCACTTTTAGGTACTAAAAGTTACCTTGATTAACTGTTAAAATTCCAGCGGACCAATGAAAAGACAGCACATTTAAGCAGAGTTTGAATATTTCTTAATCAACGTACAAACATTCGGTTACAGACACATGTCTTCATCTACCGGAGTGAAATACGATCAAACAAAGAGGCTTTCTGCCTGCTGTATCGGAGATGAATAAAACAATGCGGACCAACTGGACAACATGGAACAATGTTTTTTTGTTTCCTCTGATCCCTGTTTGCACTGCCGAACACTCCGTCATGCAAACCATCTCCTTTAAAATGTAATCCACACTGCTCTATGTTTTCCATTCTGTAACGACCTGTACACTTCTGGTGTATATTCAGTGCGAGTGTGTGTGTGTGTGTGTGTACCTTGTCCATCTTCAGTCTCTTCAGGTAGGACGGGCTGTCGTACCCTTTGGCCTGCCGTGCTTCCTGTAAGTGATTGATCATCCAAACATTCTTCCTCTGCTTGGCGAGATCCAGCGGTGTTTCACCCTAAAAACAGGAGGACAAACACCTTAGGGAAACCATTCTCATTTGTTACCACGGGTTTGAGTGTGTCATCAGGCAGTGGATGAAGCAGTGTGGTGAGAACTACCTTGATGTTCTGTGCATCAACATTAGCGTTAGCATCCAGCAGCAGGCTGATGACGGTGGTGTTGCCGGCTAGCACTGCCCAGTGCAGCGCTGTGTTCTTGTGATATTTGTCACCAAGGTTAACGGACACATTGAAGGTCAGCAGCAGCCGAGTGGGGTCCACACTGTCACACAGAAGAAAGATATGAGGAAACATGATCCACAGAAGGAGCTGGACATTCCTCTACTACTGTAATTATTCATTAATTGTTCCATAAAACGAGAAATCTAGAAAGTCACTCAGTGACTCTGCTCCCTAGTGTACGGGTTGTTGAAGATATTGATGTAAATTGTGCGGGGAATTAGGAAAAATGCAAATAAATAAAAAAAGTAGGTAAATAAATAAATAATTCCACAAAGCAAAAAAATGTGTATCACATTTCTTTCGTTACAATTTTGTGTCTCTTTATGCTTTTTCCTCACTTGTTGCTTCTTTCTTTGTCTTGCTACGACTCTATGCTGCTAATGACAGAATTCACCATTAAGAACCAATTATTTACACTAAATGACTTATAAATAGATGTTATATAAATGAAAGCATCTTCTCAGGGAATATTCAAACTAATCTACAAAGCAATACTGAGCCATGTTTCCCCACGCTAGCAGGTTGTTGACGTACGCCAGTCTATGTACACACATGGAAGCTGTGTGACTCCAGTTCGCAGAAACATGCTCAGGCTTGAGCGTCTGCTTTTGTGAACCCCTGGTGTGTCAGACCTTTTCCAGGCATCGGATTCATGATTGCAGGTTAGTTTAACGGTGTCATTAAGCTTGCCTGTCGAGGCAGAGTGAACCAGCGGTTGGTCGTAAAGCCGTGGGAGTGCTGTGTACACAAAGTGTAATGCACACACCTGTGTGTCCTGTAAGCCGCCCACATCAGAGGAGTCATGCCATTCTGATCCATCATGTCCACATCCTGACAGAGAGGAGAAGCACAGTGAACTGACACAGGTGAAAGAAGAGAAAGAGAAGGGAGAGGGCTCCCCCTGCTGGAGGTCACTGCTCACAATTAGTGTCCCCAAACATTACAAACTGGAAAAAGAGATGCTAAAGCAAAGGTGATTGACTGATAAACAATAGTAATCCAAATAAAGATTTCCAGTTAGACAGTTTTATACATTCCCTCCCTGTTCTATAAGGTGTTGGTGCTGCCTACCTGTCCTTTGGCGATAAGATATGCCACGATGGAGGTGTGACCGAACTGAGCCGCCAGATGAACGCAGCTGCATCCTTCACCATCAATTAAAGACGGGTCTGCACCGTATTTCATGAGTTGAACCACCATAGACAGATGGCCTTGTCTGGAAGAAGATTAACACAACACAAAGTTTGACATGATGCATGGGATGATGAGAACATGTCCACTGGTGGCAACTCCTGTACTCAAACAGAGGAGTCTGGTGGCTCTCAAAGGTCGTTGGACATGTGGAGATGGGGAGTGTGGTCTGTGAGTGCGTGGGGGGTGGGTGGGGGTTCATGTGATAAGTAAAGTAATACTTCTAAAACAAGTGGCATTTCAGCAAACTTGTGTTCCAAACAGTTTACGCTTTCAAAATAAGCAGATCATGATGGTACTGCAAGTCAGCTAGAAAACTAAATCAATACTATCTACAACATAAACTTTCATAAATGTTAAAAGAAAACTAAAAAACTAAAAATGTGTCAGATTTGACACCTTACCAGTTCATGAAGTAAAACTAGCAGCACATTAATTTTCTATTCTACTCATTTATTCTGTGAAGCGTCCTCTTGCAGGATGAGCTTACACCATACGCTACAACAGCTTCACATTTAATGGTGTTCACACCTGGTGTACAATAACCATGTATATACAAAGCTTTCACAGAATATGCCATGTTGCTAGAAGTTTGGGAGGGTTTTACTTGAAGAAACAACAAACGGAAAGACAGACCAAGGATTGGTCTCAAAACATTTTGGATGATAGGAAGAAGGAATCATTCGGTTTCATAACTAGGTGACTCAAACAAGGGTAAAAACATTCAGATCATCCTGCAGAGATTGAAAATCTGTCATAAACAATCAGCGGTGACAAGAAATAAAACTTGAAGTAGCAAGAAAGAAAAAAGAAGAAAATGAGAGAAACATGTCTGGACGGCTGATGTTTGGCAGAACACAGAGGACGTTTAAGCCTTTGGCTCAGTTCATCAGTCCACAAAACACTGCCTGTTATTTTTGAGTCGAGTGTGCTAAAGGCTAGGCTAGGTGCTAACCTGGTGGCCCAGTGCAGGGGTGTGGAGTTGAGGTCTCCTCCCAGCTGGTCCACAATAGCTCCTTTTGATATGTAGTACCTGCAAACAAACATCTGATCAGAATCAATTACACCAACATAAATAAAGTAGTCATAATAATAGCAAAGACTGTAGATAGATAATTGCACTTTTTTTTGACAGATTAACCCAAATGTCAATAATAATGTTGCATATATAACAATTATCAAAATCAAAGTGAAGACAAGCAAATCCACTGACAAATATGGAGGTCAAATTTAACTCCATAGACAATTACAACTAAACAACAAGGCAGTCACAGACTGCAATATCCCACCTGAAAGTAGTACCAGACTAGTGCATAGCTTTGCCCTTTCGAGGTAGGTCAAATCTGTGCACTAGTTTTGACCATAGATCAAAGCTAGTGCATAGGTAGATCAAAGCATTAGCTTTAATCTATGGTCTTACTCACACTGGCCTTCTCCCTCGTCTTTCTATCTTATCCGGTTCCTGAGAGTACAAAAGTTGAAATTTGACCTTGACCTCACTTTCTCAAGATCAAGGTCATCATCTCATTTTCATCCCCTTCGCCGCCCGAGTAATGTGCTTTTTTCTTTCATCTTTCTATCTGCAACTGTTGTGAAGATATTTGGTGGACTAAAGAATGAAACAGACTAACACAAACACTGACAATTACAATACAGTTCTGCTTTGAAGCGGGATGTAACAAGAATAAACTGTAAAACCAACATAGTGCATTAAACGAGAGTCATCTGGAGGTGAGACAGAAAAACTGTCCTTTATCAGTACAACACCTTTTCATTCAAATAATTCCGGTAGTGATTTTGCTGTGGTTTGAACACATGCTGAGGGGCAGGCTTTCAGCACCGCAGTGAAAACAGTTTGATCTTGAATCAGTGAAACATCCCAGGAGTATTCCGCTTCATAAAATGATTCCTATTAACAATGAAAACCTGTTTGACGTAACATCGTGTGCTTCAAACCTCTACTGCCAACACCAGCTCCGTGTAAAGCACTGCAAGACTCACTTGACCAGGTCTATCCTGTTGTTGATGGCAGCCCAGTGCAGGAGCGTCACGTTCTCTTTATCTGGCTGTCGAACATCAAAGCCCGCCTCCACCAGCTCCCTGCAGCGCTCAAAGATGCCGTACCTGTGGACGAGCGACAGGAAGGCATGAAAGTCTCTTAACACACAAACACAAGGTTAAAACTACCAAACGTAGACACAAACAAAAAGAACACAGGCATAGAACAAACCCAAACAAAACGCCAACGCTGTGTCGGAACCTGGCATCGGTCTTTACAAGCCTTCAATCAAAAGCACCATAAATCTGCTGCCGTTCAACAGCAACACACAAAGCCTCTATTGTCTCACAAGAAAACAATTTTCACATTTCTTTTCACTTTTTGGTGCCTTTGTATTCCTGTCCTATTCTCAGCTTCTTAATTAGCGCCTTAGAATGCGTGCACACCAAAAATCACACTGGCAAAGACAGCTCCACTAATTCCAGACTGAGGCCATGTCCACGCGTAGCCCGGTCTTTTTGAAAACGCGTCTTTTTTCCCTCCGCTTCGAAACAAATTTGCGTGCACACGACATCGATATCACAAAAATCTCCGTCCACATGTAACCGCATAAGTGCGTTGATTAACACGTTCAAGTACATTTGTAGCAAAAGAAAAACAACACAAATAGGGACGGGACAATTAAGAAACACATACAATATATAAACTTTATGACTCTAATAAAGGAAAAAAACAGAAGGAGAAATATTCAGTCGTCAAACACGTTTGTCAACATGTCTCCAACGTGGAGCGGTTACATGTCAGAAAATAGACGACCTTCATCTCAATGTGAAGCAGCAGCATTTGGGCTTCAATAACGAGATGGATGAAAACGCCTGCACTATAGTTGCCACCAACAAGGTTTTGACTATGTCCATTCTGTTTCTATATGTAGACACGGGTCACACACACATGACGTCACAGCAATTTCTGTCGCAGGCAAGATGTATCCGGACCGAAAAATCTTTGGCTACAGCATCCACACGAAAACGCATATCCTGCCTTTTTGAAAAAAACGTCACTTTGGCCGGCGTTTCCAAAAATCTCAGTTTTCGTTCCGGATATCTGCGTTGTCAAGTGGACGGAAGGCCGAACCGGAGGAAGAAAAAAAAAAAAGACTTTTTCAAAAAGAGAAGAGTTTTCAAAAAGACTTGGCTGCGTGTGGACATGGCCTGAAAATTGAAGATGTCTCAATAGCACAGCAAGTAAATCTGTTCTCTCCAGTAAAACAAAATGTAAATTTGAATAAACAATCAATCAATCAAACAATCAATAACAACCAGACAGTGCATGAGAAAGAGGTTGCCACCCTTTATTATTTTTGGGTGCAGCATCAACTGCACCATCTATTGTAAAGGTCGCCATTGCCTCCGCTGCCAAACCTGTGTGTCAGAGAGCACACCAGCCAATCAGGGCTGGTTCTTAGAATAAAACTTCTATTCAAAGATGCAACTAAAAATAATTTTCATTGGATAAGCTTAGTCCTTAAATAAAGATCCTTTACCATCATAATATTAATATTGTTACTATTATTGATAGCATTATAATAGAAGAGGTGCGCTTGAGACCAAGACACCCGTGTCTGAATGTGTTTTAGACTTTCACCTGTTTTAGAGTTTAGGGGTGGGCCATATATATCTCATCATTCATGGTAAGACCAGAACAATTACTAAAAAGTTAGGAAAATTTCAAATCGCAGTATTCGGGCTTGTTGAAGTCATGACGTCACGCGTTTCACATACACTTGCTATTTTATTTTCCTATCTATATTATAACATTATTCTTCCGCATTTTGCTTTTCAAACGTTTTGCGGTTATGGTGTTAAAATCCATGGAGGTGTGGAGGTCAAGCTGAGAGTGAATTTTTGGAGGAACCTCTCACAGCAGAGGATGGTTACGATAAAGTTTTTCATCCAAACAGCTCATTACATTTCAGTTATGACATATTTTACTTTTCGTTTCTGCCAGTGGCACAACAATGAAGTCTGTCATTAATTGAGCACAAATCAAAATGAACGCACGACAGAACGAGACACATACAGTATGATCTACTCACTGTGTGGCTTTCACAATGTCCCACGTGCTGTAGTCATCCACATGGTTTTTGCGGCTGACATTCTCACTGTAGCCATGGTTGTAGTGACTCTGGGGTTTGCTACCCTGAGCCTGGAAGAGAGGAGAAAGAGACAGAATGTCAGGAACATGGATACTGATACACTACTTTATTTGTGACAGATGTCAGGACAGGAAACACGTGGCACCGCTGTGGTACAAAAACCGCGGCCCCGTTGCTGCTGAAGATCTAATGTGTCACAAAGATGTGGTCCTCTCATTCAATTAGCCTCCATATCAATGCTAAAAAAAAAAAAAAACACAATTAGCCTCCATCACCCAGAAGCAACTCATAACACCGCCTTTCACCAGTCACACTGTGGATTTGATGAATGAGTGCTGGAGCTTACCCCTAAATTCATTTAAGCTGTTAATGTACTGTTACACAGTAATTGAAATGAGTATAATTTACTAAAACTGTAAAAATGTACGAAAACACTGTAACTGACACTATCCATTAAATGTGGTACTTCGGCACCGACAATATTTTCAGATATTACAGCCTGTTCACACATGCAGCGGGTCGCATTCACTCAACAATGAGCTAGAATGAATGCGGCCTCCTAGCAGGAGCTTCAGGCAGAGTTGCAGTGAAGCCTGAGGAGAGAAACGGACTGAAACTTCGGCTTCACCATCACTCCTCTGAGCTGAGTTTGGGATTCCCTAGTGTCAGACGGATGTGCTGAGCCAGAATTTCTGCTACAGTGGGGACTGATGGTGAGGAAGAAACTACAGAAAGAAAGAAAATATGCATAGAATCAGGTATTTCCTGCAATTGCATGAGGGTAATTTTCGCCCATATTAATTAACATTGACATTTATCCATCCTTCCACAGAGAATCATCATGATGAGCAAATGGTTCCTCAGATTAAGTTCAGACTCCAGGTCATATTAAAGCATTGATGTTCAAACATATCTGACATGGTAGCTTTTAGGGAATATTATATTAAACACGCTGCTTCCTGACTCAACTATCACAGACTGACTGAAGGCTTTTCTGCCTGATTTATCACTAATATTTTGACCCTCAGTTAAACTCAGTCTTCTGTTTCAGAGCAAACACACTTTCTTTGCCTGCATTTCTCCTGCTTTGTGAAAACTGAGTGTGTACTTTGACGAGAACACCAAAACAGAACAAACCGAATGACTGCCGTCATTTTTACTGCTGTACTGAAATAGGCTGACAGATGCGATCATGAGGAAAATATCCACAGACCAGTTTTGTGATTTGATATGAATTGGATGTTTCAAATGAAATTACAAGCTGTGATTGGGCCAAACTTACTGTCAAGGTATCATAATAGAATCACAGCAGGTGATGCAGTTGTTTTATAAAGAATTTATATTGCACATATTGCATTGTGTATATACAGTGTATATATATATGTATATATGTATATATAATATATATATAATATATATGTGTATATCGTTTATATACCTCACCTAATGTCACAATGTAAGTCAAAAACAATCTATGTCTAAACCGAAATGACTTATGCCTAAACAAAAGATGACCATTCCTAGTTCTGTACTCCATTTATGATTGCATTTTCAGTGATATAATATTAATATGAATCCATTTTAAGCAGACAAATAAAATAATTTTTTCATAGAGTACAGAAAAAAATCAAAATTTATAATTTATGTGGAATGATGGATACAATTTACCACGTCAAAATACAATTTTGCAATGTTTACCCTACATTGAAGACAATTTATTTATGCATCTTCTTCTTTTCCTTTCGGCTTTTCCCTTCAGGGGTCACCACAGCCAATCAATTGCCTCCATCTAACCCTGTCTTCTGCATCCTCTTCTCTCACACCAACTACCTTCATGTCCTCTTTCATTACATCCATAAACCTCCTCTTTGGTCTTCCTCTAGGCCTCCTGCCTGGCAGTTCAAAACTCAGCATCCTTCTACCAATATATTCACTATCTCTCCTCTGGACATGTCCAAACCATCTCAGTCTGGCCTCTCTGACTTTATCTCCAAAACCTCTAACATGTGCTGTCCCTCTGATGTACTCATTCCTGATCCTATCCTTCCTGGTCACTCCCAGAGAGAACCTCAGCATCTTCATCTCTGCTACCTCCAGCTCTGTCTCCTGTCTTTTCCTCAGTGACACTGTCTCTAGACCAAACAACATCGCTGGTCTCACCACAGTTTTGTACACCTTTCCTTTCATTTTAGCTGAAACTCTTCTATCACACATCACACCTGACACTTTTCTCCACCCGTTCCATCCTGCCTGGACACGTTTCTTCACCTCTTTTCCACACTCTCCATTGCTCTGGACTGTTGACCCTAAGTACTTAAAATCCTCCACCTTCTTGATCTCTTGTCCCTGTAACCTCACTCTTCCACTTGGGTCCCTCTCATTCACACACATGTACTCTGTCTTACTGCGGCTAACCTTCATTCCTCTCCTTTCCAGGACAAACCTCCACCTCTCTAGCTTCTCCTCCACCTCTTCCCTACTCTCACTGCAGATCACAATGTCATCTGCAAACATCATAGTCCATGGAGATTCCTGTCTGACCTCGTCTGTCAGCCTGTCCATCACCATAGCGAACAAGAAGGGGCTCAGAGCTGATCCCTGATGCAGTCCCACCTCCACCTTGAACTCCTCTGTCACACCTACAGCACACCTCACCACTGTCTTACAGTCCTCATACATGTCCTGCACCGCTCTAACATACTTCTCTGACACTCCAGACTTCCTCATACAATACCACAGTTCCTCTCTGGGCACCCTGTCATAAGCTTTCTCCAGATCTACAAAAACACAATGCAGCTCCCTCTGGCCTTCTCTGTACTTCTCTATCAACATCCTCAAAGCAAATACTGCATCTGCAGTACTCTTTTTTGGCATGAAACCATACTGCTGCTCACAAATGCTCACTTCCGCCCTTAGTCTAGCTTCCACTACTCTTTCCCATAACTTCATTGTATGGCTCATCAGCTTTATTCCTCTGTAGTTGCCACAACTCTGCACATCTCCCTTGTTCTTAAAAATGGGCACCAGCACACTTCTCCTCCACTCCTCAGGCATCTTCTCACTATCTAAGATCCTGTTGAACAACCCAGTCAGAAACTCTACTGCCACCTCTCCTAGACACCTCCAAACCTCCACAGGTATATCATCAGGACCGACTGCCTTTCCACTCTTCATCCTCTTCAATGGCCTCCTCACTTCATCCTCACTGATCTTTGCTACTTCCTGGTCCACAACAGTCACCTCTTCTAGTCTTTGTTCTCTCTCATTTTCCACGTTCATGAACTTATTTATGCATGAATGATAAAATAAAAGCTTAACGTTATGGCTTTAAGGTTATAAAGCAAATATAGGATTATACAGTCTAGTAAAATGACATAACTCAATTTTTTAGTTTTTTTTGTAATTTTAGGGTTAGATACTGGTATTTATTGGTTGTGGCAGTTTACCGTCATGCTACCACACCTTACAACTGAATAAAATGACTCTAACACTGGTGTTTATGAGTGTGATAAATCTGCTGTTAAAGGGACGTCCTACTCTTACCTTTACAAAAAAAAAAAAAAGTTACATTAACAGTAAAGTTATTAATACATACTAATCAAATGTGTCAGCGCAATGCTGGTGACAGATAAAATCTACAGGGTAAGAGCTTTGCCACAGACGCCTCACTGACGTGACCCAAACACAGATGCTAGCGATGATCTCATTTAATTTAGCTTTATTCAGGTCAGTAAGGGTGCAGGTGCTGTGCCTGATGGCTCTCTGAAACCTCAAGTACGGAACTGTAATTCAATTAGTTTGAACTGTGTTTATCTGTCAGTTCAAATCGATATAGCTGTCTGAAGAGAAGCTTATGAACTGGTTACATTCATTATGAAAATCTAACAACAAGCTGAGTACCCAGGGGTCAAGTAACCTTTTCTTATCTGATTATTATCTAATGTTCACCAGAACTGTTCATTCATTGTCAACAGTTGTTGTTGGAATTGCAGGATATCAAAAAATCCTGTAAGATAATAAAGTGTAAAATCACAGAAGCGATGCACCATGGAATGAGTAGTCTGAACACATACAGTCATATTCTGATTAATGTGAAATGATCAGAGCTCAAAAAACCCTTCTATTATATCTGTGCAAGTGTGTGACAAATTTCATACTGTTTCACACGGTATTTTCCAAAATCAACACATTTAGGTCAACAGCAAGGGAAGCTTTAACTCCTAAAGACCAACAGCTATAAATGATAAATAATAAGGGAAAAGGTGATCACTGACACTGCCATATTGCCTTGATAACACAAGATTTAAAAAATGAAGGATTTCACTCCAGTAAGTCTAACTTGCTATAAGTAAGTAAGACTTGAACACAGGTGAGGCTGACCAACTCATCTTATCATTCCTGTATTTTTACAAGAAGTGCTTGTGCTTCTCTCTCCCAAATTTGGCTCTTTTACAAGTCAATATGAATTGTTCCAACTAATTTACTTGATTTTTGTAAGTTTCACTGCCAGAGAAACAGGTGGGTAGGAGAAAGTCCCTCACTTGTGATCGTGACTGAGCCAATCTTTTTCCCTACATCTGACAAATACTGTAGTAGAAAGACAAAAAATAGAATGACTAAAGCTCTTCCTCCACCTGGATACTCAATCAGGGGACAATGTTGGCAAAATAGCGATGGTGAATCTGCTTCCCTGTCAGTCGAGGCTCAGGGAGTAGATGGCCTACAGCTAAAGCCACCATCAGGCACTAAATCACTGTCCATCTTATCTTTCCATCCAGATAACCTCTGACCTCTCACCAGCTCCACACCCTGCCTTCTGAAAAGATGACGATGGCATTTGTAAGTGTTGTGATAATTGAAGCCAACGCTTTCATCTCTTATTCACATGACAGATTACTGGTGCTGCATGCAACAACAGGCGTTAGCAATGACAATGTCAGCTAAACGCATTACCAATGTCAGAGGAGCCACTGTCTTTAGGCTGAAACTGAAACCGTTCAATGAAGCAGTCGTTTGTTGGTGGAGCTAATCTGAGGGACATATGGCAGATGACTAACCCTTGTGTGTGTAGGGGGGGTGTTTATATCTCACTTTTTTGTAAATGCTTTTGCAGTACAATCCACAGCAGCATATAGAGTGTTACAATGCCATCCATTATGCTTATGCAGCCTTTTTTGTAAATAAATGTCTGTTGACTCAAAAAAATGATCACTGAAAAATATCAATACACTGGCTAATGGATCCACAGATGGCTGAAATATTGCTCATGTCTCATCAGCTATATGTCATTACGTTTATATACAGGATAATACAACTCTCCTTCTCTTGGGAATTTGACCCACAATGCAATAAGTATCCACGCACCATCTGAGAAGAAGAAGATGAAGAATTTCTGCTTTCACAAAGATGGTACTGAAAAAATGATCAGGACCATAAAAGGATCGATCAAGTTAGAACTCAAGAAAAAACAATAATCTCCCCTCAGCTCACACTAATATCCTGGAGAAAATGTTTACATTCCCTTTAATGGGTAAAACACAAAGCCAAAAACACGTTGACATTTCAGAGACTTCATTTAGCTTACATTTAGCTCTCCTCTGAGCTGTGGTTTGTTGTTTGCAGCTGGAGCTCACAATCAGATTTGATCTAAGATTGGAGCCCTTTAGAGGAACTAATTCAATTTTCTAGACACACTTTACATGCGTGGCTCAGAAGAAAGCAGAAGGGAAATATTATTTTTATGGGACAAATAATGAGGATGCTGTAAACAAACAGTGTGCTTATTCCACTTCAAATGAAGTTTTATATTCATGCAGCTGAGCTTCCCCCCACATTTGTGTGAGAACAGTTCTCAATAACTAAGCTATCAACTGAAATAACAAAATACAACCTGAAATCCAAGCATCTCCTTTCAAGCAATAGCTGGATTTGATCCTTTTTGAACACAACCATAAATGTATATTATTTAAATGTTTCACAGATAATCAACGCATATGTTTTTGGACTGAATACAACATTTGATGATCCCACTAATTCAGTAATAGCTAGTAGCAATATGCAAATCTGGGAAAGTGAAAAAGTGCATATGTCAGTGTGCTAGAATCACAACATAACGGACATGTCAAATTGTCAAATACACTCTACTGATTGATCACTTTGAGGGTAAAGTACTTAAATTAATCTACTAATGTAATTTTATTATTACACTAGACATCTCTTGTTTTATTTAGTAAGATTTTTCACCTTATTTTCCCAGAGAGAGGGAATGTTTACTTGACGTGTTACTTTGTTCAGCAGAAAGAAACAAAACAGAGACTACTTCTGATTGTACAGCCAGTATTTTGCTGCTCTGCTTCTGCTGCCTCGCATATTAAAGGCTCATCGTACTCTCACTACAACCTAAGATATTTTAGACTCCAAGCAGCAAATTTATACTGTCTGGATAAGTGTGCAGGAAAATGAACAACAGTTACAATTAAGTTGCTACACCCAGACATGAACTTTCAACATGACAGGAAGATGTGTGACCAAATGCAATATCTGATTCTTTGTTTGGAATAATTTAAACTTATAAATGTAATATTTCCACATAAAATAGAGTATTTTACCCAATTTGTTGTTGTCTACCTACATTACCGCAAGTGTGTTAAATAATAATCATTTTATTTGAGACCTTTTGTAAAACTGGAAATTTCTAAATGCCCGAGCCGAGTAAAGATCATTAGTAAACAAGAGTTAAAAAGCAATACAAGTCCATACTTGGATGCTTCAGTGCTCGAGACACAGCAAGTTATCTAAAATACAGAATAAAACAATGTTGTTCAAATGCGCAAGTACAGAGGATTTCTCTGCACAGATGTAAAAGTGACAAGGCAGTCAGAGACTGCAACATTCCGCAACACCCCTGAATTCAAAATTTTACCTTGACCTACTTGCATAGGTCAAAGATCAAAGCTAGTGCTCTGACCTACTTTCATAGTCTATGGTCTTACTCACACTGGCCTTCTTCATCTTTCTATCTTATCCGGTTCCCGAGTGTACAAAAGTTGAAATGTGACATTGACCTAGTTTTCTCAAGGTCAAGGTCATCATCTCATTTTCATCCCCTTTGCTGCCCGAGTAATGTGCTTTTTGTTTCATCTTTCTATCTGCAACAGTTGTGAAGATATTTGGTGGACTAACTAACGGGTGGACGGATGGACGAACGGAAGAACGGACACTAACAATCACAATTCATCACCCATTTTAAGCGAGATGTAATAATAGAAATTTTAATTATCCTGTGCCAATTGATTAAAATGCGGAGTTGCTATTTGCATTTCATTCACTTATCAAAAAGGTGTTTTCTGAAATAAATTTAGAGTGTGTGTGTGTGTGTGTGTGTGTGTTAGCAATCCTCAAAACAAAAAAGTTTGTCCAATGGTTTCCTAAGAGCCAGTATGAGGATGTTTTGCTGATCTATTGAGTGTACCTACATCCCAAAGCAGCTAGCACCAGTTAGCAGAAGAAATTCATCGAAACTGTCTTTTTCAATGTGTTTAACATTCAAACAGAAGATGATATGGTCTGCCATGTGACGAAAGGTAATTAGGCCATGGTTGAGAAAAGTGTTTGGTGACACATTTAAGCTATACATAACATAGTTATAGGGTAATAACCAGTGTTGCTATTGTGAAGTGTTATTCACTTTTACTGTAGAATCTGTGATAAAAAAATGTATTCATAATGCCAAGAAATGACAAGGTTTCATGATATTTACTAAAATATGAACTCCTAAATTAACTTGCCTGTGTTTTCATGGTATAAATAAAACAAGAAAATTACAAAAGAAACCAGATTAAGACATCCAGCATAATGTTCTCTCAGACATGCAAAGTTATGGTTCATGTAATCACTTTTTGCCCGTTAATAAATATTTGGCAAGTGAAAACAGATCCATGAGACTTTTTACATAGACACAAAATGTCAGAATACAGACTAAATCTCAGTGTCATTTACTATCTATTTCCATTTGAAAAAGGAAACAACTGGACACTCAAGACATGAAACATGTAAAATACACAGATCAGCAGTTATAGTAGATTCATTAATAGTCTCGACCAGCCGATAACAAACAGGAACACACAAATCTCAAAGAGAAATTACAGTCACCACAGCAAATTACTCTATGACTCAAGCGTGACTCTTCCTGAGAACTAAATTACATGTAAAGAACCAAATCCTCAGACAATATTCAATATGCAAAGGCAAACAAATCCCACAAGTAGCATGACTTACTGATGTAATGATGCTCTTGAGGTAGATTACTGTACACCAGAATGTACAAAACCGGCTACAGATACACATCTGTTATAACGATATTACATCCAACTGCATTTAGATGGCAAGATTCGGTATATGTAAAACATTACAAACAAAAAATGAAAGGATCGGATAGGTTTATAGCTTGAAGATGACTAGTCAAAACAGAACAACATCAAGTATCAATCTACCTGGTACGTATAGGCCCGATTATCTTGAGCCTTTGCCTATCAACGTTGAAGTGGAAAAAAATCAACAATGTCATTTATGCATTACGTCATTGCCAAGAAAATAAAAGAAAGAAAAGTGTGAATTTACTTGCTTTGTTGATGTATATAACTTATTATGATCTACGAAAGGGAACCACAGCTTTATTTACCATGCACACTTGACCCCAATTTACAACATCGCAGCTAAAAAGCTGTACTGTTACCACTGTAGCTTCAAGGCTAGTTTCGTATATTTGTAAAGATTAACGTTACTTTTTCCTTTAGACTTAAACACACATCTTAAATTCATGTTTACTAGTAGGAAGCTCCATCTACCTGATTATTAACACGAACATCTGCCCAGCGTTTATTTGCTCTGCTGCAGGAGGAGGGGGTTAGCTTTAGCAGCTTTAGCATCGTTAGCTACCTGCCACCCCCCCGCCGGTGGTTTTGCAGGGGAGCATCGAAGCCTCTGGAGCAGCACGGAAAAAACACATAGACCCCCCACCCACGGAGATGCATAACACGTTTTTTATGCTCATATGATTATACATAGATGTAAATTCCTTGGGCCATACCTCGGGATGGAGAATAGGGACGCAGCCAGGATCTTTCCCATAGTCCTCCATAGCGTCGGCCATCTTGGTGGTGATGCTCGCAAAGCATTGTGGGAGACGAGAAGCTGCGTAAGGGACAAACGGACGGAGGAGGAGCTGTCAAAACACAGTAGTCGGAATCTTATCATAATATAGTATGACCGGTGTCTAAACGTGATTTGTAAGAGTAGCACGATGTATGTCTGAGGCGAACACTCTGGAAACAACAAGATTAAATCCTGTGTCACAACTGTACGTTCAAAGCTGAAGTATTTAATCTAACTAGCCATAGATATAAGTCTTTACAGCTGCTTCGAAGGTTGTTTTTCCCTCAAAATTCAACAATAGGTGCTAGTATTTCTTTTGTAGTAACAAAATTATTCAGTGTTCTGAGTTTCATTCTTCATTAGAAGTAGAATCAGTACTGCGGTAGAGTAGACTAAATGCACAAGGGTTTCATGTCCTAAAATCAAGACATTAATTACTACCCATATAAATGCGCAAGTAATGTTGACTCCAGTTGCTAAATTCCATCTAGATAAGCCGTAAAAGTTTTAGGATGCTGTTCTGTGAAACTGTGGAATAACAGTCCAATTTTGGGGCCTATAGATCCGCAGCATGTCTAATGGATGACGAATAAAGCCGCGTGCGCGTGCGTGCGTGTGTGTTGTGGTGTAAAGTATTTGTACCAACAGCTTAATTTAATTTGATTTATGATTATTCCAGACCCATGGAAAACTAATTACTGAACAGTAACAATTTATTTTTTAATATTTCTTCTGATAACAGAATATAATATCTTCAGTCCCAGCTGAGACTGTTGCCCCCGCGACCCGGCCCCGGATAAGCGGTTGATGATAGATGGATGGATGGATGGATGGATGGATGGACATTTGCACATAATTACTAAAAACACAGAGGAGTATGTCTCAATGATATCTGACAATTTATTGGAAATCCAAAATAGGAAAAGGAAAGAATGGAAAGCATGGTGATTATTCCAGATAAAATGTAAATCCACAACATAATAATAATAATAATAATAATAATAATAATAATAATAATAATAATAATGGATTAGATTTATGTAGCGCTTTTCTTTTTATATTACATTCTTTAAATCTAAGTTGCAAGGCTGGGAGTTAAGCTTCGGATAAAATTTAATTGATTTTAAGGAGAACGTTGTCACAGATATGCTCCAAAGCCTCCATTAGCCACAGGATGTCACTCTTTCTTTAGCCAGTTGAATAGATGTGCCAATAAAAGGATGATACCACATCCTGTCACAGTCAAGTTTACACCACTGCCTTCCAGATGTGAGTCGATTTGGTTTATATGTCATGTTACATACGATCAGTAATTATTTCAACATTAAAAAGAACATTTTCAGCAAACGTGTCTAGGGGTTCGTTTTATGACGTAATTGACCACACTTAACCCAAAGAGGAAGTTCATTCAATTCTTCAACATTTACCATAACTGAGCACGAGGCCATATACATTAAGGAAGTAATTTTACACACAAGCTATTCAGGCAAATCAAATGATCGCCGAGCAGAAACGAGTCTGACGTCTGCTGCTGTTCTGTCACAATAAACTCAATGAGCGGATATTGAGTCTTTGGCCTTCAAAATAAATCAGGCTGGTGACGCTTCAATATGAAAATAAATTAATACTGCTACAACTTAAAGTGATAGAACACACTTGACTGATATACTGTGTCAGAAGTCAATATTTCTGTAGAAACTAACACTACGCAACAAGAACAAAATAGAGAAAAATTAAAACGTTACTTAATTTATCGCTTACATTATGTTGCTTAAACAGAGTTCTGTTGAACAATTGACGACACTTAAATGCTTCAGCTTTTTCCAATATGCAGATAAAAAATATATTAACATATCAAATAAAAAACTTTCACATTTCTTTCAATGTGATAAAATTTTACATTTTGTGCCAAAATCCTCAATTCTGGAGAACAATGGGTGTTGGAACGGGTGGAAACCATTCTATGCAACACTGAAAGGCTTTTAGTTGCAACAAAAAATGGATTCCAAGTAAATATTTCATTGCAACAATGAGCACTAGAATTAAAGACAACACGCGCACTATTTTGTGAACGCCCTATTTTTTATATTAAACTAGGGCGCTGTATTTTAATGTGAAAATTCTAACCGGAAGTGTAACACATTTCGGTTACCTTGACTTCTGTCAACGTAAACCAATGGTCAAACTGTGCAGGCGAACGAGTGGCTATGTAGTTGATTGAATATCGATACGTAGACAGGGGAAATAAATGTAATTCAGTAAATATAAAGTTAAATTCTGATTATCCAGACCTGAATGTTGGAATATCGTGATAACATTGCAGTGAGCGCGACGCGATACGTCACTGTATGTCATAGAAATAACTTGAACATTAAATCGCGTCAGCTAACAGCTAGCAGGCAAACAAACGTTCCGAGGACAGCCTGAACATTCACAGCCAGCGATTCCCTCCGTGTGCCCGTCAGACAACCTACCGGGAGTCCCCGAAGGACGCCAAAGGTAACTGACAAGCAAACAAAATAACTAAAACAGACCAGTTTTTCCATCTACCAGTTTTCATGATCGCCGTTAGCATAATTGCTAGTTCTTGTTATGTGTCCTTTTAAGAGTTGACAGAGGCGACTCTGCAGTCTAGCTGCGCGTACTATTATGTAATAAACCAAGGTTGGTGATGGTTCAGTTATTCGAGCAGCTTCTTCATCTCTTTATGTTTCTGTAAATTACACCCCAGTGGGGACATTTGAGTCGTATGTGCATCGTTAGCTTGTTAGCAGCTGTGCGTTACAAGACGTGGTGTTTGTCACCCAGCAAAGTGACCTGTGTTGAGGCATACATCATTTTACTGCAGTCAGTTGTTTTGGGCGACATTTATGGAAGAATATGTCAACAAGGTTTAAAAAAAGGGGAAGGGCGAAATTCCAGTGAATATCGTGCTGTAAACACATTTCGCCCCGCATCACCGAACACGTGATCCTGATGCCCTGTGTCTGCAGCCTCCCCAGCTCCGGTGCTCTGTTTCCACTTTCACCTGACCGGGGAAACCGGACACCGGCTCGGCTGTCAGAACTCTTCCTAATCGTGTCGGACATCCGATGCATCCTGGAAGAACCCTGGACTGTTGTCAGACATCTGACACCAGCCGATCGTGTTGTTTTCTGGAAGCTCTCTTCCCTTCGTCCGTCTTGCATGTGCGCTTTGAATATGAAAGCTGAGGTATAAAGATAATAATGAATGAAAGGCAGAGAATAATTGATTTATAAATAATAGTACAGCATGGGCTAACTTGTTAAAGTCAATGGTAAAAACACCATTCAGTTGATTATGCTGTGTACCCTGTGGGCCTAATTTAGGATTTACATACTGTATTTGCATGTTTTCCATCCCTCTCCTTATTTGCTTGACAATCCTAAAGTTTCCATGCCAAACCTTTTTGATATCAGGTCTACAATCCAAGATCACAAGCAGGAGCAGCTTACTTGTTTAGCTAAATGGAGTTTCCATTCTGTCTTTCTTGAACTGCAGCCTATTCCCTGCACACTCCTCTGTGCAGGGAATTTAAATTTCGTCTCATCCCTGTGAGCGTCTGAGTTGTGTTGACCTAAACCAGCAATAGGTACTTTTTGTTTGGTTTATTGAAATGGAAAATGAATTGGAAATATTTTTTCATCTGGTCACACAGTTTCGATTGCAGCACCTAGAACAGATACCCCCTTTTTATCTTTATGTATGAATGTCTTTTATTGGTCAGGCAGTTTTTGGGGCGCACCCAAAAATTATTATCATTATAAACCAGTTACCATCTTAATTTCTGAATGTCTTTTGTACTTTTCTAGAAGAATGTGAAATTACTATTCCCACTTGTATTCTAATGTCTCAAAAACATAAAATTTTAGGAACTAGAATAAAAGAATACTTGTTTGTGTTTGCTTGGGGAAATGTTGAAACATTTGTTTGTGATTATAGTTGTGTGTTAGATCTCTAACAAACTCATCACTTCATTAAATTTCAAATTCAGTCTGAAAATTCTTACATTTAGTTTCATGCAAATCTCAGGCAAATATACTTTTTTTTTTTTTTCCAGTTTGGATGTGGTTTATGGTGATATGACATGACTGAATTGTAAATGAATTCAAGCCATGTCACTGTGGTCTCTGTTAGCATGTGTGTGGTTCTGGGCTTGAATAACACATTACATGTGCATTAGTTGGTACTTTAACATTTAGCAGCAATGTATTTTCTTGAAATATTAGAAAGCCTTTACGGAGACTAGACTGTAGATAATCACTTATGTTAATGAACCTGGTTACTATTGTCATGTGCTTGGCAAGGGAATATTCCTGCTTTATGTAAAAATCCATTAGGTAAATTGGGTTCTTGCTTAAAATTCTAAGCACGGTCATGCTTCACATGTAGGGCAGAATTCTGCATGTTATTACAGAGCTGAAGGGTGGTGTTTTGTGTGCACAGTAGCTCTGGTTTGTTTTTTTACAGCTTTATTAATGTACACGTGTGGCAGAAACCAGATAAAAAAGGTATGATGTGACGGACAAAATGTAGTGAGCAGATTATGAACATATTATTTTAGACTGCTTTTCCAGCTGTGTCTTGTTGACAATGAAACCCACCGTCTTCTTATGTAGACATCGTTTGTGTTCTGTTTTTACCAACGGTACATTTAAATAAGTCAGTTCTCATCTGATTCATTCTATCCATCATAGATAGACAGCCTTTTTACACATAAATTAATGTTTATGTTTGTGGTCGAGATACTAAAAATCTGAAATGGTTGAAAACTGCTGATGGTTACACTCATAGATAAGTAACTACCGATTAGTGCTTATATCAGCTGATACTAGTGGAGCGAAACACCTGTGTGTTTAGTATTTAATCACAGTTACGGTTCTTTAAAAGAAAGCTAACCCCAAAATGATGATGCATATTTTCCTTTTTAGCTGCAGCCCTATTCATCCATCTAGATGCATTTTTGGACAGGTTGCCTTTTGGTCTCGTGGCAGCCCCATCAAGAAATAGTAAAAAACAGCAAAGTCAAGTTGAGTTCCTCACCGAGCTAATATTTACCTGTCAGCAATGTTAGAGTCTCACAACAGCCGTGCTGCCTCCAGCCTTTAACACAGGTGGGAGATGTGAGAAACACTGTGCTGCTGGAGTGTTTGTGAAAGACATAAAGAGGGTGTAATCTTCCCAGCCGGTAAAGATAGAAAGTTGCTTGTCAGGTTGCATTTATCTGTCAGCAGAGCACAATACATTTTAATTCACCATGTCTGTGTTACATCCAGTGGGAATGCCTGTCCAATAGGAGGCTTGAAAAGAGCTATTTTAATTGGGAATAAACCGTATTATTGCCCACCTTTCATCTAGTGGCTTCCTCCTTTCATTATTCCACTTTTATCTACGGCTCCCCAACATCAAACTAAACAGAACACACACAAGGCTGACATTCACACCTATCTCCAGGGCTTAAGGGTTTACATGGTCCACTGCTGAGCAGGATCTGTTCTTTGATGGAGTGTGGGTGTGTCAAGCCATCTATGAATGCCTCATCCCATTAACGTCAGCGTTTCGCCCTTGTCAGGCTCCCAGAGCATGAAGACAGGACACATTTTTACTGCGTATCTAAAGTGCAATTTCCCCAACGCACGTAAAAGAGAGCTACTGGTTTCAGTTTTCGACTTAGTGAGTAAAAGTCCAGCTGCAGTGACACTTAGAATCCGTTGATCCACAGTCCCGCTAGGGTTGCATGTGTTTGTTGAAGAACCGATAACAAATTGAAAATTCCACGTCAGATATCTTTTGAACTAATACAGACATTCAAGGTCAGCATCATCATCAGTGGTTCAGCTATTTCAGTGTGAAAGAATTCAATGTGAAATTTGATAGCTTTAATTTACAGGTGAAGCTTTTGACCAACGCCTATGATTGGCCTGAGTGTTTCAGCTGCAGCACAGAACATCCACAAGACGAGGCAGAATAACACACATCCAGGGTTAAACATTGACAGGGTGTGCAGATGGCAGTCAATGCTACCTGTTTTTAAACGTTAAGCCGAGTGGATGACGAGACATTGTTTCTACTGTCTGAAAGGATTCTTGTGAACGTTCCTTCTGTTCCTGGAACCAGATACCTAACCTAAACAGTAACTAAACAAAGGTACTGCATTAAATGTTTCCTCTGTTATTGAAGTGGCTCTAAATGTTTTTTCTTTTTAAAAATTTGAGATCAGGCAAAGCTTAGCGCATCGTTCCAGGTGTCTGTTCACCTCAGAGCTTATCAGAGGTGAGGTGACAACATATGCAATGATTGTTGTACCCAGTGATGCCACATCTCAGTTTGTGTTAGTGTTACCAGATCTCCTTCAGTTGATGGAGACAGTCTTGATCATTTGATGCCAGTATGTGCTCATTGAAAAGTAAACAGAGTCAAACTTGTAAGTGTAACTCGATGATGTCATTGCTGAGCGCCAGTCAGAAATCAGGTGGTTTAATTTTTTAAAAATTTTATTCTATTTTATACAGATGAATTTAACGATTCTGCATAATTATTATAATTATTACGATTTTCTGACATCACATGCCATCATATTTCACAGCTTTACCCAAATATGAGTTAATGTTTAATTTGTCAGGGGAGGTCATGATGGTTTTGATTGAACTCGTGTTCAACCAGCAGGTTATCGTCATCAACAAGTGAGTTTTAGGTTTTGACAGATATTTGAAAGACAGGAAGAAGGGAGTGAACTGAGTGACTCCATACCATTGAATTTAACCTGTTAAGAGTAAACAGCCGTTGGGTGAAACCTCACTTCAACTACACACCAGTGAGGAACTCCAAAACTATGAAGCATAGAAACATAATGTTTGTCTCTATGAATGGTAAATTGTGTTTTAACAACAAAAAAAAACCCTTTGCCTGATTTTCTTCCTGGATGAACATCTTATAACAGTCATTTCACAGTCAACATTCAGTCTATTTACTCAACAGTAGCTGTAAATACACAAAAGTACAAAGATTCTATAAAAGCTTTAGCGAGAGTAGGACAGGGCAGACTCTCTGTCTGCACATTTGGATAGCCAGAATATCCAAAGTGTGCTAAATGTTATTTTGGGTTGTCTGTCATCCAGTTCATGCTAGAAAAGTCTTGTAAGAAAACCTAGAAGATGTTTCGCCTCTCGTTCAAGAGGTTTCTATTCTTCAGAATGTCTTCAAGCTTTTCCTTAAAGTCCAGCTGATTTTATTCAACACAAAGAACAGCACTAAAGAAAAATACTAGAGAACACTACCCCGGTCCACTGAAGTGGGCCATGTGTGCATCCTTTGGCTGTGGCATTTTCCGTGTTTATTCTCACAACACACTGCTGTGCACAGAAATTAAACTGGCAGTTTTAAGTGTCCCACATTTCTATGAAGACTTATTGTGTCGTCTTAAGTTCAGGATATTATTTGTGCGGGGGGAAAAAAGCCATTACGGTAGATAATAAGAGGTATATTGAGTCGTGTGAGTTCTCACTGAAGGCCTCCTGCAGCAGAGCTGTGGCCGAGCAGATAAACCTTACTGATGCTTCAGCAGCAGCTTCAAGCGCCAGGCGTGTGTGTTTAGGTGTGTTCTAGAAACAACTGGCATTTTATACAGAACATTAAAAAAACAGACAACCTTCATTTTCATTGTACGAAAACAGGCAGCAGCAGTATGATTATACAATATAGATGAAGTTAACAGACATGTGACAGACAGGTCATATCTAATAAATGTACAAACTCTGTGTGTGTGTGCGTGTGTGTGTGTGTGTGGGGGGGGAGGGGTCTCCAACCATCTTTTTTAATTATCTGTGTTTAATGCTGGGAGATACTGCACACAGACCACAATATCAGTTCACTGTCTATTAAATCAAGCAAGTCAATATTGCTTTATGAGTTTACACACTCACACACAATTCTGTTCTGAATGATGCTGCTCACTGATTTGTTGAAGACTGGAACATTTATAATTGTGCTTGTGTTTTTATTTCAACATACTTTTGAGTTTGTTTTATTTTCACACACGTTTCCTATGGGTTTATCACCAGAACGTGACATAGTTCCTCTGGGTGATTTGATCAGGTGTGTGTGTTGTGGGTGTGTTTGTGTGTGTGTGTGTGTGTGTGTGTGTGTGTGTGTGTGTGTGTGTGTGTGTGTGTGTGTGTGTGTGTGTGTGTGTGTGTGTGTGTGGAGACTGGGTCAGACCCAGCAGAGGATCCTTCTCTGTGCAGCCTCCTCTTCCTCATCAGCGAGCAGAGGGAGCTTTACTGCTGCTCTGCCAACACCGGCAGCATTGCAGCATCGGCTTATATTGTAGAGGGGAAAAAAAAATATGGTGATGTCATTTCTGTCTGTCTGTTCTCTCTCTCTCTCTCCCTCCCTCTCTCTCTCTCTCTCTCTCTCTCCCTCCCTCTCTCTCTCTCTCTCTCTCTCTCTCTCGGATGCTGTGTTGTGGCTTTCAGTTCTTTCGGATGCCTGAGCTGTATAAGGTAAGTGCTTCCTTCAGCTCTACTGCACATGTGCATGCTGCTTCATCCCATTTGCATTGATGTTAGTGTTAAAATACATGTGCACTTGATCTGAATAAATGTAGTCTGCTTGTGTTCCTGTTCATACAACGCTGTCTTGCGTGGACTTTTGCTGTAATTGTGTGTGGAAGACTCTGAGGTGAAACCAATGCTAAAACACACATCAGTGTGTGTCCTGACACCTGGGCAGCTACTGTAAACGTCTGCTGGTGGCTGTTGAAATTTATGGAGGCAAATCATATTTGTGCTTTTTTTTTTACAGTACCGATTAGAAAGAGATGATGACTATAATCTTGTCTTTCCTCCGGCTTCCTCTTTTTTTTCCCCCGTGTGCTCATTTCCTCAAAGGTCAATCTCAGGGCACAGGAATAGCGTGACCTCTGTACTTCATGGTGGTAATTCATGGTGAAATCTGCCAATCCTTTAATCTGTAAAATATGAATAAGGCTGAATGTAAAGGAATCTCTGCCTCATATCATTCCTTCCTTTCGTGTTATGCAAAAAGACACAATCAGACACATATTCAAGTCGGGCTGCGTGCGTCATACACATTTTCATGGTAGTGAGAGCGGTGCTTCTGTGTTCTGTATGATATTCCTCTCCGTCTCTGTGGAGAGGTGAGTTTGTTCTGAGCCAACAGGCAGCTATAAACCAAGCAGCTGCAGTGCTTCTCCTATGAGGAGACTAAAGGTCATCACAGTCTCCTTGACACTACAGGAGTTTAGACCTTCCCATCACACTCCTCCTCCGTCTCATCAGCATTCTTGTCCACCTGCCGCTCAGAGGGATCAGTTGCATTGATGTTAGTGAGCGATGAGTCACCTTTTTGCCTTTTGAAAAGAAAAGAAATGCAGTTTTCATTTTGTATTCTGACCTTTTTAGTGGCGTTCCACTTGTTTTGTAAGAATTATGCTGTCAGTGATATTATAGCAGAATGGGAGCACCGTTTTAACCAGGTGGAATCCTCCTGCCTGTCAATGGAAGCTAAACCACACCAGTCCTTTGTAGGGAGGTCTGTTCCTGCAGACTTCATTATTCTAATAATAAAGGTTTGAATGTATCTGTAGGAAATGGGCAAAGTATATATGAATTATTTAGAGCATTTGTTTAGGATAAAAGAACAATTATTTAGTTGACAGGTTTTCATACGCTGCTTGCACATTTTTCTATGGTCTATGCTGTAAATATACTCAACTATTACAGGTGGGAGTTCTATTATTTTTCCTTTTTTTGTGTGTCTTGTCACCTTCGCTTGAAGCCAAAATGTTCCCAAATGACAAACAAAGCGTCCCTTTAGGTAGACACAGCTCTGGTTTGTTCGCTCTGTGTTTGCGCTGATGTTTTCTAGCCTTCTTTAAGGGAACATGGACCAACAATGGTCGGACAAGACAGAGGAGTTTACATGATGTATTTTTTAAATGATGGTAAATGGGCGCGAGCATTGGGTAAACTATTGATTGACTCAAACAATTTGACCAAGATTAAGTCAGCGAGAAGCTCTGAATGTTGTTTGTGCTTCATTTTAGGTGAACTAATTATGATACATAATTAATCACAGCTCATCTACTTTCGTCCACATTACTGTTTTCATTTCATGTCATTTTTCAAATATCGTCCCGTTAACTTGGGTTTGTGTGAGAAATAAATAGTCAGACAGTTCGAGAGGTTTGTGCTCCAAGTCTGCCAATTTTGTTTTAATTTAAGCTTATTTGGGACGTGGCAGTCCCAAATTGTATTCTTAAGTTACGATTTACGTAACATCATTTGGCTGAGGATATCACAATATTTTTGAAAATCTTCTTGCTTTTTCATTTGACCAGAATTACCAGCTCAGTTTACTCCATGTTTCAGCCCTAGTGGTACTTCCCATGTGCTTCATTACATCCTGCGAAGCGATGATGTATTGTAATTGTCAGTGTTTGTGTGTTCGTCCGTCCGTCCATCAAATATATTCACATGAAAAATGAAAGAAAAAGCACATTCAAAGGGGATGAAAATTAGATGATGGCCTTGACCTTGAAAAACTAGGTCAAGGTCAAATTTTCACTTTTATACTTTTTTAGGTACACATCTCTGAAACCTGATGAGATATAATCACAAAACAAAAAGCAACATTTTCAGAAAGCCAGAAGCACAAAAATATGTAGGTCATGGTAAAATTTTTAAAAATAATTTTTCCGTCTCCCTCCCAATTCATAGCAGTGACTATCATTCTGCCCCAGGTCATTGGGCTGTTCTCAGTGTTCTGTTTGGCCTGTCGTGAACTTCACTCTAGCGTATTTGTGTGAACTCTAACCGGTCACTTCAATGAAAGTATGTGATGCAAGCAAAGTCACTACACAATTCACTCTCGCTTCACTTGGCCCTTCAGAAACCTGTGGGTGATGGTGTTTTGAGTGCAACTAAGACAACCTATCAGGCCCGAGCAGAGGAGAGCCGCATCATTGATCAGGACAGCGAGATGCATTTAAGATGCTCACGCTCTGCTGAAATGAACCAAGTTCAGAAGTAAATAATGCAACTTACATAAATAAGATGTTTTGTGCCTTTCTTTTTGGAGGCGGGCAGTTTGCATAGGGGCTGGGGCAACAAGTCTCAAAGACCAAAACAGTGAATTGATCCTAATACCAGCTAATGTGTAGCTATGCCTACACTGTTGGTGATAGAGCCCCATTTGTTCCTAAAACTTTTCACAATAGATCCATGAGTCACACTGTTGAACTCGGTGAAATTTCCGTGCATGGATCTGGATGTGCACATACAGACAGACACACACACACACGCACACACACACACACACACGCACATTTGGACTGAATCCCACTCACACCACTGTGCTGTTTCCAAACAGCTGTTGCAATGCCAAGCTGTGTTATTTAATTATAGGCACGTTTTTATATGTATTTCTGATCTGAGACGAGCTGAACTTACTGAACGAGTACAGAAACAGACGGCTCACATACTTTGATCACAATCTTAATTAATGAGATCCTTTCAAAATGTGTGTTATATAATTTTGCGATATACTTACATGTCTTTGACATCAAAATCAGGATCCATCCAGCTACTGTATATTCTCTACGTTTGAAAATGAATATGACAATGAATGCTCAGGTATTGTTTTGGCTGCTGACCGACAATGTTTTTGTGGAATGTAGGGAAACAGCTAATGGATAACACAGTAAATGAAAAGGCCACATTTAAGTGGTTTCTATTAAACATCACACAAACGAACACAGTGCAGTTTATTATCATTATAAGGTGGGCGTTTGCACCCTCTGGAGCCAAACCCCTCAGGATACTGAAAGAAGCTTTATTGTGAAAGAGACAGAAATCATGAAAAGGCAGCTCGCGTTTGTCGACTCAGCAGCCTGTTGATGGATGACATTTAATATGAGATACTGGAATCACTGCCAGAAAATTGTGCAGGAGGGTTGGTGCTACTTTCATTTTTTTTTCAAGACAACAGAATCTTCTGCCCTACATTGTCCTTCAATGTAAGTTCTCGTACACTGATTGCAAAATGTTCAGTGTCACATCTTTACACGTTTTCTTTTTGTCCATTCTACATTTAAATCATCATCATCAAGAAGCCAAAACATTTCTGGATTCTCTGTGTTCAATAAGGCAACCTTCTGTTTCTGCCTGCCTGGCTGATGACTGTTCCTCGCTGGCTGACCTTCAGGGTTCATTCTGTTTAAAGATGTCTCCTCTTGTGTGCTGCACCAAACAGGAACACACTCTTTTTTTTTTTTTTTTGAAATTTCAGCCGAGATCATTTTAGAAATCATAAATGAACCGTCTGCCTCCGGTTCCTGACAGGCTGTCATTTCTAATATAGCATTGTGTTTCATATTCCTCTACAGGAAATTACTTCCAGCTATCAAGGGGTATTTTATCTAAAACTGATGCTTGGTACGTCTTAGAGCCCCACAGATCTGGATGTATGAGGTCAAAGTGGTAACACAATGATAGTGCTCTCTTCTGTGTTGCAATGTAATTATTAGTAATAATTCTTCGTTTTTAGACCAGCTTAAACTGAAGCTGCCGTTTTCCAAGCAGGAGTTCCAGACTGGAAATGGACTGAATTATAAAATACCAGGTGTTGGTGAGACATTAAGAATGTACAATTCAATGAAAGAACCAGGGTTTTAAATCAGATTTTTTTTGCCATTCCGAACAGAAACAGTATTATAACATTTCCGGTTTTACGTTCCACCCAAGAATAGGTGGAACAAAAAATCTAGTTTCTTATAATAAATATAATAAATATAAATAGGTAGGTGGCTTTATGACTTTTAAATAGTCCTAAAGCTACCTACCTATACGTCCCTACAGTAAACAGAACAACAGCACTGATCCAGCTACAGAGCAGAGGATGAAGAATCAGAGGGTGATGGAGAAGTTGCGGCATCTTATGATGAAACAAAGTTTCAAAGCTTCAAAGTTTCAGAGCAACATCTGGGGAACTCTGCCCCAATGAGTTAATGTCTAAATCAAACATTTTTTTGAGATTGACAGACTGCAGTGTTTACCTGTTAGGAATATAATCTAGATTGGGAGACTGCCTTTTTCTTGACTGCTGGTGATGTGCCTAAACTGCTCTCCTCTCTCATCATGCATTGAGTGAATAACAGGAAGGGAAACGTAAGGTCAGAACGAAAAAAAAAAAAAGGTATTAACCGGTTACTATTATCTTGAATAACCGATTCTATTCCAGAACATTAAAAAATATAAAGTTTTTGGTTTCGTTTTTGTTCCTGGCAAAATACAAAAAGTTTCTGGTTTCTGTTTTCATTCCATGAACCGGTTCAAAGCCCTGGAAAGAACTGTGAGTTTGATTTAGTTAGGGATAGAATTTATGTTTCTGAACAGTTGCCATCATAATCATTAATTAGTTGATGTTCGCATGGTAACATGTTAAACTAAGGTGATGAAAACAGTTCTGCACAGAGCTGCTAGCATGACTATAGACTGTAGTCTTTCATTCTCAGACAGGGTGTGGCTGCCCTCACCCACAACCAATCACATTAAGTCCATCGGTATTTGTGGAGCTGGAACAGGTGTCATACAGGTGTGAATCACGAACTGATCATTTATTTTATGTGTTAATATTTCTGGAATACTTGTACTGTGTTAATGTGAGTGGAACAAAATACCATTCCAACCACTGACAGAAACCGCTGTCATCTGAATTAAACTACTCTACAGCAGCACATCTATCACTTTTTCAAAATGTTTGAAAAACAATATTTTTGTGTGTTGGAAATCATCCTGAAAGCTTTTTTATCAGCAGTAAAGCGCTTGTTCGTAATGACAGTATCATAGGGCCTGGCGATCGCTTCAAGGAGTGGCAATGAGGGAGAGTTTGAATCATCAGACAGAACCATAGAAAGACATCTGTCTCCGCTGTACCATCAGTATTGTTACATCCTCACCTTTTGCTCTCATCTCTCATCTACTATGGTGGCAAATTGATGATGTCAATCAGCTGCGGGTAGTCGTTTCCCAAGCAGCCAGTAGTGATCAGACCCTATAGATCTGTTCCTCTGGCTGTCAGAGAGCTGCCTGGTCTTTTGAGGTTGGTCAGCAGCACCATTGCGAAAAGCGCATTCCTCTGAATGACTGATCCTCAGATGCCCTTGAGTTTCAAATAAAAACAGTCAAAATCAAAGTGTGTCATCGCTGCTTGTTTGGAACATTGACAATAACAGCAAGCAATAAAAAAAAAGGCTTGTAGTTTGCTGTTATTATTTTCACACCAAACATTTTCCAAAATTGTAAACCCAATAAGCAATATATTATCCTGACTTATTAGGCATAATGGTTGATATTATGCAGCAGAGAGAATTATTAATCCCTCCATAAACGAGTTTGCATTTTTTGTGGTCGTCCGTCCGTCTGTCCATCCATCTACCCATCCATCCATCCATCCATCCATCCATCCAGTATAAATAAATGTACTGCTTTAGAACAGTCCCAAAGAGTCCTAAAGAGTACTTCATTCCATTCCATCACAAGATTGTTGTAAATTTACAAACCAAAAGTTAACATCGGAGGTAAGAAAGAATATACTGTATGTCAGTTCAGATGTTTGTTACCCATGTCATTAAATATTATCTACTGTTATTGGTATTGGTGGCAGCCATGAAAAGAACAGATTGACCCCTGGTTTCAAGACAAGGGAATATCTTTTTGGCCAAAGAACAAAAGAAACAATTCATCAAATAGCATTTTTGTAAAGAATATCTGTGCTTAAATGTTATGTAATTCAATGAAATAGTTTCTGACACATGTCACTCAAAAAGAAATATATAAGATTCCTGCCATATTCCCTAGACGGTAGCTGGAAATAGAATGCACTTCCAGAGCTAATCTGTATTTAGTCATCCATAAAATAAGCTGCAAGAGAAGCTGAAGCATTTCGCACTGACAGAGTCTGTCTGGTTAAGAGTAGGAGCTAAATACTGAGCTGTTAGCTGTGGAACCATAGATGAAACAGGAAACCTTGTGTATTCCAGAGGCATGTTCAACTGCCAATGCTGAAATACATGTAATAATAGAGCTAAATATTGGCGGGAAATGAAAACGTTTGTCTCTCTTGTAGTTGCATCCATTGAGTTGTGTGATTTTCCCACCTGTGTGTGGCTGCTGCTTCAGGCTGAGTTACGGTTGGATGGGTGAAGACTATTTTGAGGGAGAGAGGAGAGCATCTTTCTTGGTGTGACGTCTCCTTGAGAGTCAAGGATAGATGAAGTGTGTTGAGCCTGTTGGAGCACTGGAGCATCACTTTAGCAGAGCGACTCCTAGCGTATCTGGTGACCTCTTTGTTAAGATGTCCTGTTGTCCTCTGCCTGTCTGTCATGGCCATACCTTCTCAAAGAGCCGATGTCATCCGATCTTGGAAGCCAAGCTGCTGTTTTGCTTTGGTAGAGTTCTGGAGGAAACTGTCTATTTTCTTAATACTAACAAAATGTCATAGACATTGTGGAGACACAAGAAAAATGTATAGTTATTTTTTCGGAGACATAATGGCCCGTGAATGTGAGTGTTTTTGATGGGCTGTGTCAAATTTGTCCACTTGAATTTGACTTTAAGACTTAATGGGTTGAATCACAATAAAGTTTTGTTGGTTCCCAACAACTTCAGCCTGCTCGTATTTGCAGGAGTCATCTGAATCTCTACATCTCATTTTCATTAATGGATAGAACGTGAGAGTCTATGAGAGTAATGGTCAATTGTTTTGTGAATTATAGCAGGACACACATTTCAGAGTAGCCCAAATTTCCTCACACAAGTTGTGTGCAACGTTTTTATTGCTTAATGTAACAGGAAAACTTGCAAGGTTCTCCATTTCAATGACCAAATTACAAAATGGTTTGTTTCAAATTTGTCTGCCCTCCATCATAGAGATCAAACATTAATATAAACAAAATCAGAAAGAAATTATTAAAAGTATTTAGTACGAGTTAGATACAAAAGTTCATTTGTGAAGCTTACGAAGGCTTGGGTGTTAATTTGTAAAGTTATATCTTGTTATTAGTGATGTGTGAGCCATATGACTGTCTTAACACAGATTAGCATTACAGTGGATTGGTTGTTGGGCATTGTGTAAACCTATTCCATGAAGACACATCACAAAAATTCTATGTTTTTGTGTGTGTTCCTTATCATCTTCTTTTATGAAGAAAAAACTTTATTTATCTGAGTGTGCTGCTGGTGCAAAAGCAGGTATAAGTTAAATTCCCTTTTATGCTTTAAGTACATCATGAATAGAATGGTCAAATTGCTTTGAGGTAGAAAACGGCTCTTAGTGATGTCAGCCCTTATATAACATCTAAAGTGAGACAAACACACTGAATGGTGTGTTTAATCCTTCCTAGCCTTCTCTGTTTCCACAAAGGTCAAAAACAATGTAAGGCTTTAGCATTCTTTTAGGTAAAATGATCTGAGAGGGAAAAAGATGGATCGAAAGGATGCATTTTCAAAGGTGTTGTGTTGGGTCTGCCGTCCTCTCCTGCTTGCACTAGAAACAGTGTTTATTAAAGGCCTGGAGCGACAGCACCTGCGTTCTGGGTGACAGGAAGGCAGAGGGGAATGGTGAGCAGGTTTCTGCTGCACAGAGATGACAGCCCTTTGTGGAGCCTCTCTATGTTAACAGATGAGTAGGCATGAATGTTCAGATAAGACCAGTCCTGAAAAATAGTCATCCCACGTGCATTTGAAGGGCACTGCAAACTGCATAACTGAAATCAAATTCATTCAAAGCCAAAGAGAAATCACTAAGTGAAAGAAATTGTGGACTTCTGTAGAATTATTATTGAGGTACACCGGCGTCGTGCCCAGAGTGTCCCCCACCTCTCGCCTGTAATTCTGCTGGGATACGCTCCAGCCACCTTGTGACCCACAAAAGCAGAAGAAGTGGATAAGAAGATGAATGAATGAATGAATGAATGAATGAATGAATGAATTAATGCAGTATTATTAACCTCTTATTTCTTTCACGTAACAGATATGCAGCCATCGGAACAGCACTGACTGAGAATTAACATGACGATGGAGTCCTCTGCTGAGTCCCAGCAGGAGCCTGAGAAAACTTTGGTGAGTCATTACAGCCCCATAGGAAATATCACAGTATGAAGAGACCAAATCACGAGTCTAAGCTATTATTCTGAAAATAGTTTTGAGGAAATCATGAAAGACCAAAGTATGACAGTTTACTTGCATAAAGGAAACATAATTCCCTTGTGTAACTGGTCTTCATTCTATCTTTTTGTGTAATGGTACGTCGGATAGGGTTCCTATTTCCTGCTGCGATCAGTGACTCATGCGCGCGCAAGACACCAAAACAGTTCACAAGACTTGGTCAAGCAATATTGTTTTTGTGAACATTTTCCTCCATAGGAAAAGAATTTAACATTAAATGGGCAACAAAAAAAATAAAAATGATGTCATTGTCCAGATTTTCCTTTTTGTTCTGCACTGCAATATAAAGTTGGTTCTGCAAGTTGAAGGAGCCTGTTTAGATACAAACCTAGCTTTAAAGTACCGTAATTCCCAGACACATTAAGGAGATACTTTCCTGTGTTTTAAGTACAACTACAAGGATGGTGTCCATCAGCAATTCTCTCTTATAGGATGTTACTTTATTTTTTTTTTTCTTTTGCATAACCTACCTTGGACCAGGTCAGGTATATCAACATAATTTGCCATGGGATTTGTTCCAGTAAAAAAGTGAATCAGGATTGTAACCGTTCCAGTAAATAGTAAATTAACATGAGAAGAAAAGGTAGATTCTAAAGCAGCTTCAGAAAATTAGATTTATGGGTCAAGTCAAATTTTAATATTTTGATGCAGAATATTTAGTTTTAATGCATTCATCACAGCTACAGATGTCTGATTATATTGTTGACTAATCCAGAAACTGTTTGATTTGGAGAAGCCTTAAGTCATGTAAACATCTATATTTTAAAAGAGTTGTAGCACGTGTTGAAGTGCCAATTTTGTATGTAAAACTCAATAGACCAAGCACAGATACGTGTGGTTACTTTTTCTTCGAAGCTCTTCTTGAGGATTTGGACTACTGTTGCTGAAAAGTTGCAACTTATCAGAAAATCACCTCAGGATATCTCTCAATGAAATTGTTGAATATTTTTCATTTTTTTGAAATGATGACATTTAATCCTGAAAATAATCTCCTGATTAATTAACAGGGAAAATAATCATAGTTGCTGCCCTGGTTGGGATGGTAATTTCTCTTGGCTCAGCTCCAGGTGTTGTGATTATATTCACTGTCATTATCGCTCGGCAGCCATTTTCTGCTGCAAGTAGCAGGGCAATTATAATTACAGATAACTGAGTTGATAACGGGGCTGGCCATCCTTCCCAGAGGCATCCACACACAATGACACTGAAGGAATGTAGAGGAGCAGCGCCAACTGCCCCTTTTGTATGGCCAGTCTTGCTTAGAGTGGAAATGGGCTTTATTAACACTCACTCTCTGTCGATAGTACCACCTAATTTATAAGCCCGCTTTGTCCGATTTCTATTTTAGTTGCTGCATAATTAATCTGCACATTCATACTGTAAACTAGTTTGAAAGCCAGACTGGTGTTTTTAATACTATTTTTCTGGATTTAATTGAATTTGGTGTGTATTGTGTGCATTTAGCAATTAACCTTTTGGGGAGCAGGATGGTTGGAGGAGCAGCATCAGCTGTTTGTCTCTTCTTTCTCCTCATCCTGACATCCTAACAATCAGGAGATATTTCAGAAGGTTTTCGGCAGCAATGACTCCCACCCTCTCTGCCCCTCCCATTTCATACACCCACCAGCATTCAGTCTGCTGTCATGTATGCATTGTGCGTACTGTAGTGAAATCTGGTGACCTGCTGTTCAAGATAGGCAGGAATGAATAGCCACATAGACAGGCATTATGCACTTTAACAATGGGCTCAAGGTAGCTTAGAGGTACGAGAAGAGGATCAATGAGTAGGAGATCACTGACTGCAGGGGATTGGAGCAGCTTTGGCAACACTACTCCATCCCCATTAGAGGAGCTAGTAGTGTTAGATGCTGCCAGTGTAAAGACATCGTACATTAATGCTGGGATGAGGGCCCAAATTGTTTAGTGTAATGTTTTTTTTATTGGAGTCTCTTGAAAACTAGGTGGTTACTATTTCTACATGGTGAAGCTGTAGAAGCTTCCATCAGTTAGTCTTTAGCAAATATATTTAACCAATCACACATTTCTTGAAAGCTTTTTTAGTTTTGTGGTTGTGTTATTTGTTTTACACTGTTCATAGCAGACCCATGATTCACAAGGTGGGTAAGGATTGCTGTGGATGAATGAATGGATGGATGGATGAATGGACAGATGGATGGGTGGACTAGATAGTTTTTATGTTACCTGCAAATTTACCCCTGGGTGAAATGAACTACCTGCTTTTACACTTATCAACACAAAAAGACATTTTCATATATCAGTAAAATAATGTGATACATATATGTCAGGTCAGGTAGGTATTCCAGGTTCACTTTTTACAAAGTTGGGGATACCCTTGCACAAAATCAGGCAAAAACTGGTTTTCTGAACCTGTCATGGTTTTGTCAATGAGATGCTGACAACACCCTTACAGTACAACATGTCTTGGGGCTGCATTGTCTTACGATCATTTGATCCGTTTGTTGATTTGTCTTGCTCGTATATAGTCAAAACTAAAAAACATTGAAGTCACAGATAAATTAAACCACCCATTGTTACTACTATTCAGGAAACCTATGCTTCATTCTGGCTGCTATGAAAAGAAAAGCACAGAGAAGTCACAAATAACATTCTTCCAAAAAGACACAATAACAGCAGCTGTGCCAGACAGATACATGACTTCAGGCTTAAAGTAAGGAGAACTGAGCATCATGCCATCAGCAGTCGGACTCAGAGTGCTACTGATAATATAGCTGGCTGCCTGGTCACATCACGCCCATTTTCAATAGTATAGTAAATGATAAATAAGAAAAGAAAACTTATTGTTGACTTGGCTTTGGATATAAAAAACAAAAAACAGTAACTTTTAAAGACAAAAAGCAAGATATAAAGAAAAACAGGTGCAGTTGAACATTAACTAAAACAGTGAACACGCTGATTGTCCCCTGCAAAGGCATGTTCAGCACCCCCACCTTAACAGAAGAATCAATATAATCCTGTAACTGGGCCGACGGGCTGGGTGGACTGCCTTTTTGTGTGCAGTCATCAAGATGGTATGGATTTATCTGCACTTGGAATGTTGAACTACATCGATTGAAGAACTGGTAGAAATTCTGTGTGTTTTCCTCATATGTCCATTAACAGATTGCTTTTCCTAAAATGCGTCTCAACCCCAAACATTGCAACATATTTAGATTCATTTTTTCAGTGCCAAATTCAATTGAAATGCACACATCTTTCTTGAAATCCATAGTTCCTTTGGCTGGAACAGGGTGATGTGTTGTAGTATTGATAACGGTATACTGTGTTTCAGCTCACAGGTCATAAATTCTGATGAAGTATGCTTCCTGCTGGCATCAGTCCAGAGATGAAATGTATAAGTCAGAAGTGATAACCACAATTTACATGAAAGTAAAAAATACAATATCTTTCTCTTTATATTTGCTGTGGGTGTGTGACTAAGCTTTGGGTTGGCATTCTAAAGTCAGTGACATTATGAGTCTCTAAATAAGGGCCTCTGTCAGAAGGTTCTGCTTCTTTAAAAAAGACTGAATTGCATCTTTTTTCCACAAGAAAATGGTGAAAATATTTTTTTCCTGCTGCAACAGTCACTACCCTAAATGGTTGTGTTTTTTTTATTTTAGCTGTCTCTTTGAAATGTTACTTTGACTGCAGAAAAACAGCTACAAATATGAGACACAAAATTATATAATGAGGTAAATTATTTTGAAAAACATCAAAGAAACATGAGAAAATCAAGCAATATCAACAATGGTAGCGGTGATTATAATGATGATGATGATAGTGATGATGATTATGATGATGATGATAGTAATTGGAAATTAAACCAGTTGCGTCATTTTGTAGCTGAAGGTGTGACCTTTAGCTACAGTTATAGTTCAGAATATGGAAACAGTCGTCTATCATGATGAAATGAAGACATGCATGAAGTTTTGATGTTTCATCCTTGAGATTTTCCTCATTTGACTGGCAACAGAACATTAGTAAGTAGATTTGCCAATGAGAGGTCTTTGAGATAGGTGGTGTACAGGTATGTACTGTAAAGTTAGTTGCGTTAGTTTCCAGTGGAAGTGATCCACGGAGGTGCGTTTAGGGTGAGGTGCGTCAAGCCTGGCTCCTGATTGGCTTCTATGCAAGTAACACACTGGGTCCAGTTGTGTTTCTGTCTGATGCCACCGATCAAGCTCCTAATTTGGTCTTCATCCCTGGAGAAAGGAAGCAGAGCAACGACAGCATGAAATAAGCCAAGGGCTGTAAAAGACAGAAGACTCTCAAAGCCACAGACTGAATCACATTCAACACTTTGGCCTGCAGCTGAGCTCTTTAGCTCAAATGGTCCGTGTTCCAAACCAAATGAGGCTTATATCTCTGAATGTAAAGGATGTTGTTTGTTTGTGAAGTAGGTTGTTTTGTTTTCACACTTCTTGCAGGAAGGTGTTTCATTGCTGTAGTGTAGTGGGAAGAGCCGGTTTTTGTTTGTTACAGGACAAATAGGTTATCTTATCCAGCTCCATAATGTGATTTATGGCCTTCCTCTGCCTCAGCAGGTCAATCCCAGTTGGAACAATTGGTTCCAACCACAGCAGACTTTATTCACGTAACAGTAGCTGACAGTATGCTTAATATCATGTGCCCTGTCCTTTCTTACTGCAGAATGCTAACAAAAATGTTGAGCATTGTTAAACATAAACACAGCAGACCTTGGTTTCATCTAGCCTCAGGGGTTTGAATATGATTGCTGAGCCTTGTTTTGCTAATTATTTACTCCTGTGGAAAGTCAGATTAATTTGTTGCCAAAGTCAGATTAATTTGTTGCATAGAACTTCCGTTATTTGGCCTAGATAAAGGTTGTAGCTGCACCTTCCCACCAGTCTCTTCTCGTGCTGAACCGTTCAGTCACTTTGGTTTATTGGTACAGAAGTGCAAGAGTCAACACAAACATCTTGAAATGTCCTGAGCATTCTAAAAGTATTTAAATACTTCAATTTCAGCCCTTTTTAAGCAGACAACTCACTTCCTTTTGTGTGATTTTGTGGTGATTGCTTGTTGTGTGTCAAACGCATGTTCATGGAGAGAGAAACGTCAAAGTAAAGCAAGAAATGAAATGGATGGGCAGATTGTAGTGGGAAAACAGGTGTTCTGGGGTGTGAAGAAAGCTGAGAAAGAGTCAACAGATCAACAGCGTAGAACTAAAAAAAAAAAGAAGAATATGAGAGGATGAAAAGGAAAGAACTAATGAGAGGAAAGCTCGACATCTCACGCACTCGCATCCTCCCTGCCATGTCTCCTCTCTTCCATTTTTATTATGTGTGTGTGTGTTTGTGAGTGTGTTTGAGAGAAAAGGAGAGCGAGAGAGAGAGAGAGAGAGAGAGAAGGCGAGGGAGACAGTCACAGGTCTGAGCTCTGTGGTTTCTTTTACCATGTTTAGTCTGACTGAGCAGCGGTAGCAGTTAGGGCTCACATCCTCCTACCAGCCGACACACGGTACGCATTTTCTCTCTTTCTAATATGGCTTAAAAAAACATCTGTCAAAATTGGAAGCAGGACTTATTGGGTTAGATTGTTATACGGTCACATTTGCAGAAAATGGTTCTGCAGGAACCAGGCTTTATAATAATTTGTTGTTGTATGGGTTTTTTTCACCACCAAAGTGATTTCTTTAAGGTTAGAAATGTTCATACAGTACATTGAAACGGAGTTCACTATATTTTCTATTCCACTTTGTTGTTTGTTCAGTTCTTTGTCAATGAATGAGAGCTAATACTCACTGCCACACTTTGCTCAAGGGCTACATCTGCAGTTGCTGTAACAAAGACTCTGCTGCTTCTGTTAGTTCAGTGCAGACCGTTGCAAGGGTCAATATTTGTTACTTAACAGTTGTTCAGAGCGATGGTCATTTATATCTGAACTGCATAGATCTAATTTAGATATTTGAGGAGCTGCTTGCATCAGATGGAGATGGATAATGGATAATAGCTCCTTAACACAGAAGACCAGTCAGAAAAGTAATGTAGCCTTGAACGTGGCTTTAAAAAAAAAAGCACAAAGAATCGCTGTTTCTTTTTCTCTCTGGCAGTTGGATGAATTTCCAGAAAAAAATGGATTTGTGTTTTCTCCTTAAGTGTCTGGCCATGTGAGTGGAGTTTTTGGATGAAAAACACTAACCAGTTATCTATGCACAGCGTGCAGCCAGCTGGGCGGCAGTACAGGGATGCGTGCAGCTCGGGACGGAGCAATAGCAATCACATGGAAGTTTCTAGGGAGGCCTGCTGTGCACAGATTTTGACGTTCACGTGGAACTACCGTACAATCATTTAAGTGGCGCTAAAAAGCATCAGACAAAAAGAACCCCTACCTGTAATGACGTGCAGTAATTACAGCTTTTCTCAGCAGGTTTAACAGCCATTTCTCTCTTTTTTTCCGTCTTTTGTCATGTTCTGATAATGATGATGTTCTATTGTAGATGTTCCTCTGTTTAGAGCATTAAATTCTTTTTACTGTGGATTCTGTACACACAGGTGTCCTATCGGCCTGCATACAGTCCCTCAAGCCTGAGCTTTCATTATGTGTTTACAGTTTGATTCTCCTATGGGACAGCTCTCTAAATTATTTAATAGCTAAAAAAATGAATTACAACTCAGCTGTGATTACCTTGTAGTTTTTTTGCCTCATCGCTGAGTTGATCCTTAAATTTCATATGATGATAGCCTCGCTCCCAGTTTTGCCATACTAAAACTGGTACTGGTTGAAGTATAAGAAACATAACAGAATTATTGTATAGTTAAATTTTTATATTGTACCTAGTGCTGCTCCTTGGTCACAACAGTTATGGACCCTCCATCCTCTTTAAAATATTTATTGCCTCGCCTCAAAACAAAAACCCCCTAGTTTAATGAAACTGAAACCTTCATCCACACAGATCCTCAAAAAGATTTTACAGCACTGTAGTACGTGTTGCTTGAGCAGTAGTTTAAAATCAAATATATTCGGCAAATCTGCATGGGGGGGCGGGGGGGGGTGCAGAATTTTTGTTGCAATGTCTTCTTTGGGGTTGTGTACTGTACTTGTATTAGGCTGGAACCATATGTGAAACAGCCTTGAGTCATCATTGTATTTTTTTTTCTTGTTAAAATTGAGACAGTTTTACAAAAAAAAAAGAAGAAAATTCAGTCCGATGCCTGTTTTATGAAATTAGCATTCTCAAGGCCCCAAAAATGTTTCAGAAAGGCTTTGCATTTTAGGGTAAATGCTATGTCATCATTGTGTAAACTCCCCAGGTTCCCTCCTAGCCTCTCTGGGAGGGACTACAACCCCGAGGGGTTCCACCAAACACCCACCCTCGACTCCTCCCTGCTTCTTTGTCATAAAAGATTACAAACACAAACATACAAACTGCTGATCTTAGAGTGCGACGCGTAATCTGCTGGCTTCTCTGTCCCTCGATGACATCACTGGGGTTTATGTTACAAATGTCTAGAGGGGATAAAACATCCATCCACAGAGGTCTGCTTGCTCTGGTGTGTGCATATGCCCTGCAGCTGAGGATTAGCTCTTTATGGATTTCCTGTCCTTTTTGTTTTCAGGCCCTCTGAAAACATTTATAGCAGGCCCTGTTTAGGGCCATTAAAGTATTTGAATTGGACCGTATACACCGGACACTACTTTTCAACGCTGATGAGAAATTGGTTAATGCTGATCTTGTGGTGGTTCTTTTTTTTTTCTGTTTGTTAAAAATCTGTGTAATGTTTAAATGATGAATCACACCAAAATGAAATTAATATGTCAGGTTAGCTGAAGAGGGGGGGCGGGGGGGGGGCACAAAAGGAGACACATGCACTAAAGATTCCATCTAATGTTAATTGTTACTATTACAGTAAATAATCACACTGTGAATCATGACTCTGTCTTATCTTGGTACAGAGACATGAGACAAATTTTTCGATTCAGTGTGGCTTACACTTAATGAGAATATAATTATCTCTGATGTCCATTGTGTTACGTGTCTTACTGCTCTGTTAAAAAATGACAGTCAAGCAAAGTCAAGAATCCTTTAAGAAGGATTAGAGTTGTTTGGACTTGCAGGTATGGATTACAAAAAACATGCTGCTAACGTTTCCAATTTTGTAAGACTACTGTGATACTAAGTTTGACTCCATAGCAGTCACACCGCATGTGTGTGTTTATACATACATATACTGTATGTACATCCTTTTTGTGCTCTGCAGAGAGCTTCACCGGACATGAATGTATGAATATAGTACCAGTAAAATGTTGCAGGTGATGAACTGAACTTGCTGACCCCTTTATCACCTCAATAAAACATTTTAATGTCCCAGTCAGTGTAGTTATCTTAGAAAAACCTGACAAACATACAGCAGTTTGTGCAGAACAGACACCATTTGAATCAGTCACATCTGACTGGTGCTCATACTCTTTATACCATCAGTGTCAAACAAGGAATACAACACTTTCATCATCATTTTGTTGTTTTTACCTCCAGCTCTAACCATCTATCACACCTTCATTGCAGCAGACTAATGCAGGGAATGACATAAACACCTTTGGGGCAGGAGCATCTTTACAAAATCCTGGCTGCTCAGTGATCACACTTGCTCCACAGCACTTCGGTAAAAACTGTAGACTTCAGCAGGTGTTGGGTTGTATTCATGAGGCCGTTGTCCTTTTATTCCAGCTGTCACTCACAATGCTTTCTGTTCATGTCACAAAGTACAGATGTAGTGATGTCAGATCAGTCTGCAGCTGCACGACTGTTTTTTTGTCTAACTCTACAGTTGTCATTTGAACACATTTAAACTGGAAAACCAATGAATCGTAGGTCTAATGTTTGAAAAAGAAGAAATAGCTTTGGTCTCACAGTCCCACAGTGAATACCGTTACCTATACTCAAGTCTTACTCCGGACGGTGTCCCCACTCCATTCGATCACGTGATCACTTTATTTATGGCTTGTTGCAGCTCCACTCCAGCTGTAAATCAGTCCATACATCTGCAGCTCCTACGGGAGCTAATCCATCTCATGTTGACAGATGATTCAGTTTGCTGGATGCCTGCTTAGACTGAGTGCTTTCGCACCAAGCCAGGGCTGCACAAACGGATCATATACCTGCACCCGCATTATATATTAGCATTATTGCCAAAATATGCTATTTATCAGTTGTTTGCAGGAGCAGAAATCACACAAAATCTTTCTAAATTCCACTTTCACTGACTGCTGAGTCAGATGGACAGATGGAGTCCGTCAAGGAAAATGAAATCTAAGAAGAAAACATCTCACCATCTGTGAAGAAAATAACACTTGTTCCTAAGCCGTCCACCAAAGCTTGGTTCCAGAAGAAGTCTAAGATCACTTTAGAGTGACCTTCAACTTGCCTGACTTGACCCAGAAGACTATATATATTTTACCCATGAACCTAAATGCATCATAAATGTATTTGTACATATTGTAACCCAATGGCATCTACTGTAACTTCCACAAAATCCAGACTGGAGGTTAGACACTCTTGTTTATCAGCTATATTTAACTACAGTCAGTACAGCTTTAAAACAGCATTTCATGTTTTTATCATAACAATGTACTTTTTTATTCATAGCTGAGGAAATGTCAAAAGGTTCCCTTCAGGTATAGAAAATAAATGGAGCTGGTGCTCCTGTTTTGTCTTCTTTTTATACCACTATAAAGTAACTGGGTCAGGAAAATGCAGCAAGTGATGTTTAAGCATTATGCAATATGTCATGGCATTTTATCCCGCACAAGCACTCTTCATCTTTTCAGGGGCGGAGGAAGTGGGCAGTGTTTGACGCTTAGAAGCTTTGAGTGAGATAGTTTGTAAAATGCACACATAGACCTCATAGACAAGTCATCATATTCAGAATAGAACAGGATAAAAAAATAATTAAATATATCAAGGAATGCACTTAATTATGCACATCTGAATTTGCTGCTCTTATTACATATTCAGTGCTTCTTTCTTCATGTGTAATTCTTTCACAGATAATCTAGAAATACCAAAGGAAGAGCATACAAAGAAAACAGACAAACTGTTTGCTACAGAATACAATACGACACAATCTGATAAAAATGCAAGCATTGGAGCAAACTTGTACAATTATATCTTTAATGGAAATAATGCAACTAAAAAAAAAAGTGAAATTCAACTGTCAACAACAAAATCAGAAAAGGCAAAAAACGCATTGCACCACATATTTCCAGTCCAGCCTTTTTTTTTTTTTTTTTTTTTTACCTGTTTTCAGCTGTTGACATTATAATCAAACAGGCATAACCTTGTGTTCACTCAAACGCTTACCTCACTTGGTTTATCTAAGATCTGCTTGTTTGGTTTGTCCTAAAGTGTAAGCTTACATGATCCCTACCACCACTGAAAAGAAAAATAAACTTGTAGATTGTATTTAAGAGCTCACGGAACTTTCCGTACACTTTGTTACCATGTGTACCATCTGTTGACTTTTCCCATGCACAAAAAGATTCAAATTCTTAAACTTTCTTGCATGAGGCAGTGGTTCCATAGTGAGCCCCTAATTCTAAATTATAAAAGCAGAGTATCTCTTAGACTGTTGAAGAAACAAACTAAACTTTGTTACGCAATATAATCATTTCCTGGAAATGTTTGGCTGTGCGCTTGGTTTGTCATGCATGCACAGCTACACCACCCCTACAGCAAAGTTCTCAGCCAGCTTCTACAGCTTGATCGTCAATTTATAGTCAAGGAGCTTTTCAAATGCTAATGTAGGCCCGACACATGTGGTGATTCAACTGCGGATCTCATTATTCTGCCTATTTTTATCAGTAACCCTGTGAGATTTTTCATAGCCCTTTGCTTTGTTGCTCTGTGTTTTTCCCCTAAACTCCACACGATAATCTGCATAGATAATCAGCATTTATAATCAGATATTTTTAGATCTACTCAGGACTCTCCTGTCAGCCAGGAAACTGGCTAACAGTTGCCCGTGAGTTTACCAAACAAAGGACATAAATAAGACGGTATGGCAGCATTATTTAAAAGAGAAGTCCAGTTAATAACTCTTGTCACCACCAGGTTGTCCTGACGAGTCCACTTATTGTCACTCCCTCCAAGATGAGTGACCAGAACATAAATATGTCTACGCTCTGCTAGAATATGCACTGAGCTGTGATGAAATTAAGCCTTGTTCAGTGATCTTCCTAATCCCTTAGTGTTCTTAGTGTCGTCTATCCTCTCAGACACCAGCTCTACGTTTCGGACCAATCGCAACTTAATGATATGAGTTCCCTTTCTGGATTAGGAAAGCAATATCCAATCAGTGGCATTGTTATCTTTGCTTTTCTTCTTACTGAGCTGCCTGTTGGGTTTTTTTGGCCTAGAGATTAAGGCAATCCGACTGTTCCAGGTATCACTATGACATCATCAGTTTACCACCCTATCCGTATCCTTATCCTATTGTTATCATGGGATATTTGGGTAGAGGTATTGTGTGTCTAAGATCTGAGTATGAATATGATTGAAGCCATCATGTGTACAGAGAGATCCTGAATGGATTTTTTTTCTGGTGACTCTTGTGTTTCTGCCCTCTGCTGTACAAACGACAAGAGTTTGAAAGAATAGTTTGTGTGTGATCAGAGCTACCTGTAAACTTTCTCTAAATAACACTTATGCCTCTTATATTAAAGAGTTTTAAAAAATAAGATAAGAACATTTTGTAAACACTGATATCATCATAATTAGTCCCAATAATGTGTGATCTCTTCTTCTTGGGTCAATATTATGAACTGTAACTCCCAATTCAGGTGTTACAGTTAAAGGCTCTTGGTCTTTGTGTTCATGTAAGTGAAGAATGCTAACTTTATATTGTCTCATTTGATGTTACATTACAAGGCTGGTACAGTATCTTGTTTTTTGAAGGTTTGATTTAACCCAACACAACCCACTGCCACAAAGCCTTTTGTGTAAACTATTGATTAAAATGGATGTTATTAAGAATACAGTATCACAAAATATAAAATTTTGATATTTAAGTCTATTGATTATCATATTAGCAGATCTATGCATAGTAACTATAAAGTAAAATGATGACTGTCATTATCATTTGATGCTAGTTTCAGAATTGTCATTTTCATTGTTTGGGAGGTTGCAATGTTTTTCAGGCTCAAAGTAATTTCAAAGCAACTTCCTCCTCTAAAGTATCAGCTTGAGAAGAGACTTTTAAAGAAAGTAGTACGCAATAAAATAACATGTCTAATTTTGAAATAGATCTAATTCTTTCCTAATTTCACCAAGCTGTTAAACTCTGTAAAGAAGAGAGGCAACTCACCGAGAAGTCGTTCCCTGTATGTGAGTCATGTGGGTTTCACCACTGCTTCGGCCCTCCAGGGACCCGACACAGATCTGTACCCTCCTTCTTTCAGTGAAGTGAATGTGAGGGCGGATGAGGACTCGTCTGCTTCGTCTCATAGTCACACACAAAAAAAAGGAACATTTTTGTCGATATTTCACAAGCAACAGATTCAGATTCACCTACAGTAATTTGTTGGGCTTTCACAAACCTGCAATTATGGATTGAGGACCGTCAGTTTGATTTATTACATTATTAACTATTACACATAAAAATACACCAAACTTTTCATTTCATCCTGAATAACATCAAATATACTTCAGTTGTGTTTCAGCTGATGTAAATGCTTGCTCCTTTTGTAGGTAGTACAGATGTGTGTTTTGTTGATGTCAATGTATTTTTTTTAACCCCGTCATGTCCGTCATTACCTCAATCTGTTGACATTTATATGTCAATTCATGTCCCCTTACATTTTAATTAAACTAATGTCTTTTTTTTCTTTTGTTTTCTGTCTCCTGTTGTGTTGTCGTTGTTGTTTTGTTGTCCTGTGTGGCTGTGGCCTCCCCCCACCACTGCTGACGCTGCCCCACTATCACCCATCCTGCTGTACGCAAACCCACCACTGCCAACATCTGGTCAACAACACATGGTGCACGCCACTCTTCCCCTCCTTTTCTTTAATCTTCACCCAAATTCTCTGACACACTTTCCTACTCTTGCTTCCTGTTCCCATTTCTCTTTTCACCAACTCTCACTTTCTACATTGTGTACTCCTCCCTTTCTGCCTCCACGCTTTTCCCACGCTAGCACCATGCAGAGTTGACAGAGCACCCTGCCACCTCCGGTAAGCCAGTGATCTTTGAGAGGAAGGGCTGAGGGCATTGTGGACAGACAGGCAAAAAGCTAAGGCTGCTACAGAAGGGGTGTGTGTGTGTGTGTGTGTGTGTGTGTGTGTGTGTGTGTGTGTGTGTGTGTGTGTGTGTGTGTGGTTTAATTAGGGCAAGAAGCTAACAGTCATGCTACTGTTTTACTTTTTTTTTTTTTTTACATGTTATTAAAATGTTCTTAGACGCAATGAAGTGTTATTCTAATTGCTCTGCCAGAACTTTAAATTACCTGTCAAAGTTTACCCTCATTAATAAACCATTACCTTCAGTTTGAAGGTGCATAATTTCTATTCATTTATTCTTTGACATTTTTTGTTTGGAGCTTTGTGTCTGCAGGATTTTAAAGTTAAGGATGGGGGATGGGGGTGTGGGTTAAATTTCTGGTGGTGTCCTTCAGTGAAGTTTTTTTTAAAACCTTGGAGACTCCTCAGGGACATGTTTAAGTTAACAGTGCTTTATGGTAAAGTCTATCACAGTGTACGGTTCATCTGGCTGGACTGGGCCTCTGATAGTTCTTTACACACTGCTGTCCACATATAGTTAATATTTTTAGGATTTAGAGCAGAGATGGGCAAACTCGAATAAACCATTGATAGGTAGGCCAGCTGAGTAGCACAAACACTACAATTTATTTGTTCTATGTGTTTGATGCAGAGGCCTGTACACACTCATATACATATGCATGTTCAATAAGTCTTCTTCTTTTTTACAAATACATTTATTTCATGAAATAAATTACAGTATTTTCCACACTATAAGGCGCACTGGACTATAAGGCGCACCTTCAATGAATGGCCTATTCTAAAAAATTTTCATATATAAGGCACACTGGATTATAAGACACACTGTTGGCTTTTGAGAAAATTACAGGCTTTTAGGTGTGTCTTGTAGTGCAGAAAATACTGTATATAGTTTTAACAAGTTTTTGCAGACCGGATTACTCAGCCTACCAGGCCACACCTGGCCCCCGGGCTGTAGTTTCCCAATGCCTGATTTAGAACCTCAGTCATTTGCTATTTCAACATGGCAGTCACACCGTGACACAATTTTTTAAGACTTTTTTTAGGAAAAGAATTTTGTCTATTTTTATGAGTTTGATCAATTTAGTACTCTCAAATGAAGGTAATTGTCAAACTGACGTTTTACTTTACTGATGTGACCAGCACAGAGGAACAGATAATCTGTGTACCCACGGAAGTGCTGGTCTTAAAGTGAGGTGTGGTCCAGCATTGCTTTTTTTTTTTAAAGAAGCCTAAAGCAACTATAGTATTAATCACTAATCTGGTTTAATCTGATCTGGTTTAAGGTCAGCATCGCTTTTCTGGCCAATTAAATGACACATCAGGTAATTTTTTGACAACCAGTCTTTACCAGCCTAAGACAGTACCAGTCCTTGGCTGGTGAAGACTGGTACTGTATTAATGGCACAGTTTCTACACCGTTCTCATGTTTTATTGTGTAAATGTTTCTCGATTTGATAAACTAAGAGATTCAGTGATTGTAAAATCTCCTCTCAGCTCACAGTTGATGCTTTCAGACACGCCTTTGCCAAGCAAAGCATGCTCCTGTTGCCTAGGAATAGCATACCTGCTTCATTAGCTCCGGTTAAACAAAAGAGAATGGTAAGGGACAAGGACAATCAATGTCCTTATCATGACTTTTTTTTTTTTGAGGGGGATGTCTGTATGATGTTCTCTGATCTGAGGTAAGCTTGTTTTTCATCTTTAATCTCTCGTGTTCTTTCACTCTTCCTCCTTCCAGCTACCATAGTGTGCGGTGATGAATCTGTACTTCTGACGCCAGGCAGGATGAGCCAGCGCCAGGTAAAGGAGCGGGACAAGGAGAAAGAGAAGGAGAAGGAGAAGGAAGCAGGCCTCCAAACGCCCAGCAGGGAGCATGTTGCCACGCCCTCTAACCTCAGCCCAGGGGTCAGCTACAGCCATGGTGAGACGCTAGTCTCCTTTATTTCCACACCCCGAGGGTTTACTGGAGCTCAGCTTTGGTTTGTGGAGTGTCAGCTCCTTGGATTTTACAGTCATGCGAATATTCATACATTTTGTGTTTTATGACCGGCAATGGATTCAGGAAGAAAATGTGACTTTAGAGGAAATATGTCATATTAAAGCAGTAACACCGTGTTAAGGTTATTATTTGCTTCAAATGAAAATCACCAGCCTTTATACAGATTTGAAGTGATTAAAATCACTTAATTAAAGATTAAGTGATTATCTTTGGTTTGTTTGTCCACCAGATATCACAAGTTCTTAAAGGATTTTGATTAAATTTTGTGGAAGTAGGTATCGAGAATTGATAAAATTTTGAAGAAAATCCAGTTGGTGTTGTAAAAAATGTTTTGACTTTTTCCTTGAACATTTTGAGTATTTATTATATAGCTTGTGTTTTAAACATTACTTTAGATTTTTACATGGATATTAGTTTTCTTTGTAAATAATTAGATCTCATGTGGAAAAACACTTACTAAATATGTTGATCACAGACATGACATCTGGCAGTGCTGTCTTGTTCTATTTTGTAACAAAAGAATGGACAAAACATTTATAACGCAACACTTATCTTCACTGAGCTTTGGGTAAACCGTGTCATCAGACTTGCAACCCACTGAATAAGTGATACCAAGAAACGTGTGTAAACTGAGGACACTGCACAGATGAAGACACTCTTTACTTTTACAACCCTTCTTTTTCTATTTCATTAATATCATATAAAGTGTAGATTTATTTTTTTGAGATTTCAGAGGTCATTGAATACAGTCAGAAGCATCTGGACGACTGTCGGTGTTGTGGCTAGAATTTACCCCGCGAGGTGGTCTTGGTGGAAAAAAAGGTGACTCATGCTCACTCACGTGTGCCGATGAACAGCAACCTATCGCAGACGCTTATACCTTCTTTTTTCTAACTGGTTTTCAAATTTGTACAGTATCCGTGGCACATTTCTGTGTTTATAAATCTTATTTCCAGGTTTACTGTAGCTTTAATGCAAAATTTCACCTACATCAGTAGGTCTCATTACCCTCAATCTTTGTGCCCATGCCATTTCAAGTAGATTCTCACAATCTTTTAGACTGGAATAAAATTAGTCCATTCATTATGATCTAATGTTGATCAGACTACTAGACAAGTCTGTGACCTCAGATTAGGAATAAATGAAACAGGATTTATTACTGAAGCAAAAAGGCTGAACGGTGTGTGGATGTGGTCTTACGTCACACATCATGCTAGGAGTTCTGTGCTTGTGTTGCAGCGCCCCCTGCTGGCTTCTGTGTTGTTCTTAATGAAAGAATTGCCCTTGATTTCTTTAAACAAATGTTCCATAGACCGGTTCTGTTTTGATTTACAGAGCTGAAAAAAAACAAAACCTTACTGGTCATCAATTGCTTTTAGTTTTTATTTTGTCCAGGTAGAATTTATTCAATCAATCAAGGACTTATTTTCATGTGTATATCAATCTCATTAAGCAATCACTGACAATGTTAAAATTTTATATTTGTCCGAAGAGATTAAAAACAAATGAAGAAGAAAATATATAATGGTAATTGTACAGTGAGCCACTGGCTGGCTGATATTTTTAATGGGGTCTATGAGGTGACTCCAACTCCTCTTTATTGTGGACCCCAAAGTACCTGGAGCTGCTGGGTCTCACCACAAAGTCCTATTGATAGTTGGGTCTACGTCCTACCACAAGAGGGAGCTAGCATAACGTTATCGTATACATTAAGTTCATGAATGTGTGGTTGTGAAATGTACAAAAATACTTTGCTGAACTCCCAGTGTAATGACACTAAAGTCTGTGTTCCTTTATTATTAATATGTTGTGTAAGATGAATTGTGCAACACCGCCCATCATGAACTGTTGCTCTGAGACAAGAGTCTGCCTCTGAGACAGCCTGGATGTATTTTTTATGACCCTAGACTCTCTGAAGTTCAAGATGTGTATCCATAGCAACTGTTCTTTTACGTCAGGGACGTCAAACTCATTTTCACCGAGGTCAACTTCAGCATAACGGCTGTCTTCAAAGGGCCGGATGTAATAAATGTAACTAAATGTAAGTCAATGTAATGTATAATAAATGTAACTACTCCTTAATGTTAATAATTCTGAATTTATTACTTATTCACGTTAAAACATTACAGTTTAATTTGTCAGGTTATGAAACCCACAGAACTCCATCAATCAAGGATCAAACTGTCTTTTTTATTGAATAAAGAAAAATAACATCAAACACAAGTTAGGACATTAACTTTGTTCAAAACGTTTTTGTCAAGATTAAAATGGGCTTAATTACTGCATTGTGTGAAATGTAGTTTTTGATCAAAACACACTTTTGACCTACAATATTTATCTTTTGACACTCTGACCTTTTATGCCGTAGTGGGCCACATGAAATGATGTGGCGGGCCACATTTGACCCCAGGGCCTTGAGTTTGAAACATGTGTTTTACATCAGCTGGCCTTTGGTCTTGTGTCAAAGTAATAATCAAGTATGCCTTTTGTCTCTATCAAGTAGAGTCTCTTCTGTATTCTGTATATTTTTCAACATCGAATAGTAAAGCTGCTATTTATCACGAAATGTTTCATCGTCTTCCAAGATGGATTTTAAAATACAGAATTTTTGTTTGGATTATTTAGTTTAGATTTGCCTTGTTGCCACATTGGCACAGTCGCTGTGCTGTCTGAGGTCTGGTTGTCAAGTGAGCTGTCTCTTCTTTATGACTCACCAAGAACTAAAATAAACCCAGGAGGTTCTTTGACAGAGCTTCTTCAATCGGCTTTGTAGCCGCTCTCGCTTTAACCGCCTTTCACTGACTTACTCCGTCCTCTGTCCAGGTAAACAGAAAAATCTACCTGTACTCCAAAGAGAGAGTTGGGTGGGGTGGGGGGGTGGGGGTGATGGGGACTACCATGTCCTTGTTACTGATGTAAAGGGGTAGTGTGGAAAACATATCAATTAAAGGGAAGTAAATTGAGAAAGGTACTTCAAAGAAACAGAGCAGATGGAGCCAGAATAGGTTTAAGATCAGCATCAGGGATTACGCCCCATCACAAGTCGGCTACAGCAGGGCGGGGGCTGGTCTTATCTGCACCCTCAGCCACTGCCAATCTAGCGTTCCTTCTTCTGCCCATGCTGTCATTCGGTGGTTGAGTTACCGGCAAGACCTGAGAGTTAGGAGGTACAAAGCTTGGCAATGGAGATATGAAATGTGTTTGGATGTTAAGTAAAGTAAGAGCGAACAGAGAAAATGGACGATATCTCAGCCTTGGGTCCTGTGCTCCGCTCGGACCAACGAAGGCTTGCTTGGATTTACGCAACCAGGCTTTATAGCAGAAGGGGCTTTTCCTTCATTCGCAGTTAGTTTTTCATAAATGTTTGACATTGGGATACGCCAGTCAAAAAGCAAGGTACAGTAAGACGGAGTACAAGTTGACACGGTAGTCTGCCACTGGTTAGAGTACTTTGTGTCCACTCCTCTCATGGTAGTTCCATCTCTGTGATGTCTAGTAACTTTCTGTTGGGTTTGTATCCTTTGTCTTAGTGAGTGTTTCTCATGAGGACAGAATCAGATCACACCAATGAAGGGGACTTCTATCACCGTAGTTACTAGCCACAGTTCTTCATTGTGCTTAACTGTTACTCCAGTACAACTGAGGAGACGTACACAGCAGAAGATACCTGGAAGCCACCGTTCTAAAAGCCTCTTTCTTGTGCTGCTAATCCCAGGCTTACAGAGTCTCCTTGTGGCCATTATGTGAGAATGTCTGCTTGTGACCGATCGTCTGCAGTGTATATGTATCACTTGACCCTTACATGGGGTCAGATGTATTGCAGCTTTCTTGCAGTGTTAGCAGGTTTAGGGTTTCCTTACATTTTGTGTGAAGGGGGTACAGTAAACGTTTGATTTCAGTGGCAAAGCAGATCCACGTTATGACTTCAATTTTGGTCCATCTTTAACCAGCAATTTACCAACACACATGTTATGTAAAGGCAAATGGAGCCTGAGACATCTGAGCCTTTTGTTATAATGCAGATAGGTTGTCTTTCTAGGCTGTTAGCTAAATGTCAAACTTCCCATACAGACCCAGAGTAAAGAGAAGTGGCTTATTTTTGAATTGTTCCCCATCAAGTCTTTACAGAACTCGGTTGTAAAAGGTCAATAGTAGAAGCCTCCATTGCTGCCAGTTAGGCTTTCAGACAGCCAGTCAGAGACTGCTAAAGGATGGGAAGGTTCCTAATCATTCTATTCATAAAATCGTGTCCATCCGTGACTCTGGCTGCTTAAAATTTATTGTGTGATCATTCATGATTCTGCTTCTCCTGAACACATGCGAGGGACACACCGGATAGGACACTTAGGTCGATACCACAAAAGTCACTGGTGACCTTGTGAAAAGATGAAATGAGGCATAAAGATTCATAAATAGCTGCACCATTTTACTGTGGCCTCCATGGCTGCTGACATGGGAAATTAATTTAAAGACCAAATACAGGAATGAAGGATTGATCAGGAGTGGTTGAAGTCCTGGCTTTGACCATAGACTAATGTGCGGTTAGGATTTGCTAGAATCAGTACCAAACAAGAGTCACTCTCAGGTTTATTAGCATGAAGTTGAGAAATGAACTAGATAATTTCTATACTTAGAAAGTGTCAAGTAAGTTAATGAGGTCTGCATGCTGATTTAGAACTTCCTAATTACCTGTATTAATTAAACAGGTCAGGCAGGCAGATTTACCACAGTAAAGATCGGTCAGTTAGCTCAGGGGCACACACTTGTTTTGCATTGGGATTACATTATCAATCTCTCTGCAACCAACCTTGATTAAAAATGACTGACAGTCAGTGACAGATTTGAAGCAATGCCACATTAATGCTTGAAAGTTCTTTCAAGGGGCTGAAATGAAAGAGTAAAAGAAGGAAGCTGAAAAGAGGATGCTAGTCGACAAAGAAAAGACGATCTGCCTCACAGATAAACCCAAGCGTGTTATTTTCTGCAGTCACAGAGACCACAGGTGTCCTTGCAAAATCCCTTTTCACCAAAGCACACAATCATTTCACTCGGTATGGTCCATACTAATTATGTTCATTGCTAATTCATGAATGAGGTTTTCCTCATTGAATGAGGATAATGTTGGAATAAGGCATTTGAAGACGCGTCTATTGATGGTATTTCCTCTGCGTTGGTGTGATATGTGTGTCCTCATGTCTTAAATGTTCTATATTGTGGTTGTGTGTCTGAAAATTGATGGACAGCTCTGATAGACATGAAGCCCAGTGAAAGAAGTGATCAGTGATTAGATTGAGGTTTGTTATGTTTAGATCTTAAAGAGACATTAGATAGGATATTTTTGTTGTATTTTTTACTTGGGAGTTTAGCAGCTGTACATCTACACCACCAACACTGCTGAGGAAGTCATGTGACAGCCACACCGGCTGCTACATGCTGGTTTAGCGACTAGCTTTAAAAAGAAATATCAATGGCGGCAAACTTTTCTTAATTAATTCCCCTCTGTATTTATTCCACCATGCAGCGTCGTAATGACGCGTACTCTTCTGTACGGAGTACTATTTCGAAAACATCACAGACGAGCCAGCCTGATGACTAATCCATTGAAATGTTTTCTGAAAAGCCACGAGCATCCCTTCGAGTCTTAGTTTAAGTCTTTTCAAATTCTAACAGTCGCAGATTGAGCAGAAGAGAAAAAGATATGATGTGGAACATGGAAGAGATGCTGCTCTCCTCCCCATCCGGAGGAAAGTGAGTAGGAGGGGCTCAGCTTATTTGTTATTAAGTACTTACAGGCTGCTGCTGTCACTCGTTCACAGAGCAGCGAGCTGGAGGGGGAACGAGGGAGAGAACAGGAGGCTTCTGCTTCCAGAGGAGAGCAGCACACTGCCCTGGTTCTCTGCCTGCTGTCTGAGCTTCCCTGTCTTTGTGTGTGCATGTACTTTCATTTGGATCTCTAGTGGTGAGGGACGGATTGGACTCTTTTCAGACCCCTCTCCTCTTCCTTAGTTGCCTTAGCGCTACTTTACTCCCCCCCCGTCGTCCTCCCGGGTACCGAGGGAGCTCCACTCGTTCCCATGATGAAGGAGGAGGGCCTCCTGAGCCGCCGTCGTTTCTCTACGTGCGGCGGGACAGCGTCGCTTCGACCCCCGCATCCAGACGGACGCAAACTCATCCGCAACGCCTCCTTTGGGGGATATAATGATCTGTCACCCATCTCACTGCCAGGTGGGTGAACGATGGCGCTTCTGTCCGTTACAGCGTGGTGTTTGTAGTAGTTCTACTTGCTTGACTAGTCTAGGTAGTTTATAGCAAAGTTCTCGTGTTGAATTTGTTCACATGTGATGTTGACTTCCATAGATTGTGAGATAATATTCAAACTGATCAAAATACGGCAAGATTCATTTGCGTCTGCATTTGGATTTCATGAAGTGTGTGAGAACTTCTTCACTGCATGTTTGTGCAACAAAAAAGGATATTGTTCCTCTGAGCAGAGACAGGACTCCAGAATAATTACATTTAAATGGATTACCACTGCCAACACAGTCTATAGGTAACATCCTCAATCTGTATTTACTCTGTTTTTTGAACATGTATTGTAATTGTGTCTGTTCTAGAGGCAGAACAAGGTGGTTTTCGTTCGCTGCCTCTACGTGTAGCAACTTCTAGTCTATTGTTGTGTGTGTTCTTGGGACTGGTTGTGGTTGTTGACGGAGTGACATGGTAACATCGTCCATCAGGGTGGGTAGTAGTAGTTGGTAGTAGGAAGAAAAGGCTACATAATGATATGGTAGCCGTCATGATCAGGATTTATCAACAGAAGATGTAATGGGTTTGTTAATTTATGAAGTGAGCGACAGCTTCATGATTAAATCTCCTTGTAAATATATTCATAGAATTTTAGTTTTTACTATTTAGTGTTTTGCACCACCAGAGTTGTCTTTTTTATATTTTGTTGTACATTGTTTATGATGATACTAAAAAAAAGCATTCTTTTCTTTTCTTTTCTTTTCTTTTCTTTTCTTTTCTTTTCTTTTCTTTTCTTTTCTTTTCTTTTCTTTTCTTTTCTATTCTATTCTATTTGTATTGTGATTGAATACGAATCCACTGAGGATGTTTTTTTGTGACTCATCTCCTCCAGGATTGTCTCTTCGATAATCAGATTATACAAAATACAGTATCAATGGGCTCCTGCAGTTTAAACAGACAATAAATAAAAAGGCTCACATCTCAGCGCAGTCGAGGCAGGCTTCAATGAAATCTCCACAACACATCTGTTTTTAGGAGTGCTCTTCATTCCCAGAGGACACTGAAGATGAAATCAGTTTAGTGTTCATTTATAAATTCCAAACCACTGTGATCCTTCCTTCATTTGTCCTCCTGAAAAGGACACAAGCCTGGAGGCAGACAGGTGGCGGCCCCTGGAGCTTTGACAGGGTGGAGGTCCTCCTCCACCTTCACAGATGACTGCATTAACCTTTATTAATCCTGGAGTTTGTGTAGACATTGCAGCATTTTTCATGCAGTAACTCCTAATTGGATCTAATACAACTTCAGTTTTCTGTTTTCTACAATAAGCTCAATCAGATAAGAGTCTCGCTCGAAGCATCTCATCTGCAGTTGTTGGACAAAGACACGCTGCTATGTCTTCACATCTGTCTGGGGACTAATTTTTACAAACTTGTTGGTCCACACGTCCACTTTCTCCCTTGAAACCAGCAAATGAACAACTTGTGCTGTGAGACCACGTCTGAGTCATGTTGTTTTCTGCTCTCAGTCTCAGCTCCATTCATCCTTATTTTAGACACTTTAGGCAGCGTCAGCTTTTGTGAGGCTGCAGCAGACAGCTGGAGCAGGCCGGTTACTCAATATCAACATTTGGCTTCTGCGTTTTACGTCTCCGTGTTTTTTTTTTTATATATCCTCGTAGAGCTCTCAGCGGAGTCTGCTGACATCATTGTGTATACTCTTACGCAGGTTGAACGCTTCACAAATCAGTATTCTGAGGCTGTCTCGTAACAAACAGCCTCACATAGATGGCTGATGACTCAGGTTTCGTTTGTCTGTTGGCAGATTGTGGCCAATCTTTCCGTTTTTTAGTCCTAGTGCAGATACAATGCGTAATTTAGGTTTCTGAATTAATATCCGAGCTGTTTTCTCTATCTACCAAAAATTGAAATACAATTTATCTGCGTCTAGTACCACATTTAAAACAGGATAAACTAATATGGCTGTGTTGTATTATCTATGGCAGCTTCATCTTAGTCTCTTATAACATCACTTTACTGTTGAGTTGGTCTGGGCTTTAAATGTTTTCTTTATAATATTTTGAAAGGCCTTTTAAAGCATGAACTCTAAAATATCAAAAAATTAGACAACAGGTTGAAGTCTGTTGTTTTTACCAAAGCCAAAGGAAACAGTGTACTATAAATACAAAACGGCAGCTATGATAATACAACCTGCGCAATGCCCCCATTCTCATCCAGACACATCTGGCTGGAAATGTCATTCCATTCAAGAGATAATGTGCTTTAATTTTTTTCCACATCAAAATGTCTGTTGTGAGTAGACAGATTCTAACCCCCGTGACCCTTTTAATGTGGTTTGAACTGTTTCAGCTTACGTTATGTTGTGGTTGTCTGTGCAGTGGTCTGACAGGCTGTATAAGAAACACATCAGATGGCCGAGGATGAGATCCGGAAATCAAAATAATCAGGCGCCGACAAATACCAGCTGGAGTCTGAATTAACTCCTATGATAACTCCATATTCATCTTGAGACGAATGTGGAGTTATCATGGAGTTATCATAGAGTTATCATGAGTCGCAAGATGAAGCTCTTGATTTAAGTTTTGTCAAACGTTTTTTTCACTGTTGTGGTCAGTGACTAATAGAAAGGGAAACTGATTTGCAGATTTTAGACGGGACCTTGATACCGGCAGGAGGTCAGAAAAAAGATGGAATCATCTAAAGGTCAGCATGACTGGGCACAAGTCATCTTGTGGAGTCTGGCATCTATATATACAAGAGTCATCTAAGGTGACACATCCTCTCGATGCCTGCTAGAAATCGAGGAAAAAAAGTCATCAGTATGTGACAGATCCCGCAGAGAATGACCTATCAGGAGCAAGAGCCTGAGATATGGACCTGTGTGATCACATCAATATAAGTACAATATTTTCCGCACTATAAGGCGCACCTAAAAACCTTTAATTTTCTCAAAAACCGACGGTGCGCCTTATAACCCAGTGCGCCTTATATGTGAAAAACAGTTTTAAAATAGGACATTCATTGAAGGTACGTCATATAATCAGATGCGCCTTATGATCCAGTGCGCCTTACATGTGAAAACAATTTAAATACGCCATTCATTGAAGGTGCGCCTTATATTCCAGTGCGCCTTATAGTGTGGGGAATACTCTAAGTAATCATCCCAGCTGACCTTTAGTCCATATTCACTACTTTTAAACATCTGTGACATCTAAAATGGAATGACATGTTTTCTCTGTAGCAGTGAAATATTTCCTCCCCAAATCTGATGTATTCTGAAGACGAACCCCCCCCCCTCCCCCATGTCTTACAGCTTTTCCCTCTAACTGTTGCCATGGTTGCCTTCACAGTTCCACACAAGTACAACATAGTCATCGAGAGTTACATTGTTATCAATTCAGTGGAATTCGGGAAACATACAAGCATAATATTTTCATGGCTTCTGAATAAATATTCAACTTGAGTTGAATGAACGTGTTTCATTCAGAGCTGCGGATTTGATTCGGAGATGGTTTTTGAGTGTTAGCAGAATCTGGTGCAGTGGAGTGTTGGTCCTGATCTGAATCAGACAATTTTAGGGAGGAAATTAGGTTTCCAAGAAACATTTTTAGACGGGACTTGGAAAATTAAAGCTGACACTGAGCTTTGATGATTGAGGTTTCACTCTGACCAAAGCAGAGGAAATGACCGTTGCCAAATTCCAAGCAAATCTGATTGTTATGTTTAATCTATAGACTTGATAGCAGTGGTAGTGATTCATTGCTGTTGGTGCATTGTGTAAACTGAGCCTCATATACACTTTCTCCTCTTACTTGAACCTGTTTTCTTGTCTCTGACGTCCGAGGCACATTGGTGCAATGCTTTTGCTGATCCAGTCTCTATTCTTTTTGTGAGACGGAGCATTAATGTGGAAAAGATTTTTTATTTTAGCAGTGCAGCTATGTTTGATGCAGAGTGAGGTCACTGCAGTTCTCATCTTTTAGTCAGGCTGCCGTGGAACATACGCACACATACAAACTTAGTCCATGACTTTCATTCAAATGAAGCAATGGAGAGCTTATTTACATGAGGGACAAGATGTACTCTACATCTGAGAATTGAGGAAGAACACAGCGCCAAAAAAGACTTACTGTACTTTGATTCAGTGAAATATCAGAGAGGCTTATTTTACGATGAGTTCTTTTTGACCTTTTAGTCGAGTTTTCGTTGTTCTCGAAAGATGTTTGAGGCGTTTTATTTTAAAACTATTTGTAAAGCGTTTGCTGCAGGAGGTTTATACTAGCTCTAGAGTGGATGTTAACAATTCAACAGAAAAGATTTAGTATGACTAAACAGTAATATGTATGTATTTAAATATGTGAAACGTGTCAGGAATACCAAGGTTAATTACATAACAAGCAGTTGCCGTTCATTAAATCCTGTGCTCTATGAGCCAGATGGGCTTCACATCACCTGAGACGTCTGGCTGTCCCCGGTGGCATCAGTCCCTAGTGTCGCATTATCTTTATGACAGGGGAACAAAAAAAAAAATGTGCCGGTTGACCTTTCCAGATTCTTGGTCTTATGAGAGATGTTTAATACTTAATTTAACAGCTAACAATATTAATTCATTTTCTTGCGGACTCCTTCAAGGAAAGTCTCACCTACCGTCCTGTCTTTTTTAAAATCAGACCATAATGTAACGCTGCATTTATTCTCCTGCTGGTTTCACAAAATGACATGGAAACACTTTTACTGCAGCCTCCGGTGCAAAGCTCTTTTCTAAGCCGAGCCATTGTTCTTAACATTTTTGCATAATCCAAAAACGTAGCTGAATGTTTGATGTGGGTCGATCAGTAGCAAAAGCACACATAAGAGAGGGCCTCATGCCCTGGTGGATTAATTTAGTCATTCATGAATGGAAGGCAGCAGCCACAGACTTTACAACATGACTGTGTTCCGCATTTTAGTGAACTTTATTATTCCGTCACAAACCTCCTCTGCATGGAGACCACAGTACAACAGGATGAGTGTAACCTCTTGGTGGTTGAAGGATGCATTGCCCTTGAGTTGTTTTCCGGCTAAAGTTGGCATGGAGATAAATCTGTCAAGTGGGCACAGATGGTCTAGTGGAACATCTGATGTACCTCTGAAATTAGATCCACATGGAAACAATGTCAGCCCTCATAGGACAAATACAGTCATATGGCTTCTGTCTTTATGCATGGACTATCTATCACTGGAGATGCTTAACAACGGCTTCGGTCCATGTCAGCTAAGACGATGTGGCGTTGGCATTATCAGTCAAATTTAAGAAATAGCGACACGGTAGATGGAAGAACTGAAGAAGCGTCCTGGAGAAGACATGAACCATCCTCAGACAACTTCCTGTCTTTAGGCTTTAGGTTTATCTCAATGATTTTGTGAAACCAGTTTGATGTATCTACTGTTTTACATGCTTAATTGTTAAAAATCACATTTGGTTTTTGTGATGCTGACAATGCTGCACCACATTTCCACACCTCTTCCATGAACAGCTCCAAAAACCCCATCCAAACCCAGATATGTCACCTGCACCCATGTTAGTGGAGGAATATGTTTTGTAATAGCAGACTAGTAACATTATCTATTTCTGTACTTTGCTAGAAGAGAGAAAGAAAGAATTCGTAAATCAGATATTGAGGACATCACATGTCAGGTATGAATATATGAAGGTATTTGTGTTGTTTTTGTAGCCAAGCATCGAAGCAGTTCCTGTTCTCCTCTCACGGCTGATCATCTGATGGGAGGAGATAGAAGAGCATGAAATATTTACAGGATCTCAGTCACATTTACCCTGTTGGTGTCACTAATTGCTGGGATCTCAGTAGGAATTTTTCCTGCGGTGAGTTGAAGTGGTTGTAAGTGGTCTCATAAAGAGAGAAAAGCTGAAGTGGAGCGCCGGTGAAGAACAGCGAGCCACGCACCCAAACAGAACAAAGTGTGGATTAAAAAACAGGGAAACCACGTTCAATAGACGGCCGCACACACAGATGAAGGGCTGGCAGCAGGAACCAATCCAGGCTCTTTATCTGACCTTAAAGTTGTGAGATATCCTTTGGCTGCTCAAACACTTGGAAGCACAAACTCAAGTGTTCAAATACAGTATTTTCCGCACCATCAGGCGCAATGGAGCCATTTAACTTTGTGATGGGACTTACCCAATAGATAAAAGAATACAGTACTTTCAGCACTATAAGGCGCACCTTAAAGCCTTTCATTTTCTTGAAAACCGACGATGCGCCTTATATATATGAAAAAACGTTTTAAATTCATTGAAGATGAGTTCTCAGCTGTAACCTCAACCCCCACTCTGTTGCCGATCTAGTCAGCAGCCCAAACAGAATACATAAGTCTAATCTGTGCTCCCCCCCCACACACACACACACACAGTTACCTGCTGTTTCAGGTGTCGACCACCTTTGCGAATCAATTGCAGCATGCCAGGGACCTTTGGTTAGAAGTGACTCAGGTCTTGAAATTTGAGAAAACGCTGCAGAGTCACGAATGCAATCCCTTTGTGGATGCATAACACAACCACAGCCATGACAGTAGTTTCTATTCTATGCGCTTTATAACATGGTGCGCTCTAATCTGGGGAAAACAGTTTGAAAATAGGCCATTCATTGAAGGGCCCCTTATAATAAGATGCACCTTATAATCCAGTGCGCTTTATATATAAAAAAAGACCTTTTAAAATAGACCATTCATTGTAGGGGCGCCTTATTGTCCAGTGTGTCTTATAGTGTGGAAAATACTTTAGTAGAAATTTCAGTTCATGCTCATTTTAATGTTTCTATTCACCATGGAGACATCCTTGAATTGCCTTTTTTTATTATCTATAAATCTATGTTATCTCATCGATTAAGCAACAAATTTTTGAATGCTCCAGGAAGAACATAAAATATAAAGCAAGTAATATACATACATTCGTGGTAATTTGTGAGCATGGAGCCTGTAAAACCCTCGAGGTCAGAGACAGTCTGTGTTCCAAACAGTGGTGTCTGCGTGGTGACTCCATTTCAGCACCAGATGAAAGCAGTTCGAGCTTCCTTCCCCTCCATTTAGAGAAACTGTCTCAGAATTATTTTCACAGCAGCGTGGTCGTCTGCTGGTTGTACTACTGTCGCTCAGCTGATGACTGATGATGGACAAAACCTTTTTTTTTCATATGATTTTGATTTCTGTTGCAGGTTTTGACAGGGGGAAGGAGGACCTATTGCCTCTTCCCTTAAAGGAGGACTCACAGTCCATATCTAAGAGCAAGGTAAGGAAAATGTCTCCTTTCCTCATTTTTCTACAGATAAATGCTTCTCTGTAGAGATGTTCTGTGTCTATTTCTCACCTCAGCAGTGATTCTGATAACTGAACTGTCTGTCTCTGCTACTACTGTGTGTTCGTCTATTTTCACAGGAATATATGAAGCGTCAGCTACAGGAAGTTCTCCTTTGAATATAAGGAGGATTTCACAGAGAAGGCTTTAGCATTGCTTTCCCCCGTGGGAGTCTCAGGCCTTAAGCAGCTCTGCTTTAAGATCCCCCACATATCTTTGCCTGTCTCTCCACTTTAAATCAATCCAATTGGCTCGTGAAGCGAGTTGGCACTCACCTGCATTGGCATTTATCAGGTTCATTCTAAGCTAAGTCTGGGCTAAGAGCTAAACAACAGAGCATCAGAAAACAAGAATCACTCTAGCAGCTCAATGCTGCCGCTGTCCTTAAAGAATCCAGTGCTGTCCTCACATCACCCCACTCTGCTGAGTGTATGTTTCGTGGTAATAGATTTGTTATGACAGGCAACATGTTGTAGCTTCCGTTACATGTTGATGATGTTCTCCAGAACAAACAGTTTACAGCAGTAAAACCTGCTGCTGGTTGTGAAGCAGACGGCACGCGTGTCAAGTTGAGATCATCTCCCTTATCTCCGTGTTATCCATATTAAAATATGAGGACATTAATTTGTGAAATAATAAGAGATGAACCACTTCATATATGTTGCTGTTAATTCCTGTTTTTTTGTCTTCTGTTTGTTCACAGTCTGAAACAAAGTTGTACAATGGCTCAGACAAGGATGTGTCGGCGTCTGGAGGAAAGCTTACCAAAAAGGAGTCCCTTAAGGTATCAGAGCTTAATTCAACTGGCAGGGACAGGTCGAGCCTTCACAGGAAAGGTTCCTCTCTCCTGCTGCTGCTGCTGCTGCTGCTGCTGTTTGTCCCTCCATATTATTTTGATGGAAGTCGCTGAGTTTTTAGCCTCCTGTTAAAATATAATTATACAAGATAAGATAAAATGATGACAAAACACAAGTCAGATGAAAAACTATTTCCAGAAACAATGAGCTAACCCCTCCATAGACCTGGCTTTAGCAGCTGCAGGTTGGAGCCGTTTTATTTGTGCTGAGGTATCAGTCATCGCTCATTAGATTAGCTGTATCAGTTACTAACTTTTTGTATTTTGTCATTCATGTAATGATGTTCTATTTTGTGATATTAAAACAATATAAAATGCTTTTACCTAATAATTACATTAAAAATATTTAAATTAATGTTACCATAAGAGGAAATGGTGAACTATTCCTCAGAGACTTATTTGAACTAATTCATTCATTCATTCATTTGAACTCGATTGTGTCATAGTAAGTGTCACCTGAAGTCATCTGTGATTGGCTGATGATGTATATAGATTTGTCTGGCTCACCTTCAGTTCACAGCTTTGTGCACCTGCTTTTTTTTTTCTGCTTTTTCACATTTGTTTTTGTACTGTATTTTTCTGTCGGGGTTGTGTAGCTCTTATGTGTATTTATGTATTTATTGTGAACAGATGACACTGAATTTCCCTTGGGGTCAATAAATTATATATTTATCTATCTATCTCTCTATGCACCAGTGTCTACATGATACAGGAGAGGCAGGACACGTTAGATTTGAAGGGAGGCTATAACTGTCGTTTTGCAGCAGAGATGTGTCCAGTTTTTCCCTGCCAAATGTAATTCTGTGAGAACGCAAGTGTGGAAAATTGATATGCACAGTTGTGTAAATGGAGGTTGTGACCGTTGCCTGTCTGTCTGTGCTCACTGTAGGTGCAGAAGAAGAACTACAGGGAAGAGAAGAAGAGGGCAACCAAAGAGCTCCTCAGCACCATCACTGATCCGTCTGTCATCGTTATGGCCGACTGGCTCAAGGTGGGACGTCTACATGTGATTGTACCTTTATTTTTTATTTATGCTTTGTTATTACTAAACCTGTTTTATAGATATTTGTTCAAGACAATGAAATCGTTCAATGATTTGATCCAGATCCGTGGCACCCTGAAGAGCTGGACCAAGCTGTGGTGTGTGCTGAAACCGGGAGTCCTGCTCATCTATAAGACCCACAAGAATGGCCAGTGGGTGGGAACAGTGCTGCTCAACGCCTGCGAGCTCATTGAGAGGCCGTCAAAGAAGGATGGCTTCTGCTTCAAGCTGTTCCACCCGCTGGAGCAGTCCATCTGGGCCGTCAAGGTCAGATAACATTCAAAGCCTTCTCTGAATTCCTGGACGTTTCAAGGCTGCTTAGCAGGGTGGAATACTGGGGGTTAGGAGACACCGTCCTGACAGAATCAGATATTGTACACAATTTTACACCAGGAACACTCAAAAAAATTTTACACAACGTTTATAGAATTGGTAGTACGGGTGGACCATATCATATAGTTAATAATAATACTGTTACAATTATTAATGAGGTATAAAAATATCATATTGTGGTGAATACGTTTATTACACCACACAGGAGCTAGCCACAGCACAAAACATAGCACGCTGGTTCCAAACAAACACTGATTGTGTAAAATTGTATTTTGAAAATTTTGTCAAATTATCAAAAGTATCATTGTTATCAACAAAAAACAAAACAAAACAGATATTATCTTAGGGCTATATCTCACATCCCTATTTGATAGTGATGGTTGAGATTTTACCTTTGCTGAAATTTCAGAAGCTCTTCTCTGATTGGCTGAATGTCACTAACCTGTATGTCATAACTGTGTTTTATCGTGTGTTTTAAAAAACAAGTGTACAGCGGTCAGACACCGTCCCTTCTTTCACATGTGTTCTGTCTTTTCATTCCATTTTGTCACATGTTGCCTCAATATTCCCCCCTTTGTTTCTTTTTACCATATGATTATACTGTATCTTTTTAACCAATGGAACAAAAGTATTGTGTCCGCTTTACTTTATTGATAATAAATTCATTATAGTGAAGCAGAATGCTGGCAGACAGACGAGTCTGGGGGCAGCTTGTTTCCCATCTCCAACACTGAACAGATTAGATAAACACATATTATCAGGGGGTGAAGGGGCGTCTTTTGTTCCCTGTTTTTAGAAGCGGAGAGTTAAATAGATGTGCGCATTAACTGTATGGTTAAGAGCTTGTCTTTGTTTGATTCCAGTCATTTTCATATTTATCAGCGCTGTGTTCACTGCTTGTCATTCATCCACACTCACCGTATTTTGGTATTCATCACTGACGTCATTTTGTGAGGGTCTGCCCTCATGTTTACCCATGAAAGGCTTTGAATCACAATTAGCCATCTGTGTTAGATTACAAAATTCCTGTTCTCCCATCATCCTCTTCACTATTCAAATTGAAACAGCTTCTGTCCTCTTTGGCCTCCTGTCATTGCTGATTTACATAACGGCATACATAATATTCTACATTTCCTCTTTTTTTGTACACAATAATGATGAGCAACTGCAGAAACAAGCCACCCCTGCAGCTGAAACAAGGATATCCTAAACTTTAAAAAAAACTCTCAGATGAAAAGATTTACTTAATAATAATAATTTAAAAAAAAAACAACCTCCCTGACTAAAAGCATTCCCTGTGTTTGTTCTGTGTGTCTGTAGGGTCCTAAAGGAGAAGCTGTTGGTTCCATCACTCAGCCATTACCCAGCAGTCACCTCATCTTCCGCGCTGCCTCTGAGTCTGATGGTAAGAGACAGGCTGTCAGTCACACCCTAGCTGAGACATCAAATTGAATCCATAACGTAACATGATCAATGTCTAAAAACTGTATGTCCAAGCCTTTTATGAAAGGGACACCGGCCCTTGTCTCATTATGAAATAGATTCTTACTGATGGGAAAATATCAGATATTCCTTTCTGCCTTAAATAACCATGCACTCTTGTTGATATTCTTATGCAGAACATCTCCTAAACTTGACATATTGTATAAATAGAAACAAATGAATGATTTGGAAATAATTGCATAATTACTTACAAATTATTAAAACTCTATCTTGAAAAGTAGCTTAAAAGTAATATTTTAGATGATGAAACAGAGAGATTTTATTATTTTAAACACTCTATCCTAATAGAATAATAGACAGGGTTGTGTGTTCGCCTCTCTGCTCATCGCCTCTTCTTCTAACAACATTCTGGTTGCAAAGAATCAAAGAATAGGAGGCTGACAACTGCTATGATGTTATCCATGACTCTGTCCATGGTGCTGAAACCAGCCTGCATCACGCTGCTTCTGTTTAACCCTACTTTCTATTTTCTATTTTGATGTATAAATTATTAGCGTTATGTAAATTGAAATTTTAATGTAAAAACATTTCCCATTTAGTAACACTTTGGCCTGCTCAAACAGCCGTAAGCGATCTCGTACTCAGAATATGAAGATTGATGATTGTTTGGCTGGTTTTGATGATCTCTTTCTCAGGTCGTTGCTGGATGGATGCCTTAGAGCTGGCCCTGAAGTGCTCCAGCCTGCTGAAGAGGACCATGATCCGAGAGGGCAAAGAGGACACGAGCACAGTGGCCACCGGCGGAGAACACTCCATTAATTTCTACAGCCTCCTCCGAGCACACAACATTCACGGTTTCCAGTGAGTAGGAAATAAAGCCTGAGCTCCAACCACATCACTGCCCCCCTGAAGGTTTAGGCTCCCTTCTAACCAGCCGGTGCACGCTTCCTTCAGATTCAACGACAGCGACCACCTGAAGGACCCAGACCTGTACTCAGACAAGTCGGACAGGGAGGGCGAGCCGGATCACGAGGAGTCAGACCCAGAAGGGCTGGAGAAGAGTGAGGAGAGCGACAGCGACACGTCAGAGCGTCAGGATGACTCATACATCGATCTGGATCCAAATGAACACCTGCGGGAAACCTCATACCTGGAACAGTCCCACGAGGAGCTGGGAGAGGTAGGAGACACTGCGTACCGCTGATGAAGGCGGTACGCGTGGGGGAAATGGAAAGTGTGTGTTTAAGACAGTTGTAGCCATTATGGTAAGAAGGACAAGGAAGACACTGGTCCAATCAGACATTCCAAACCATTTGTTGGCATTATATGTGCTGCAGAATTTTTTTCTCAGATGATTCTGGCCACCTTTTCATCTTGTATAATTGGGGGACATTAGCATGTTCCTGTGCTGGGGCAAGCAGGACAGCTGAAAAATGGACAGGCGTCAATCACAGTTTGCGCGGATGTGTGTGTGGGTAGTTTGAAATCCAGTCTGAAAGCTCTTGTAAGTATTTTCCACTCAGACTAAATCTGAGTTTGACAGTTCACTAATTAAAAACCAACTGACACAGAGGCAAAAATATCTTTGTCGGGAGCCGTTTTGAAAGCTGCTTTTGCAAACCAGCAACACAAACGCCCACACAGAAATGACATTATGCAACTAAAAACTTTGCACACGCGGAAAACATGCCGATATGCTGTGAAAACCTGTCTTTGCGTGTGCATCGTAACACGCCAGGCATCATGTTGGAAAAATTCTTTCTCCCTGCTAACGTGTGATGTTGTTTGCAGGCCGGCGAGGCCGCCCAGACGGAGACGGTGTCGGAGGAGAATAAGTCTCTGATCTGGACGCTGCTGAAGCAGGTGCGTCCTGGCATGGACCTGTCCAAGGTGGTGTTGCCTACCTTCATCCTGGAGCCCAGGTCCTTTCTGGACAAACTGTCCGACTACTATTACCACGCAGACTTCCTGTCAGAGTAAGACCATTTCCTGTTTAGCAGTTTGAAGGAATATATGGACTGTTATTTTTCTTACGCTCTTATCGTTTTCTGGGGTTTTTTTTTTTTTATGTTTTGTTTTAGTTGGAAGAGAAGGTCAGTATCAATCATGCTAAATATCAAACTGGAGCCAGAAGGCTGTTAGCTTAGTCTAACAACGACTGCAGACAAGAGGAAACAGATTGAAATGAGGTTTTCTCTTAAAGTTCAAACCAAACAGACTTCTTCACCTCCTCAAGAAGTTTTCGCTGTTTGATGTAAACTATAGAAAGGTGGAAGACTTGTGAAACTGATGCTACTAAAACAAAAAGTCATAAAGCAAAAATAACAACCACAATGCACTGCACGAAGCAAGGGCACTAATCGCTCCATCTGGTTTACAGTCGACAATTGACAATCAGGAACAAATTCATCTAGAAGCTAAACTTACACTAAAATATGGTTCGGACATTATTTACATCTGTATTTAAAGAGTGTCTTAACATTATTTTTGTTCAATATTCTCCGTGTTGCCTGTTGCAGTTGGATCTGTGTTCTCACCACTCTACGTATTCCAAAAAGGCGAAGAGGTGGCAGCTGTCAAACCAACCTTTAATCTCTTTCTATCCAAAACACAAATTTAACTTGATTATTCAATGTTGGTCCTTTATCGTCAGATATCTGGTTATTGTGGAGTCTGTGCAGATGCCGTTTGACGAATGATGATTTTTTTGTTTTTCTCACAGGAGAAAAAAATCTCATCATTCATGAATGATTTGACATCTTAATAGCTGTCGTTTCTCCGATGAACTCTTCTGTTTACTGTTAGTAATTTAGTTGCTTTATGAGATGTGACCCATGCACTCAGGACGTCTTTGCTCTATTGATGGCTAATAGAGGAGAAGAGAATGTTTTAATGGCGGAAGTCCTCATTTAAACTCTACATATCACAGAGGAGCATCAGTCTAAGTGTGTTTAATTCTCAGGGCTGCAATCGAAGAGAACGCCTATAACCGGATGAAGAAGGTTGTGAAGTGGTACATCTCTGGATTTTACAAAAAGCCAAAGGTTAGAAGATAAGCACTGCTGAGATATTTGATGTTGAGGCCTGGATAGCCTGTCCCTGCTTTCTTTATTCAGAACATATTAATCCTTGAGTGTGTTTTTAATCCACAGGGATTGAAGAAACCTTACAACCCCATTATTGGAGAGACGTACCGCTGCATGTGGCTCCATCAGAACACCTGCAGTAAGACTTTCTACATCGCAGAACAGGTGACAACAACTTTAACCATCTGCCTCCGTCTGTGTCGGAAAACTTCTTTCGGTTGGATACAGGCCAGATCCTCTTTAGCGAATTCCAAACGTGTTTTGTTTTCACCAGGTGTCCCATCATCCTCCAGTGTCAGCATTCTACGTCAGCAACAGGAAGGACGGGTTCTGTCTCAGCGGCAGCATCCTGGCAAAGTCCAAGTTCTATGGTACAAATCCACAGTCCTTAGGGTTGGTTGTTCCTTAATTCAGCAGCTGCTGTAAATAATGTGTCCACTCACAGCCGACGTTTACATTCCAGGTAACTCCTTGTCCGCCATATTAGACGGGGAAGCTCGTCTCACATTTCTGAACCGAGGAGAAGACTATGTGATGAACATGCCCTACGCTCACTGCAAAGGTCAGTGCAGCCTGCTGCTCCTCACACCATCAGTTACGTTATATAAAGGAGGCGACCTTGTTGAAAGCTGGATGGATTGAGACAGAAGATGACTTCTGTGTTAACTCAGAGTTCATTTTACCTCAAGAAAAGTAGTGCATCCCTGGGATGCACTACTTTCTTCAAGAAAAAATTTCTGCATCCCAACATGACGCTTATGCATCCCAAAAGTAATAGCAGAATATACACTAGAAGCGTACGCAAGGATTGAGTTTTGCCAATAGTACAATATAAAAACTAAACAAACCGTTAATTTTAATGTTTTTATTAAAAAGAAAAAAGTAAAATTATATATTAGTTTTATCAAAATGTTAAAGCTTGGTAGTCATTGAAAAAAATAGTTTTAGAAATAAAGAAACATGTAATACAGTTTTTTTTTTCACTTTTGCTTTTCACTCAATAATTTCCTTTGCCTTTAATTCATATATTCTCCTGTGGACACTGCACCAAGCTGACAGAACCTTTTCCACACACATTTCAGTAATATCTGTAGTAATATCTGTCAGTAATATCTGTGTCTTTTTCTTCATTAACTTTTGATTGTTTTTTTATGCAAGAAAGCACTCATTGTCACTTGGTTTTTCTCCAATCTTTTGCATCTTTTTTGGAGGCATGGTGATAATCAATCAACCAATCCGTATTTATATAGGGCTTAATCATATCAGCAGACATTTCCCTGTCAAAAAAATGGGACGCACGCAAACGAGAACACTGTTAACTACGTGTAACATGATTTAACTTCTGTTTCTGAACCTGTTGCTTGTGCTGACTGAAGTTTCCTGTCTTCAGGCATCCTGTACGGCACCATGACCCTGGAACTGGGAGGGCAAATCACCATCGCTTGTGAGAAAACAGGCTACAGTGCTCAGCTTGAGTTCAGACTGAAGGTATGAATGTTTTCCTGCTCACAATAAAGGATTGTTCGTCCTTTTCTGAGAGAGTGGGGCATTTTTAGAGCGATGGAGTCTTCAAAGAGATCTCTGACCTGACTTTTCTAAATATCTCACACCACCACCACCATTCCACTCCCTGTCCCCCCCCTGAAAAACTTCCCGTCCTCCACTCCTTGATCATCATCAACTGTGTCATCCTGTCATAAACTAGCGGCAGGTACATGTCAGAGAAAGTGACTAAACACACAGACGGCTTTCCGTCATGTCATCTGTTGTTTGTTAATAGCAGTTGTTAGATTAAATTATTCTATTGTTAGATTTAACATACATTTCTTTATAAAAATACAAAAAAAATGACTCATCCTCTGTTAAAAAAGTGTTTTGTGGAGTTGTGTTCTTACAAAATCAGAGTTTTAGATGAGCTTCCAACTCAGAGGATGTTGTGGATGACACGTATGAGATGTCACGTAACAACTGCAGCATGGAAACCAAGTAAACGCTCCTTCCTTCGCCCTCCTTACATTACATCCTCTCTTTGCCACCTCTCCTCCTCTCCCCTCCTCCCCTTCCAGCCTTTCCTGGGCAGCAGTGACAGCGTCAATCAGATCTCCGGAAAGATCAAGCTGGGAAAGGAGGTGTTAGCTACGCTGGAGGGTCACTGGGTAAGACTCTTCACGCGCTCACCTGATGACTGGTGTGCGCAAGCTACACAGCGTTCCATTTAGCAGCTTCATCCTAATACTTGATTATTTGACTTTCCTTTGCAATCAATATTTATTTGATTTATTTGATTTAATTTGTAGTAGGGAAATGAACTTAACATAACATAACTTGATTTTTCTGATTTGTTAGCTAATCTAGAATATATTCTCTGTCTAGGCCAACTTTGATGAGTTTTTAATTATATTGAGCTCAACAAAAGCTGTTTCGTGATGAAGTGGAGAAAGTTTAAAGCTGTTAGAAAAAACAGACAAGTACTGGTACTCACAATAAAGCATCACCAAAATGTCAAAGTCGGGCCGTATTTGTTTGTTATTTTTATCACATTTTGTCACATATCACATTATCAACAGGACAGTGAAATCTTCATCAACGACAAGAAAACAGGGACTGTGGACACTTTCTGGAACCCAACGCCGGACCTGAGGCAGAACCGTCTGACCCGCTGCACCGTCCCACCAGAGGAGCAGGGAGAGCTGGAATCAGAAAGGTGGAAGAACTGCCCCTTTGTGTTATTATATATTTTTTGTATTTTCATCTTATTCATTGACTTTAAGAATAATCTATGACCACATTTATTGTGGGTTTTTTTTAAAAACTGCAGAAACAGTTTTTTTTTTATTACTCTCATACATCAGGCTTTGTTTTCTCCTAACCCACCAGACTGTGGCAGCACGTGACTCGAGCCATCAACAACAAGGACCAGACGGAGGCCACCAATGAGAAGTTCATCCTGGAAGAAGCTCAGAGGAAATCTGCCCGGGAACGGAAGGCCAAGTGTGAGGAGTGGATCCCCGCCCTGTTTGAGCAGGACCCGGTCACCGGGGAGTGGCATTACCGATATGCCGAGTGAGTAACCCCTGTGGTGTTCATGTGTGTGATGATGTGACTGCTCTGTTACTAGTCCCTCACACTGTAATACTGTATTTTTTCAGTACAGAGTACTGCAGCTTACAACAGCTAAAACACATCAGCTACATGCAGAGTGCTGACTTTAGTAGAATAACACTCACTGAATGGTTGAATCCTGAAAAATGTGTTGTAATGCGCAGAAAAGTTGTGAACTCCATGATCCATCACACCTCAAATTTAATGTAAATTAGTGTAGATTAATGATTCGGATCTGATTTTGATATAAATGATTGAATATGCATATATATATGTATATCATTGGATAATAATGAAATGTTTTATCGTATGTTTCTGAAAATCCTTAAAGAAATAGAATTTTCTTCTGGAAAAATCCTGCTGGGATTTTCAAGACACTCATGCATGTTGTGTTTGTTTTTGTGTAACAAGTGACTAAACTTTAATGTTGGTGATAATTTCTATGCAAGTTGCTTTCCTCCCGCTGTTTAACTGGTAGGACCATAAACAGAAAGCTTCCTCTTCAAAAACCTCTAATGTCAGAGGCCGCCCTCTAGTGTTTGTGTCTGATTAGTGCAGAGGTGCACATGTCTCTTCACATCTTCCAAACACCTTCCCTCTCTACTTTTGCTCACCTCATCCTCTGTGTCCCTTAACCCCCCTCCCCTCCAGCACAAGACCATGGGATCCTCTCAACGACCTCATCCAGTTTGAGAAAGACGGCTGCATCCAGACTAAAGTCCGACACCGCACCCCCATGGTACGTTCTGGCAGTCTTATTAGTCTGAGTAACCAGGGGTCGCGGAGGGACAATTGCAAGCGTCAGGTAGGTGGTCGCGATCGAAAACCCACCGTCTTAAAACAACCCCAGCTCGCCGCCTCAGCCGTCTTGCACGCAGCACCTGGTGCAGTGTCTTCATTGTCGCTTTGTGTCATCATCACCGCGCCGCCGTCGCCTCCGCTCCTTTTGTCTTTTACTTTGTTTTAAGTGTTTTGTGCTCCTGCCGCGATGTTTATTGTTAAAGAGAGGGAAGGTTAAGTCCAAGTGTTCGGTGAGCTCACCATCACTACCCTCCTCATGACTCTAGACGACAGCAGAGCCACACGATGCAGGACTTATGCAAAATAAGAGGTTCTTTAAGTCTTACTTTTTCATAGTAAATAAAAACAAGAAAATCTTTTGACCGAAAAAAGTCATTTTTAATGCTCTGACTTCACATTCATTTAATCTTCTTGAACACAAACTGAAACTATCGTATTGTACTTGTCTTTACTTATCTCTTTTATTTATGTTGATCGCTGCATTCGTTTTTTTTTATGTTTACGGTTTTACTCAGTAAAATGTGTTCTGGTTGACTATGTTTTTCTCACACTTAAATTGGAGGCAGCCTGTGCAGCTGCAGATTAAATAACAGAATAATGATTAAACCAATATGAAGCATCAAAAACAGAAAGGCTCCATCCAAACCAACGTGCCGGCCAGTGCCTCAGGGTGTCCACCTCACCTTCCTCACCCTCTCTTGCCCACGTTTTCATTTCATTTGCTGCTGTCTCCTGGGCTTCTCTGTGTCATGTTGGGAGGCTGCTGTAGTGCGTTCATCTAACCGCTGCTCACATGTCAAACGTCTGGATTCATGTGTGTTCTGGTTTACGTCTGTGAAGACTTCACCCCTGTGAAGTCTGTATTTGTTGCGTGTGTATGCATCGTGCATAATCCAGTAGATGATGGGCATGTTTGTTTGTTCAGAACTCCTGCATCGTAACACCTTCTTGTTCTCATTTTTATGTGACCAATGCTGCAACTTTTTTAAATTTTAAAACCTTTTAACCTGTTTTATTTGTCTGCTATTATTACTTTTTGTCTTTATGTTTGACATACTGTGTGAATGTGTGTGTGTTTGTGTGTGCGTACGTGCGTTCATCCGTGTGCGTTTAGGTAACGGTGCCAAAGAGGAAACACAAGAGCGACAAACCCAAGAGTCCAGAAAGTGGATGCTCCTCACCTGAACCCGATCACCAAGACTCGTCTGGCAGTGAAAGTGAGTCACGCCTTGTTCAGCGTTCATGTTCGCTCCAGTAGAGACGAGGTTCAACCTCTGGAGACTAGGAAAAATATTATATTTATGAATGAACAGGGAAGAGTGTCAGCACTAACACTCATAGCACTGCACATGTTATAAGTAGCACATATAATTAGAAGTAACATTATGATTGATACAGAGGACTTAAGCTTTTTAGAGATGTTCTGTTGTTTTTGCAGCAAATAAATGCTCAAGATATGTAACCAAGACAACCAAAAAAGTTTTTGTTCAAGCCTACTTATGACTGGCTCAAAATCTGCAAAATACTGAATGAGACTTTTAGTCAATGATGAAATAACTTCTATCCTTAGAAATGTCCCCATTTGGGATTAATAAAGGAATATCTATTTGCAGCTGCTATGTAGCATTAAGTTAATGAAATCCCGCCCCCCAGTGGTCTGGTGTGGAATTGACCATGAAAAAACATGCATGCCTTTTATATTTCATTTAAAACATCCATGATTTGAAATAATATTAAACCCCATTATAATGAAGTATATTTCCACTAAAAAAGTGTGATTGCGATCAAATCATCTACAAGAAAATGGTCTCAAGTTGAATGTAAGTCTTAAATTTGCATGTAGGAGTGTTAGTGCCATCTAGTGGTAGGGAGTGCATATTGTTATCTCACCGCTCCCGGCTTTAACCTACTGTCCATTCTGAGATGTAAGGAAACAAAAACAGAATGGTTCTTAGTTTATTGTTAGAAAATAATTGAAACCATGATTATAATTATTGCACTCATTTTCTGCCGGTAGGTTCCCTGAGTTACAGTTATAGTCCTTTCTTGCAGAGATGGAACTACATGTTGCCACGTATTTGTGCCATGTAAGCAAAAAAAAAAAGGGATTGTCATGCTTGTTTTTGGTCAGGTTAGGGTTCTAGCCGTACCTGGATGGGTTTTCAGGACTGGTGAGTGCGATAGAGGAAACCACAGGCTACACTGCTCACATGTGCCATCTGGTGGTTGTTGGTGGACACAGCAACTACGATTGGAAAAACAATTCCCCTTCTTTTAACACACATCTCTGTTATTAGATGTATTTAAACCAGGAACCTTGTACATTAGTTTCACACATGATATATATCTTCCTAAATTTAATCAAAGTTAGTGTGGCGACATTCTGCTAACTAGCTATCAAAACAAATATGACCTACCTGGTGGAGGTAACAGATCCATGACCTACCCAAATGGACTTTGACAAGTGATGACTGAAATTGCATTCTGTGCAGATTATATTTTTAACTTGTTGATCCCTATAAACGTTGAACACATTTTGTTCCAGGACACAAAAGCAAACATAACAGTCGGTTGAGGAAAAAAGGAGCAGACCTCAGTGAACTTCAAAGTGCCATTGAATCTATAAAGAAGACGCAGGAGGACATCAACAGGTGAGAGACGCTTCGTCCCGTAACAGTGACACGAGGCTGACGCATTGAGTGTGTAAATATAATTCTGGTGTGTTCGCAGGAGCATCGGCGTGCTGCGGAGTCGAGCCGCCGGCCGGCCGGAGGGGGGCTCTTTCCTCCAGCAACGCGACTACGCCACCATTTTTTTCCTCATCCTCCTTCAGGTCCTGATCAACTACGTCTTCAAGTAGCAGCCATAGCCCACACACACTCAGACACACTCACGTGAACGTTACGTGTCACTGTGGGGGCGGGGGGGAGGGGGGGGGAACACAGACATGAACTTTGACTTGTCACAATGACTGACAGCCTCCTCCACCTCTCTTCTTCTCTGCCTGTATTGAATCAAACCACACACACATCCCAGAAAGTGGAGAACAAGAGAGCCTTTTTTTTTTTTTTTTTTTTTTTTTTTAAGAAGTTGGTTATTTTTATCTGTTTCAAATCTCTAAGGAGATCCATTGATTTCAAAGCAGAGAGGAGCCGCGATAAGAAGAGGCTGCTAGAGATGAGATTTGGTGCAATGAAGTTCTGACTGCCTCTCTTGATTTTACTGATTTGCCTTGACATTAAAGGCAAAGACAGCAGCCGTTTTCAGCTGCGGTGTGTTTTGTTTTATCGTGTTTCACCTCAAATCACACGGAACCTTTAACAAGGAGATGAAACCATGACTCAGATGTTAATCTTTACTTATCGTTTTTCTTTTTTTTCGCTCAGTGCATCCGTTTTGATTAGAGTTCTGCTTGGAAAAAAACAAAAAGCAGCAATAAGGTAGAGAAAACAAAACAGCCCAATTTGTGTTACTTTTTTTTAATTTAATTTTTTTAATCTCAGCTGAGTTTCCAAACATGGAAATGTATAAAGAAGAGACACGGGTAATCAGAAGCCATTTTTTCTGATGTATAGACTTCACCTTACAGATAAGTTTCCAAAAAGAAAAGATGATAGAAACTATTCCATTGCTTACTGGAGGTGGATTGTTGGTACTTGAGACCAAATGTACATTATTTTGTCTTAATTCGGCACAAATGCACTGGAAACATCACTAAAATTTATGTTAAGTTTTTGTGTTTTTGAGCTCAGTGAACAGCGAACTTCTTTAACATTTCTGCACTGAGGAGGTTCAGAACTTCATCAGTCGTTCTAAATTGGTGATTTTCCATTAACTTACGCATTTAGATTTGATTTTTGTGATGTATTATAAAAACTACCTGCTGAATGGAGTACGCCACTCATGGATGTCTGTTTAATACAGATGTCCAGTTAGCTTAGCATAGCGTAAATGTAGGAAATGGAAAGCGTAGCTCTTTTTAATTGTATTAAATCCACCCACCAACACATGTTAGCGCAATATTTAACATTTCATATCACATTAGTTTAAAAGAAAAGAAAAAGCAACTTCCCTTAGTTTAAAAGGAAGTTCCATCCTGAATAATTTCCCATCATCATCATCATCATCATCATCATCAGTAACAATCCAGGCAACCAGCAGAAAATGCAGAGTTGCATTTGGACAGATGCTTTATGCTAAGCTAAGCTAACCATTGTCTTTAACTTTATTTATGAACAAACAGTGGAATCCATCTTCTGACCAAACTTGTTGCAAGAAATTCTATAAGGTAAACTATTACCTTAAAATATACTTAGGTTTCATAGTTAAGTTGTCCAAGCGTGTAAACAAAATTTAAAGTGTGTTAAATCTTAAACACTCCTTATCACATTCAGATATCAGTCATGGCTTCCAGTGTTTTTGCGCCTCAGGTGTTCCAAGAAACTCTAGAATAGACACTTTATTAATCCTCTGGTTGGAGGAAGAGATAGATTTTTTCTTATAACTACTATCACTATAGTAACCATTCCACATGTACGCCAGTACCAGCCAAACTGTCCCAGTGTGTAGAGTAGGAGCTGCCTCCGTTCACTGTGTAAATATCCAACGGGGGTAACTCTGTAGCTTGTGGTGTTTGAATACCAAGGATCGCAAACCAGACACCCCCGAACTCTGTGCACACGCCAGCCCTCTCAGCCTCATGTGTCTTTCTGTCCACTTGCTGTGTTAGAAACACACGGCACATAAAGAACAGAACCGGGTTGGTGTTCAGACTGGATCAGAATAGTCACGACTGTTTGATGCTCATCAGCCATGGAGGCAGAATTAAGGCTCATTTATGCTTATTGGTCTAAATGTATCTGGATGTGGTTCCTGTCTTCCTTCATTTCCAATGTGTTTGAGAGGTGAATTACTGGTGGTGGTGGTGGTGGTGGTGGTGGGGGTCAAGTGAAAAAGGGAAAAAGAACTCTTTGACCACACGTCGGTATCCGTCTACCAACCTGGTAGATCACCGCTGAGCACATCGATGCCTCCACTGTTGCTGCTTTTTATTAACCAGGTACATCACAACCTGTCGGACTGACGTGGGTCCACACCGCCCACCAGTGGACGTATAATTAATATCGTAAAGACGCGTGGAAGCATCTGATTGTTGACACATACATTGTTTAAAATTTTGCTTTTTTTTTTTGGCCATAATTGGAATATAAATGAGCCTTCAAAGAGCTTTTCTAATATAATTTTGTTAAGTTATTATTATTATTATATGTGACAGTTTTTTTTTTATATGTTGCCTTATTGGAAATGTAGATTTCAAATTTTAATCCTCGGAACTTCTTGTCTAGATTACGAAAGCGATAAATGTAAAACCCAGGAAATGTATCTGATCATGAGGACCATGTTGTCTTTGGACCTGTAAAAGTTATTTCCTGTTCCTCTCATTTGATGATGGCTCAGAATAATTAATTATTATGATTACGATCATTAATTGATTCAAAACGCTCCAAACTGAATATTTCATTTGTTTATGTCTGTTACTGCTATGCTTGTTGACGTTTACAAGTGTGAAGAAGAACTGGTAGAACTGCAGGGATCCAGCTGCAACCCCCCCACCCCCCACCCCCCACCCCCCCTAACGCATTAACCGGCCCCCTTTGCACCTCTTGTATCGTCATTGCCTCCGTCATTCATCACGAATAGAACCCAGAATGTGGAGAAATAATATATTCCAGTGCCTTCTAGTTAGACTGGGGTGGGGAGGGATGGAAGGGTTGAGGAGAGGCGATGGGGGTGGGGTGGGGGTGGGTCTGCTGTGAACTCCACACATGAAGGACTGATGTAGAATGAAGGCGTCGGTGGGAGACTGACTGTATTTCCTGTAGCGTACAGTGGACGTGCCAAAGTCAGAGAATCAAGCGGGTCATCTCCAGCCCACCCAGCTCTTTCCTCCCCTCTCCAAGCATCGCCATAGCAACGCTCCCATAGGTTTTCCAGATGCTGATTCCTGCCACAGAAGAGAGGGAGGCATCGTGGTCCTACGATCCCTCTCTCGCGTTCACACACCAAACTCAGAGGTGACAAAGGTCTGTGCTGTTTATCTGTAAACGACGTTTTTATTTATTCTCCTTGTTCACGTTGGTTTGGTGTCGCTGTTCCTGCTCGTAGCAATAGGTCATCGTTCTCTTCGGTTTTGGTTTTCAAATGCTTATTTTATATTTGCACAAAGTTGGTCGTGTTCCACTTGATGTGACAAACAAAATGACTGTCCTCAACTTGTGCACACTGTCGATGTTAACAGCCCCTTCCCCCCTTATTCTACCCCAAAAAAACTGCCCCTCTGCCTGTCGGAGTACCTGAATATATTTATATATGTCCATGGCTACTATAACTTCTTGGAAGTTTATGGTCACATGTAACGTAACAGAATAAAATCAAGTGACCTCCTGGAGTCTCCTGCTTGTTTTTTTTTTTTTTAATTATAAATACACACATGAAGCGTGTGTGTATTTATGTTGATTATTATCATTCATGTATTGGTGTGAAATGAGAGGTTGCTGACATTTGTCTTTTCATCTGACAAGAAAACTCTTTATTCCAGATGTAGTTCTGTAACAATAAAGGTGTGTATCAGTAGAATCTAGACCAGAAGTACAGATGATGTCATAACAGGTTAAATATGCCATCACGCATTAGTAAGAAATATGAGCAGAATATACATTAAGATATTTATTTATGTATGTATTTATTTGTTTATTTTTGGATGTTATTTAAAACAGACTGGACCACCTTCATCTCATCTGCAACATCAACAACATCCGAAAAAAGGGGCTGACGGGTAGACGCCGTCTTGGCTTGTATCATCGTTCTCGTCCCCAGAATCAATTTAAATTCCTTTCTCATCACAATATGTTTTCAACCAATCCATACATTGAGTTTTGACAGTCATTGTGGCACATTTTTGTTTCAAACAATCCGTTCATTCATTTTCTAAACCCGCTTCTTCCACCAGTTCATTGAATGACAATGAAAACCAGAAACTTTTTGTATTTTCCCAGGAATGAAAACTAAATCATAAACTTTATATTTTTTTAATGTTCTGGAACAGAATCGGTTATTCAAAATAATAGATACCAGTTAATACCTTTTTTTATTTTGTTCTTGAACAAAATATCTGATGTCATGCTTGGCAATGCGTGATGAAGGAGGAGAGAAGTTGAGGCACATCACCAGCAGTCAAGTATACGGCAGTTTCCCAATCTAGATTATATTTCTAACAGGTAAACGCTGTAGTCTGTCAATCTGAATACGTGTGAGATGTAGACATTAAGTCATTAGCTGCAGCCATTTTCAAAGCAGTTACAGATTTTGCTCTGAAACTTTGAACCTTTGTTTCAGAGAATTCATCCAGTCTGTTATTAAATAGTTTCTCTAGAATTTAAACGTGATCATGAGGATTCTGAATTTCATTCTAGATTTTATCGGGAACCAATGTAAGGATGCCAGGAGAGATGTGCTCTCTCCTCCCAGTTCCAGTCAATGAACAGGCAGCTGCATTCTGAGCTAGTTATAAAATCTTAATAGAGGAGCTTGAACAGACTGATAATAAGGAATTGCAGTAGATGTCCATGATGGATGGACATCTACTGCAATTCTTATAAGAGATGGTGTTCAGGGGGTCAAATATTTTAAGAAGAGCATTTTTTGTTGAATAAGAAAAATTAGTTTAATATTTTTTTTATTGAACTATTTCAACTGATCTTTTGTCATTTGCGTTCTGCAAACACCTAATATATATTTTTCATCTTGTCAATAAAACTCCTATATACACTGTTGGATGATGCTGACTGATGGTTTACAGCTGCTGAAGTTGGCTTTTATTTATCAAAGTTCTAACAAGTCCAAAGGTTGCTTTCATTTGCAATAATAATTACTGGTACTTGGCTTTTACATAGAGATAAAAAGGCAAGGGTTATTTTAGGTTAAGCCTCACCTGAACTGCAAGCAAAAATAAATAATCGCTCCACAACTTTGAGGTGTACAGGCATTATCCTGGTATGTAAGAATTTAATAAGTAACTTTGCACCTGTTTATTTTTTGAGTGAACTAAACTAAGGAGACTTTATTCATTATAAACCCAACTAAATAATTATAACAATAAACTCGAAGACAGAATTTATTAAACTGACTCAACAGCTCCTCAAAATTAAATGTAATAAAATTGACAAAAATACCCCAGGGAGACTAAAAGTTTTGGGGAGGAAGAATGACTGTTTTAGACTTCAACAGCCAAAGACTCAGGGATCATCATGATGAGTTTTGAGTAAGTGGAATTAGAACTAAGGTGTGAACTGATGCCACATTTGAAAAACATTTTACATCATTTTACATATTGTCTTGCCAAAAAAAAGACAAAAACCCTGAGTAACATTTTATTAACTTATCAGTGTTCAACTAAAGATTTTGATGATAAGACTCTCAGTGGTTTGTCGTCACAAAATCTGCCAACTGGAACCTGAAAAGATGAAAACAGAAAACAAAGAGTGTTGCAGAAGGGATGTGAATGTTTTTTCTTCCTGTGCAAAAACATTTTTTTCCCTAAAGCAACCCAATATTGCTTTAAGCTCTGTGACTCAAGTTGACATGCAGTTTTGACAAGAAACAGCAGAATCTTTGTGATGATAATAATTCATGTTATATTTTTACATATTTTCTACAGTGTCACTGTTATGTAAGGAAATGATGTCACAATATGCTTGTAAGACATTTTTTGTCAAGGAAAAATATTTAAAATCATCGCTTGGTTTTTTATGACACAATATGACTAAAAGCAGACAGAAGTTGATATTTTCATTTATTTTCATTCAAACAATTACAGTATGGAACCAGAAGGCCTTTGTAAGCTACAGAATACAGACTCAGCACAGTGTTGGAGCCTCCAGCATCAGCTCATACAAAGGTTATCACTAAAAGGTATACGAGATTAACAAGTTAAAGAATCTTCAAATAACCCGATATCCTCTTCAGAATCAAAATATATGTTCTAATTTTAAAGTGTCAATTAGTGCATTATCTTTTCCACCAACACCAACTCATGAATAAGAATAACCTTTATAAGAAAAAAACATAGCAGGAATTAAATGCTTTTTCCAAATCAAACATTAAAAGTCACAAGTGACAAAATACTTGGTAAAGAAATACAACGTCTAAAAGATAAAACTACACACTATCGGATAAACTACAGAGAACTTAATAGTTTTCAAATTTGAAATTGTCGTACTTAAATTTTGCCGAAAAGAAAAACATTTCCATTCTAACATGAACATTTTACAGCGCTACATTTCACCCCAGAAGATCTGAGCTCAGGTACGGAATAAAGGAGAGGAAGACTCAGAATAAGGTGCCGAAGGAGCCACTGCTGCTGTGGATGCTCAGGATGGAGGTCTAGTTGATGCAGTCCATGATGTGGATCTGGAGGGAGTCCAGATCCGGCAGGATCTCGTTGCATTTGGGACACGCGTGTTCAGGAATATTCCCTGGATGCTGCCAGTCAATACCTGAGTCAGAGTGGCATCAGAATGTCAGCAGACAATCCACTACGGCGAGTTTCCCCCAAAACAACAAAAAAATTGTTGACTCACCTCTTCCAACGAGACTGGCACCAGGATTTCCTCCCAGCGACATGTGTCTCTTCTGCATTTCATTCAGCGACTGCCTGTAAAATAATTACATATCAGAAAAACGAATTACAACATAAGCCTGAGGAAAAAGCTGACATCATCGGTCTGACGGAGAATAAATGTTTGAAATGTTCCTCTGACTCAGAAAATCTGAATGACAGATATTTCCATTAGATTTCCTGTGTGTATACTGAATGTTAAAAAGCATGCATGTATATATTTATATTAGATTGGTAGTCTTGGTAACAGTCAGCATAGAGAGGATTTAGGGACATGGAATCTTTTTTCCCATAATGCTATGCTTCAAGGACCTCCCTTTGTTTCCATTACCAACTGTTAAAATGCATCAAAATGAATTGTGCTGGATGACGACACCAAAACCGTCAAATAAATGAGTGACCATTCAGGTCACATGACTTTTCAGGACGTCGGTCTGCTTACGTACCGGCCCAGCGACTCCATCTCCTCCTGCAGCTGGCTGTTCTGTTTCTTAACGTATTCCAGCTGAGCGGCCAGACGCTCCCGCTCCTCGTGGAGCTTCTCCCTCGCTGCTCGCTCGGCGTAGAAGTCGGACGAGTAGACCTCCGCCTGTAGGGAGGAAAAAAAAAATCATGCAAACCTTTGATGCATCACTTGATGCTGTGATCAAATCCAAGAAACTGTGAGATCACAAGATGTCTGCAGAAACATTTTGACGCTCACTAACCTGAGCCTGGAACACAGATATGGTCTCCAGTTCCTTCTCCTTGTGGAAGATATCCTGTTTCATCTGATCGATCGTGCTCTGTTTTGAAGCCAGGGCCTCCTCAGCTGCGGTCAGACGCTTCTGAAGGTCTTCAGCCACCTCCTTCTGCACCATCAGAGACTGCAGGACCACAGCAGGACAAAACAAAACTATCAGAACCGAATGAAGTTTGATGGAAACAATTAGGATTTATTCGACTGTTGATTGTCGTTAAAATAAATAATGAATTTCAACCTCTCTCTTCCTCTTCTCTTCTTTGAGTTCAGTGTAGTCGTCAAACAGCTTGGTGTAGGCATCTTTCAGCTGGGCCAGATTGTTCCTGTTTGGGAGGGACAAGGATTCTGGTGAGTCGAAATGTCAGCCAATCACAACTGGGACAACAAAAGTGATCCATATTTGTTCAACCAGTCAGTGTGTACAGTATGCACGTATGCGTGTGTGTGGTCGGACCTCTCCTCCCCGGTCTTCCTCTGCTCCAGCTGGTTCTGGGCGTGCATGCTGTCCAGCTGCAGCTTCAGGCGGTCGTTCTCTGACTGAACGGCCTGTTTGTCCACCAGCTGGGCCTTCAGAGTGGTCACGTCCTGCTCCACCTCCCTACATCTGGACCCGAGACCACGAGAACACACCATCAGCACACAGGAAGCACATGAAAAGTGATAAGTTGAGGGAAACTGGAAATGTTTGCTGTATAAAGTCTTCTTGGACATCATGACCGTAGCATTTCCCTGTTTATGTACACAGGGAAGCTCATGTAGCAGCGTTAGCTCTGACAGCTTGTTATTATTTAGGCCCTAACCTGTCCTGCAGGTTTTTCTTCATGCCTTCTGCTTCGTCCAGCTTGCTTTGGGCCTGCTGCAGCTCTTTGAACAGCGTCTTCATTTGGAACTTCATGTTTTCCACCTCAGATGTAACCTGCATGTGGACGTGTTTTAATAAAGAAGCACGAACACCACGTTAAATTTTTAAACCAAAAATATCCTTCAGCTGCTTTTAAATTATTGAGTAAACACCTTTTCCTCTTTCTCTGAATCCTCCTTGGTCTCTGTTTTCTCTGACGGGGGGGTCTGTGTTGATTTCTCCATATTACTCTTCTTCTTCTCCAGCTCTCTAATCCTGTTGAATTAAAGTTACAAATAGTTGCAACACGTTTGAAGAAGCGATATTAGATGAACTAAAACCATTTTACTGTACTGTACTTTTGTTATACATTTGCAATAATATTTGGTTAATACAAATATATTTGAATCTTACAAACAATTAAATTTTATTTTTTAATATAGAACAGAAAAAATGTCGCTGTCTCATCTTCAGCCGCTTCTTCCGCATTGCAGTTCACAGGGGTAGCTACGGGCTAATAATATATGTTTTTATTCTGATTTATTGTAGAGTAACATGATATTATGCGCTTTTATTGATTTAATAGTGATTTTACGATTACAATATTTGTGGCAGATGGACGTGAAGTCATTTGAGATGATGCAAACTTTTTAATTTTTAATTTTCTATGTTTTCTTGACTTTCCTTCTCCTGATGCTTTAAACATAGAAAACTATCCTTTCTCCAGACGGGACTATTCGGACTATTTCATTTACTTTTCTCTACCTGGTAGCAGACGACTGCAGCTCTGCTTGCAGCCGTTCTCCTCGCTGCGTCTCGTTCCTGAGTGACTGGAGAAGGTGACTGACGGTCACCTCTTCACTGTCCATTCGAGACGCGGTCATGGTGAGCTCGTGACGTCTGCTGCGCTCTGAACCACAAACATCGCTCACACCATCGACACCTCCATCCTAACAAGAATGACACCAAGTTACCAAACATTGTTTTACAACCAAAAATACCTGCACTCAGATTATTTTGCAGGTATTTGTGGTTGTTTTATCTGAGTGGATTTTTTTTTTTAACTTCTATAACAGGGCTGAGTTGAGGCTTGAGGTATCAGATGAGGACTTTCCATAAAAACAGCAAAAAATATATTAACAAATGTCTTTCTTCTTTAATCTAATATATCTTTGTGAGTGTTCTCTTAACCGTAACTGTGATGATCTCAATGAAGGAGTCGCTGTGTGAGTCCTGCTCTGCCTTCAGCTGCAGTTCAGAGTTCATTGCCACCAGATCGCTCTTCTCTGCCTGCAGACGAGCAACCTGGGCCCGCAGGGCGGCCAGTTCTGCACTCTGATTGGATGACACTGCCTGGAGACGGAATCACCAACACAGAATGTTTAGTTACATTGGACATTTAGTGTAAATTAATGTAGAATGAGTAAGGTAAAGCCTCACTAGGATAACTAAAACTAGATGAAAGCCAATTCGTAAATTACTGATGCTCGAAAGTAACAGTGAGTCTCAATGCTTTCAACATGAACATATCAGAACGCCGTTACCGGAGCGCCTCCCAGGGATCCTTCGGTCTTTTTCTCCTCCTCTACGTTCCGGCTGAACTCCTGGTTTTGAATTGTCATGGCCTCGATGCGGAGCCGAGCCTCCTCCAGCCTGCTCTCGAGAAAGTCCCGCTCCTCCCGCTGCTTTTCTCGCCACATCGTCAGACCCTCAAAACGCTCCTTCATCGTCAGATTCGTCTGACGGAGGGCCTCTGACCAAACACACACAGACAATTTGAATAAATTTACATTGTACTATCCAACACTTGAATTGTGACCCTGAGTGGTCTCTGTACCCATCTTCATACGCGTACTCTTACCCTTCAGGTCTCGGTTCTCTTGGATGAGGATGTTCATCTGCTGCAGCGTTTCCTCCAGGGTGCTGGACTGACTGGAAGAGCGAGGGATGTCACCATTCATCATGGGGCCTCCAGACGCCATGATGCTGGGAGGACAACGAAGAAAGAGAGGGAGAGACTGAATGTGGAGATGATACACACTGTAGATCTCCTGGGCCTTGGCAGAGGTTTGCTCTCTACTAGGAGAAATTCTAGACCTCAGAGAAATGAAAGAAAATGTCAGAAAATTTCCCACATTAAAAATGTGGGAAAAATAATAGTGTTTATTATAGACCACAACCCATCCCTCTATTAGTTTCATTAAAATCTTTAGAGAACTTTCAGCACAAACCTGCCGATATTCCAGCTATAACAAACATCAACTTCTCAGTGAAGGTCATGAACGACTCCTTCAACCAGGACATTGTTTTATTATGAGCTGAATGTGTTCGGCTTAGTTGAACTTAATAAATCATACATTCAATAGACAAATCCTTGTTAAAATAAGAACATGACCCCAACACCATGGTAGAATTTACGGAATTTAAAGATCAGTAATAAAGACAGCCAAATTAACAACAACAAATCGATCAAATAAAATTTACTTGCTTTAGTTTTGTCTAATTTTCCAACCGAATGCATGTGTTTTGTTGTCAGTGAAGCACACAGAGGGTGAAGACGATCCACGATGACATCACTGAGTGACTCAGTGCGTCAACATCTAATCAGCTGCTCATGTGATTCTGAATGATTGTGTTAAATGAACAAACCACTGCTCCGCTAACAATCTATGACACACGGCAACACGGTAACATTAATACTGCTACACAACAACCATTGAATAGTACAGTCAAACCCGCTCGATTAGCTCGTTAGAGGACATGTTTGCTGAATGTATGGTCGTCTAATTGTACTTTCGGTTTCTTCAGGTGGGCCTATCCCGTGTACGACTCTGGTAAACAATAAAAAGTAGACCCCAAGTAACCACGCAGGTGTTGAAAAAAAAACGAAGCCAAAAGGCATAACAGTAAACGCTAAAGATGTACAAAAGTCTTAACTCACCTGCTGTCAACCCCTCAACTGGAAGTAGTCTGGATAATCACCCTGGAAATATAAGAATACACTTGGAAAAACAGAGAAACGCGGCGGTTGTATCGCTGCTTCTGGACTGTGGTGACGTCAAGACGAGTAGAGGAAGGTTCCATTTCCGTTGATATTTCCAAAATAAAATTAAAATCCAAACCGCTACGTGCTACAAAACGGAAAAACGTCAGAAAGTCACTTATTTGGCCTTGATAAAAATATTTGCATTATTTTGATTAATCATTTAGCTGTGTAAACTGTACGTATTTGAAAATGTTAAAATTAAGCTGAAATGAAAAATATTATTCGTAAACTCACAACTTCTTACTTGACTTTAGTTGATACAATTTGTATTTCTTATAGTCTTTTTTTTTTTTTTTTTTTTTTTTGCCAGCCGTCCTATTTTCATCAAGTGACATATAATGTTGTAATTACTTTGGATACGAGTCTTCATTCATTCATCCGTCCATCCATCCATTTTCCATAACGTCTGCTGGGAACTGTCCACACAAAAGTTCCGCTCTGTGCGGAGAACATACAAACTCCGCACAGAGCGGAACTCGCCTTAACTGTGCTGTTCCAGCGCTTCCCACTGCATTTATTTATCTTTTTACTAAATTGGCGTAATTGTACAATCTCTTTTATTGTGAAGTTTCACTGCTCAACTTCCTTTAGCCACTAGCACGACTTGTATTGACGCCTGCGTATTTGGAACGTCTCCGTTTCCTCGAAGTGACGTCACAGAGCAACGACTAGATCTGAATACAATCTGCACTTGCGCTTCGGCAGCGCCGGACGTCGATGGATTTATCCGTACAATTTACATATCAAAGAAATCCGGCCAGCTGAAGGGAGGGGCTAGCTGTCAGCTGACAACGGGAATTCCCTTCAGGAGTCGCCTTATCATGGAAGAATTGACCGTCCCGACCTGTCCTGCTCAGTCATTCTGTTGAAATATGTATTGTAACAGTGAAATTACATTCTTGCTAGCGGGAACCCGTAGAAATTCCACGATTAAACAATAATATCAGACTTCATACCAAACATATGAAAATAATAAATAGCTACCTTGTTCTACAGAGCAAGATAGATAGGAAATAAAAATGGTAAAATGCTTATTGGTTGATAGGCTTTAACCCACTGAATGTATAGCATACTTTTTGTACACCCCACCTTTCTTTTTCTTTGTGATTTTCCTTTAGTACTTGGCATTCATTGGCTCTGGATAAGTAGTACTTCTCTTTTTGTGACACAATCATTTCCTCTCTTTCAGTCGGAGTTTCACTCAGAATTTGTTGTTTTCTGTGTCGTTCCTGCTGTTTGGACTCTCTGCTCAAAAACATGAAAATTGTTGGAACAGGTAGTGGGTGGAGTTGGTGACAGCGAAATGAGATAACGACCTTGACCTTGAGGAAACTAGGTCAAGGTCAAATTTTTACTTTTGTACACTCATGAACCAGATAAGATAGAAAGACGAGGGAGAAGGCCAGTGTAAGACCGTAGATCAAAGCTAGTGCTTTGATCTATGACAGTAGATCACAGCACTAGCTTTGATCTTTGACCTATGCAAGTAGGTCAGGGTAAAATTTTGAATTCAGGGGCGTCACAGGATTTTGCAGTCTGTGACTACCTTGGTTCTAGTTTATGATGTGAGCATATATATGTATGTAGTGTAATTATGTAAATACATGGAATTTTTTTTTGTAGTTTGATATTAATCTTACAATACAGTACACCATATTATAATACAATATTAACATTATATGTAGAATAGAATGCCTTTAATGTCATTATTCACAAATATACAATATACAGTACAAACACACACGAACACACACACACACACACACACACACACACACACACACACACACACACACACACACACACACACACACACACACACACACACACACACACACACACACACACACACCCATAATGAGACCGTTAACAATGCATTAGTCCACACCTTTTATGAAGTGAAGCATTGTTAATATCAGGATCCACTAGGTGGCAGTGTCACTTCACAAGAAAATGTAAAACCATCTGCAGCAATTGTAATGTAATAATCTTACGTTAGTGTAAAAGGAAGGAGGAGGAAGGGGAGGAGAAGAAGAAGAAGAAGAAGAAGAAGAAGAAGAAGAAGAAGAAGAAGAAGACTTTTTGACTTTTGCAAAAACACTTTAATCACACTCAAAACATTTTACAATTTTACATTAGATGAAAACACTAAAGAGCTTCAAAAACACTAAAAACCGATAAGTAAGAGGAAATACAATCTAAAATCGGTGCATTATATCAGGAAGTTTGCAAAATTGAATTGATCATCAATTAAAGTGCATAGGACATTTTTGTGACACCAGATGTTCCTAAAGTTATTTAGGTCTTTTGTCATTTTATAGAAACCAAATTCTAGTTTTAAGCGACATCTGATGTTACAGCAAAAAACAGTAGCTGCGTCTTGAACAGTATTGTTTTCAATTAGAAGAAGAAGAAGAAGAGAACGAGTGCTTCTTAAGAAAAAGTGGCATTAAATAAGTGCTCTTATTTACCTTTATATGTATAGCGCTTAATCACATCAGCAGACATTTCAAAGCGCTTTTAAATGTCAGATTTCAGATAAAATAAGCCAGACGGAACACTAAATAAATAATATAATTCACAACGTAAACATTCAGAATTGTTAAAGGAAAACTAAAAATATGTCAGATCTGTTGCCATTACCAGTGTGCAAAATTAAAAAATCAGCACATTTAATTTCAAACATGTGCCCATGCGGTGATGCGCCCTCTTGTGGGGTTATTTTACAATGTACAATACAATAGGACCCAGCATGCTGGTGGCCCTTATGACATCACCATAGCTACACAACAGCAGCACACATGGATTGACTAATTAATTACAAATAAGATATGCAACTTCCAACCCATGGATTCATTTTGTGCATTTGTAACATGATGACAAAACCATTATGTTAATAAATGTTCATTTGACTTAATTATAGGCTCATTTTGAAGTTCTTGAATGTCAGATCTTGTTGTTTCATTAGTCAGCATGTTAAGTTTCAACAGATATACATTAACATGCCAGCACAAGTTAAGGACCAATGGGATCATGGTTGAACGTTTCAAGGATTGAATGAGTTTGCATACCACTCAAGATATTCTTGATTTAAATAGAAAATGAACATGAAGTTTGAGACTACATAGTGAAGTCGTTTTACTGAAGTTTGAATTTGAGTACTTCCCTATTATTTATTTTTAATGATCCACACCTGTATGCAATGGGTTCGATTACCGGGGTCCTTCTTCCTTCCAAGTTTCATGGGGGGTCGTTGCTACCTAGTACCCACTCATGAATAAATGTTCGTGTTCAACTATTTTAAATGAGAATCGTTTTTTTAGCGATTAATTATAAACTTGTGCGTGTGCGTACGTGTGTGTGTGTGTGTGTGTGTGTGTGTGTGTGTGTGTGTGTGTGTGTGTGTGTGTGTGTGTGTGTGTGTGTGTGTGTGTGTGAGAGAGAGAGAGAGAGAGAGAGAGAGAGAGACAGACAGACAGACAGACAGAGAGAGAGAGAACACTGGAGCGCTCCGAACAAGGATCAAGTATAAAACACAAATGTCGGAGCTCAACTTCGGTCCCTGAATGCAACACTGACGCTCTCCGGTGAAGTCTGTCGCTCCACGCAGGATGAGACAAATGAGACGAACCCACGGAGGATAGCAACAGGTTGGAGGTGCAGACTTTTTTTGCAACTAGACTTTTTTGTTCTTCTCAACCGTCTCAACTAATAATTTCGTGTAAAAACTGTCTGACATGTGTTTAGAGTTTGTAGTAAAGTAGAGCATCATAAAGGTTCAGGGTATCATCATCACAAGCATCCCTGGGAAAACTTTTCATTGTCGTTATCAGCAACTTGAAATAACCTTCAGCATAAAAGTCAATATTTTCTCTCGTGAAGCATTTTCTAAACACCATAGATCATTCTTAGCTTTTCGCGATGGTTTCCTTTGCTTTCTTCATCGCTGCGCTGTGCGTTTTTACGCATTTGGACACTTTGGCGCACGGGTGCCAGCTCCCGTCAGAGTGGCGGCCGCTGAGCGAGGGCTGCCGAGCAGAGCTGGCGGAGGTCATCGTGTACGCTCGGGTTCTGGCGATCCACCGGGAGCCCCTGGGCGGCGGGGCCGGCAGCCTGTACAACTCTCTGCCCTTCGGGTTCGGGTATGGATACGAGGGCGCGGAGGAAGGACTGCTGTACTCCGCGGAAGTGGAACTGTTGTGCGACCAGGCGTGGGGCAGCATGCTGGAGGTACCTTCTGGATCCAGACTCAACCTGACCGGACTCGGGTACCTGTCCTGCCAGTCCCACACCGTGATGGAGAACTACTCCTACTTCTTTTTCCTCAGGTGAGGACAGTCAAATGGATCCAGCAGACATTTGGAAATTGTACTTCAGATTGTCCTGTCTAGAAGAAATATGTATGGATGCCAGTAAAAGCAGGCGGTTTTCCACAAATCGTTTTACCAGACAGAAGTACATTGTCAAAAGAGCAGATTCAAACTTTAGTTTAGTTTGAGTTTGCTATAGCAATCATAATCTTTTGGAGCAAACCATAATCTATATTCAAATGTGTAGATAAAAAGACTATTCAGGTTATTATTATGAGATGCATCTCTTGAGGCAGCACAAATATCCCAACAGGGTTGTGAAATATTGCATATTGTACTTATTTTACAAGCAAGGATTTAACTTTTAAAGCAAACTGCGGGCCTAATGAATAGAATGCATCAGCCTATGAAACTTTTACAAACATATTTGATCGGGTAGTTGCAGCTTCGTAACCATGGCTACTGTGTGAATCAGTAATTTCTGCAGCAGCTTCAGATTTCCTGTTTATCTCCTCTGCAGGATGGACGAGAACTACAACATCCTCCCTCATGGTGTCAATTTCCAGGATGCCATCTTCTCCGACACTTCTGACAACAGACGCACCTTCTCCAGTCTCTTCCAGTTCTCCAACTGCTCCCAAGGGAGCCAGCCTTTCCACACTTTCAGCCCTGAGTGGGACGTCCAGGAGGACAGCAGGGTAGGGTGTCACATTTGTTTTCACTACACACACACCTTTTTATATTCGGTTTGGTAAAAGATCTGTTTGAAAGCCTCAAACAAATGCATTATAACCCCGATGATCCTGAATGGATAGTTGATTCACATGGTGATGCTTGCTGCTTCCTTCATCATCATCATCATCATCATCATCATCATCATCATCATCATCATCATCATACTGATCATGTTCTTGTTTAGCGTCATTCGAAAATTAATCTGCTTGTGTTCTCTCCAGTTTCCGTCCAGTAGATACTGGATGGAGATATTGGTGAATTGGTGACAAAATTTCCCGTAGGCGTGATCAATAAAGATAATTGCTTGAATAAACGCGTCTTTATCAAGACCTTTTTTTTTTTTTATATGTTTGCAGATGATGAAAACAGAACCCACACCATGTTGTTTCCATGGAACTATCAGATGATCAGTTCAGATGAGTGAACACAGTGACAGCAGTAGGAGGTCCTGGTTTGTGTGTTTTAGTCTGTGTGTGTGTGTGTGTGTGTGTGTGTGTGTGTGTGTGTGTGTGTGTGTGTGTGTGTGTGTGTGTGTGTGTGTGTGTGTGTGTGTGTGTGTGTGTGTGTGTGTGCGTAGACATCTAATCCTGAGCTCAGTTGTGACTCAGCTGACAGGAATTTGGTGAGGGTCAGTAGAAACAGTTTTGTCTACCCTCTGGCACAGCGCAGCGTTTTACACACACACACACACACACACACACACACACACACACACACACACACACACACACACACACACACACACAAACACACAGAAACAAAGGATTAAAGATGACTAGAATATTGGCACACATGCTTAGAAGAATTGATTTTGCTCTAAATAAAATCCAAGCGATTGGTCGCATTTGAGATGGAGATCAAAGTGATGATCGATTGGTTGAGGTCTGTGTGTTTGGCTCCTCAGGCAGACAGGATGCTGGCCATCGGGGGGTTAAAGGTCAAATAACAGAGATCTAGATCTTTGACAGCAGTGGTTTGAAAGTGTGTCAGCAGCAGTGTGTGTGTGATGCAACACACAGCTGACCTCAGACCAGTGATAACTAAACAGTGTTAACAGCAGGAGGAAGGTCTGCTGCTGTGATCCAGGCATGAACATCACACCTCTGGCTGAGAAGATCGTGTCTCACCCCACGAGGCCAAAGGACTCCGTCTCCAGATTAACGTCACACAGTTGTAGCTCTGAGATTTCACAAAACTGAAGACTTAAAACTTGACTCAGACTTGAGTGCTGCTAGACCTGACCTAACTTTGAGCTGATGCCTTCAAGATTCCGACAAAGTTTGAACTGGAGCGACAGTGTAAGCGTGAGAGCAGCAGGTCGGTACGTGAAGAGACTTGTGTCAGTAAAAACAGGAGAAACGTGCCTCAGTGTTCAGCAATTAGACACTTGAGAGAAATGAATTGTCTTGGCTTGAATGACTGGAGACTTAACCTTGACAAGTTTTCACTGGTTTCTATTTATTTTCTTTTTTTGGGGGGGGGGGGGTAAAATTGGCTTAAGATTTGATTTGGAGTGACTTCAGATGTGACTTTGACTCCTGATTTTGTAATCAAGAACACAAAAAGGACTGATCTAACGTCAAGAGGATTTAATCAATGTGAAGAAGTGATATTTTTTTTTTACATCTGTTTGTGTATTCTGTGCCAAATATATGTTAACTGACATCTCTTAGAATCATTGCATCCACAGCCAGGATGTTGCACCTTGTCCTGATGTAGAATCTCTAAACTAAATGGATCGGTGACACGTTTTTATGGTCTGCAGTAACCTTCAGAGCAAATCAGAAGACGTGCTTTTTCTTTGGGACTGACCTGCAGGGTTTGACCTCTGAATAATGGTCATTGGTCAGTGTGGTGGGGGTTAAAGACACAGCTCATTTACAGGACGAGCACTTGCATGTAGAGGCTTGGACCTTCAGGCGGGGCGGGATCGAGCAGGTGTTCTGCCCCAGGAATTTAGTGAGGAGTTTGATTTTCTTTTTAACTATTCTAAATTCCATTATTGCTTAAATCTGAATGGACCATAGATTTAACTTAGGATGTGTTTTGTTTTGTTTGTTTTTTTTTTAACTGAAATGGAGTTTCAGATGTTCTTCAACTTAAAGTAATCCTGAAACAGGAAGTTACCTTCTGGTTCCAGCCTCATGGGAACCAGACACCCTACAAGAACAGAAAAGAGAGACTTCCTCTACTTTTATGCCAGAACCTTCAATTAGCTGGAGTTAAAAGCCCCTCTTATCTGCAGCTTGAACCACCAGCAGGAGGAAGAGACGTCCGAATACTGCAAATCACTGGCAAAATAAATAAAGACAGCTTTCCATTGGGCCGTTTGCCTTCGATAGTCAGGAACCAGTGAGACGTAGATGACAAATCAGCACCTCTTCATGTTTACACTGACACTAATGAATCATTTCAAACCACATAAAGGGAACGTTGCGACCCCGTCGTGTAAACACCTTTAACAAGTTTCTGACTGTCATTAACATTTTATGTGGATGTTTGGAGGGATGAAAGTAAAACAGCACAGTTTAACTCAGTCGTTAAACCTTGGAATGATGTCTGTGTGTGTGTGTGTGTGTGTGTGTGTGTGTGTGTGTGTGTGTGTGTGTGTGTGTGTGTGTGTGTGTGTGTGTGTGTGTGTGTGTGTGTGTGTGTGTGTGTGTGTGTGTGTGTGTGTCTCACCAGGGATGTCTGAGTGCCTGTTCACATATGAAACACTTTTTCGGTCACCACAGGATGGTGATGAAGCCATGAGAGATTACTCATAAACTAGTTGGTACTATATATGTATATATGTATATATGTAATATTGCTTTTAAGGTGTAAAAATGAATTAAGTGACAAGTAATTCAACTATTTTTAGTAATTTTGTGCTGTTAGTTAATCATCACTGATGAAGAAACTGGTCAGTATTCCAAATCCTGAGTGTTCATGAAGTAATCATCATCCAATGACCTATTCCTACAGGATCAGCCGCTGTGTTCTGATCAATATGTTTTATATAGTTTTATATTGTTAGACAGTAATTAATTAGTTGATAATTAGTGACTTGTGTCTTAACACTAACAAACTATAAGTCCTTAGCAGCTGGTTAGCTAATTACCGACTGTTAACCCAGCAGGTAGCTGATGGCCCATCGCTGACTCCATCATAATTCAATAACAAGGCAGTCAGAGGCTGCAACATCCCGCAACACCCCTGAATTCAACATTTTATCCTGACCTACACATGTTTGTGCCTCCGGCTTCCTGAAAATGTTGCTTTTTGTTTTGTGTTTATATCTCGTCAGGTTTCAGGGATGTGTGCCTGAAAAGGTTAAAAACAGTGCGCCGTTGTTCCTCGCGGTTAATGCGTTCAAAGAACCACACGCGATTAATGGATTCCGCGATATCGCGACAAACTATTTATCTTAATATTTACGGTAATTTAAACGTTTATGAACCCTCCCCATACTGACATAAAATCACCTTCTATCTGTATTACCTTTTCCCACACTCTTATACACTGTATAACCACTTTTGTGTCTTACAGAAGTCCAAGACTCACAGAACGGAGTGCATTTCCAGATGCCGTCAGCCAATAGAATGCATGTATGGTATCACGTGATTGCCTACCAAAAATCCGCGCTGAGTACAAAAGTTGAAATTTGACCATGACCTAGTTTTCTCAAGGTCAAATTTCAATTTCATCTCATTTTCATCCCCTTTGCTGCCCGAGTAATGTGCTTTTTGTTTCATCTTTCTATCTGCAATGGTTGTGAAGATATTTGTGTGTCTGTCAGTCCGTCCGTCCACCAAACACTGACAATTACTGTACAATACATCACCGCTTTGTGGGATGTAATCATTTGTCCACCTTCCATTTGCGATTTGTTCCTCATTCATTCCTGATTTATTCATTCCTCGTTCCTAGTTTTTCATCATCTGCTCCTCATTTGCTCATCATTCATTCTTCACATGTTCATCATATGTTCCTCATTTTTTTCAACATCCATTCCTCATTTGTTGATCATGTTGTGATATTTTGTTTCCTGGTAACTACAAGATTGTTGTAAATTGTTTTAAAGCGTTTGTTTTCCATCGTCAGATTAAGACAATTGGTTAATGCATCTTTTAGTGTTGTGGTTTTTTGTTTTTTTTGCTCCTCCTTAACTTTGACTCTGTGCAGCCTCGATAGTTTACAGACAACAGAGACTGGTTTTTTTATTTTTGAGGACATGCTGTGTGTGAATGCGCCTTCACATGTCCTGTAAATGCTGTTTAGACAGATGATACAGATGATGCAGAACAGCAGGCAGGTGACACCCGGATGTTTAGACAGGTGGTGTGTGTGTGTGTGTGTGTGTGTGTGTGTGTGTGTGTGTGTGTGTGTGTGTGTGTGTGTGTGTGTGTGTGTGTGTGTGTGTGTGTGTGTGTTTGGGGCGTCCCACTGACAGTCTTCCTATGAGCATGAGACAAGGTTCAATGTGTAAAAAACATTACATAATCTGAATTTCATTCATTATTATTCATTGTTTGAATAAAACCAAAGGGTCAGTTCACCCAAATAAAAAAGGACCTCAATAAAATCCCAGTTCTCAAAGCTGAAACCAACGCCTGAAAACATGTGAAGATAACTTTGGGACCATATGTTTTATAGACACATATATAAAATAATATAATATAATGTGGAAGAAGAATAACACAAGGAACACAAGGACCAGTTATCCTGAATGAATCGATCCTCCTTGCTGGAAGGTGTTCAGATTGTCCTACTTTCTCAGCAGTAATGAACACATGTTTTCTCCGCTGCCCATACAAGATAATTCACCCCGTTAGCCCCGCTGGTGGGGGTCGGCACTGCCCTGCCAACGGAATGGAAAATAAGGGCCCCTTAGACGTCAGGGGCCCTGACCCTCACATTGTCAGACGGAGCTGGAGGTCCACAGGGTGAAACATTTATGTTTCACACACACATAAATGGCACACACACACACACACACACACACCGCCTTCTCATGTCTTCCACTCGCAGTGGGGAGCCTGTGTGGATAAATGTAACTGTGGAGGGTCAGGACCTCCACCTTACTCTCTGGTTCTGCCTCCATCTAAGGGCAGAGGAGAAACAACATCAGTGAGGGAAAACTAAAACTAATACCACAGAGGAGATGAAAGCAAAAGCATTTTCTTGGTAACCCGTCAGGTCTTTAAGAGCAGAGCAGGTGGCAGGTGCTTTAGCTATCCTTTACTCTGGAACGATCTCGGTCCGGGGGGCAGACACCCTTATCTTATTTAAGAGTAGACTAGAAACCCTCCTGTTTGATAGAGCCTACTGTTAAAAACAACACAGATTCTACTAGATGAGCTGCCATAGGCCTAGACTGCTGAGGGTATTCTCTCTGTCACTCCCATTAAAGGGACTTACTTTAATTACTTTAGAAGCTTCTATTACTTCTCTTTCTTTGCTTTTTCTAATAATATTAAATTAGACTTTTCTCTTGCAAGATACTGCTGCTGACTCAGTGCTTCCGCTCAACAGGTGGGTAATAAGTATAGAAGACAGGAAATCCAAAGGGCTGGAAATCCCGCCCCCACTTCAGTAACTACAGCACAATTTGGACTGAAATTCTATCTGGCCTATCTGTCATTCTTTCTGTTTTCCTTGTCCTGTCTCTATCCCCAGTGTCTTTCCTTTCCCACCCAACCGGTCAAGGCAGATGACCACCCTCTAAAGTCTGGGTCCTGTCCGGAGTTTCTTCCTCAATGAAGGAGTTTTTCCCTTCTGCCGTCACTTATGCTTTGAAGGGTTCTGTTGGGTTCTGTTGCGTTTTGAAATGTCTGCTTATGTGATTAAGCGCTATATTGATTGACTAATTGATTGATTGATTGACTGGTTGATTGATTGAGAGAGGCTGCTGGGAAAAGCTCATCACCAGTGCTCCCACACGACACAACCAGCTGATGGGACAAGTGGTGGTTTACTACGGTTGGCTGTGGTAGGAGAACACCCCTCTATGTGTGTGACTGACTGCACCTCTCTCCTCCCGCCTGTAGCTGCTGTGCTCTTCGGTCCAGGCCGCCCTGTTTGACGAAGAGGAGCGAGGCCGTAAACTGCAGGATCGCCTGTCTGCGGCGGAGAGGAGGAACAGGCAGCTGAAGGAGCGCGTCCGTAAAGTGAAGCGCTCGCTGAGGAACGCCCGCAAGGCCACGCGTAAGGCCGAGCAGGAGGTGGAGGATCTGCGGGTGAGGCTGCAGGCTGTAGATCGGAGGGAAGGTCATCACCTCAACACTATAACACAAGAGGAGTCTACACCCCGGCGTTACGCCAGCACAGCAAAACACCAGAAGATGCAACTTTGAGGAGTGTCGCCCGACGCGAAACAACACCCAACTGGACTGAAACCTGGCATTGGGGAGCGAGAGACTGCTGGGCGGTCTCTATGTAAGAGACAAACACATAGCAGCTGTCAGCACACTTCAAAAATAATCATCTGTGTAGTCATGTTGTAAATAAACTCTCACGTCAGAATCATTTCAGCCAAAAAGAATTTGAAAGGAAATCAAGAGATCAGCTAGATTCACTTCTCAGGCCGTGATCACATGGGACAGATCACAGCAACCAGACAGCATTTTCACATACATGAAATACAGATTAAGGACATTAGAGCAACATAAAAAAGTATAGAAAGGATTTATAAAGGATTTAAAATAAAATGATGCATTAAAAAGCAGAAATGTCACTGGGAATTTGTCCAGATAACAACTTAAGAGAATAAAAGTAAACAGCAAACAATCGATGTCAGTCATTAGCATTAGCAACATCTACATTAGCATTTAATTTGATGTTGTGTTTTAAAGGTTTTTCCACAAAGTTATTCCGACGAGACGTCACTGAAATTTTAGTGTCTGCAGGTTCATTTCTTGGAGTAAATAAAACAGCATTATTTGACCCAGAGTCGTTACAAATATATTGATTACAGCAGATTAAAATATCAAGATGAAGTGCCTTATTAATCAATGAAAAGACAGCCACACACACTCGTCATGTGATCACGGCCTTGTGAACCACTGTAATAGATTCCTCTTTTTTTTGTTTTTTACTGATGCTGTGATTTATGAATTTAATTAGAAACAGAAAGTAAATGAGGACAGAAAATAGAAAATATTTGAAAGTGTTTTTATTGTTTTGTTTTTTTAAAGAGTGTGACATCAGCTTGTTTGTAGATATTTTTGTACGAGTATTTTCTGCACATAAAACATGATTTGAACATCGGTGTGAACGTGACGATGTTTTCGAGTAGGTTATTAACTTGTGGGTCACAGGAGTACAAGAAAACAAACAGTTGCACAGAGGTTGGCTTAAGCCCTGCAAGCATCACGCAGAGAGTGTAAAGAGAGGTTGAGGTCAGAACAGATGTGTAGTATGTGTGTGTGTGTGTGTGTGTCTGGTCCATCAAGTGACTGGAATGTGTTTGTGTGGGCAGCAGTGTTCTGAACAGCGGGACGTCGCTGAAATGTTCCTTTAATTCTGTCTGGAAAAGTGAATGCTCTGGAGGAAGGCGAGGAGTCGTCATCACAAGACCGAAGAACAAAAAAAAAAAACCAAAAAACGCCGGATGACGACGTGACAGGCAGGACGGATGAGACGGATGAGACGGATGCAGACACAGAGAGGTGCTGCCATGTGAATAGGATCACACATTCAGGGAAAATCAGAGGAGAAATAAAGAAATGAAGACTTGGAGTTGGTATTAAATTAATAATAACTCGTATATGATTGTAGTTTTTAAATGAATCTGATGTGTTAGGTCCAGCATAACGTGGTGTAATCCAGTCACCTGAGTGGCTCTGGGTTTAAATCATTAAATACCTCAGATATCTCAAAAGTGATTCTGAATATTTCATGGTTATTCTTATTAAACGCATTCAGTTGACTTTTTTTTTTGCATTGCCTTAATGTATTGGTATCAAATCATTTCATCCAGATAAATAAACTTACATTTTATTGTCGAAGTTAGCATTTTAATGTTGTTCTACTGTCAAGAGCGACAAAGCTTGAGACAGAACGCCACCCAGAATGAATGCAGAGGACATTAAATTACACGTTGACATGGGTGATCTTTATATTACAGCTGAGTCAACAGGAAGGATCCGTGTTCAGTGTTTAGCTCACAGTCGGCTCTGAAACAGACTCGACTCGACCACCGACTGTAAGTCCACACCGCACAGATGACCTTCAGCACATCACTGTTTAGATCTGGGGGGGTCAAACTCATTTTCACCGAGGGCCACATCAGCATGGTGAGTTTAAAGATAATTTCCCCACTGGGGATCAATAAAGTGGATTTAATCTTTAATCTTAATCTGTAATGCAAAATAAATGTAACTACTCCTTAATGTTAAATAACTGAATTTATTACTTATTACTTAAGTTAAAAACATTACATTTACACTGAAAAAACATGTTTGATTGTTTATCTGTTTGAAATAAATTCTTTTAATTTGTCAGGTTATTAAACCCACAGAACTCCATCAATCAAGGATCAAACTATCCAAGAGAATAAAGAAAAATAGCATCAAACACAAGTTTAACTTGTGAAAATAACTGTTCAAAATGTTTTTGTCAGAGTTAAAATGGGCTGAATGCATTGTGGGAAATGTAGTTTTGGTCAAAGCATTCTTTTGCCCTATTTACTTTTAGACACTCTTACTATTTTATAATCTTGTGGGCCACATAAAATGATGTGGCGGGCCACATTTGGCCCCGGGGCCTTGAGTTTGACACATGTAATTTAGATGTTCTGCCTGTAATTAATTTTATGTTGTATGTAATGATGAAAGGGTTAGATGCAGAGGATGGGAGTCAGAGGATGGGAGGGGGATTAAATCCTGAGTTAGAGATGGAGATAACCGAGTGTAAGGAGAGGAAGTATCTCTGACTCACAGTTTAACAGCCAAAGTCAGCAAGAGAAATGCAATTCTGCTGTGTGTGTGTGTGTGTGTGTGTGTGTGTGTGTGTGTGTGTGTGTGTGTGTGTGTGTGTGTGTGTGTGTGTGTGTGTGTGTGTGTGTGTGTGTTGAGTTTAATGACGTATGTGTGTATCTTATCAGTAAGTGTCAAAGGGATATGAAACAAGTTAGTCCTGTAATATCTCTTTTGGTGCTTTGGGGTGTGTGTCACAGACCTTTAGGAATGAACCAATGCATCATGGGGTGTTTGTGAGACCAAGAGAGAGACAGCAGGGAGGAAAATGTTCAGATGACACAGAGGGAAAATGAAACTCTGTTAATCCCACACCAATATTAACATAATTTATCAGTGATGAAGAAATAAACCTTCAGTCCTCTCAGCGGGGGGAAGCTCGACATCATCCTCAGAAACACTTCAGTCGCTCCAACCCGGCAGAATTTTGATGAGACTCCTAAAAGAAAGATGGCATTGCTTGGTGCATACACTGAAAACTCTTTTACTTCCTGAGTATTTGACTGAATGAATATGGCCTCTAGCCCATACGGTTTACATTGTGTGGTGATTTTAAAAAATGCACATTTTAAATATAACCAAAGCCCATTTACTGTATTGGCACGAGAAGAATGCAGCCTGCAGCTTTTCTGTCTTAATATATCGCTATAACTAAATGTGTTCTCCTTTCCTAAATTGGCTTAAATGCATAGGGAGTCAATGGAGCAGAAAGAATCTTCCCGCAGTGTGAAATTAAATGAAGCTGTGTCTGCTGAAGCGAACGTTCCTACTTCAACAAGAAACAATCACCAGGAGAAGAAAACCTGCTTTGACTCTGATTTGACTCACCTCAGGCCTGGACGTGTGAACGTGACCGTTTATATCTGGTCCTTCATCAGAATCGTATCTGATTCATGGTCATGTGATGTGAATGGACCGTCACATCTACATACATGCATGTGCTGATCACTGCTGATATTGTAGGATGCTTTGTACAGTCATTACCATGGCAACAGTTGTGCAAGAATAATGAGAATCAATTACAAACCGTAATGTGGAAGTGTATTTGTATTTTCTTACACGTTGGTACATTAATTATTACACTGACAGCGGATATAAAGTGTTTTATGTGTCTTGGTGCAAAAGTTTTTAAAATTAATAGTAGCCCCCTTTTTTCTGTCAACGTATCACATATTTTCCAATTATTAAACGTGTTAACTTTGAAGTACCATTAATCATTAATGAACTAGATTATTTTCCAGGCCATGCCTTATTAAAAAGTGGCTTCCACACTGGTGCTAGCAGTTATAGAAGAAGTCCGGATACATACAGGACTGTGAGGCTTCAGACCATACTTTTATATCAGGAGGGAACATCTGCAGACAGTATGTTTTTAATGCTTTGCCTTAATGTATCCCAACATGTGCTATTTAAGGCAACATCTGTTTTCTAACTGTTCAACATCTGTCGTTCAGCGCCTAGGCTAGGAAAGAGTGTCTGCTTCCTTTCTGCATGTATGACTAATAATTCAGCTCCATCTTATTCTGTCACAAACAGCACAAAAAAAAAAAAAAAAAAAAAAGAGAAGCACGTTGCGATCATTCAGGATTTATTCCAGGAGAAAGACAAACGAAACACAATCAATCGTTCTGGCCTATGTCGTTTTTCATGGTAACTCTGATATGTGCACATGATTGTCGAAGGCATCTGATATACAAGCCCCATTCAAAAGAAGTCATCATCATTAATCATCACGACACAATAAGTGCAGCAGGCAGCACCCGCCCGGATGTGAGCGCGTCATGACGACGGTGCACAGGATAGGGAGGGGGGGGGGTGTTGTTGTGGTTACATGCAGAGAGTAAATACAAACAGCCAGCTGAGCCAGCAGGCCGTGGACGAGGACACCCACAGGGAGACGCCCCACCTAGAGTTTCAGCCTGACAGTTCTCAGAGGCAGAGCTCCCCTCAGATGGGTTCGAGTTGAAGGACTGAGGTCAAGAATGCTAAATATGTGGTCGCTACAGCGTTTAGCAGAAGTACATAATAACCCCTTAGATATAAGAAAACATGCTTTCGTGTCTAGTTTGATAAATATGATGTAAGATCAGGTAAAATGTAAATAAAATACAGTACATACATTCTCTAGAAGTCAGTTTTTCATCTTATGCTAATTGGTTGAAATAGTACTTAACAAATACTATATAGTCATTAGCAACGTGTGACCTCCAGGGAAGCTGGGTTAAAAATTAGGATGGTTGCTTATTTTGGAATAAAAGGAGTCAAGAGAAAATAACTTGAGACTTCTGCTGTATAAAAGCTACATATGTTGGCATCATCATCATCATCGTCATCATCATCATCATTATCTAGCTATTCCAAAACTGCTGTGCATGGCTGCATCTCACCAGGTAAGCTTTTGTAATGAACACATGAAACAACAGAAGTCCTGATTGGATTTGAACCATAATATTTTTAAAGGCCAGACTCGCCAAAAACGACAGGATGGCTGCTGATTTTGAAGCCAATTTGATTTTGGGAAAAGTTATATGGGGAGCATTTCTGCCTCTTAAAACTGCTGGTTGGACTTAAACTCGAATCTGCCTCTGAATAAACTCAGGTTTTCTTCACCTCAGCAGATCAACCTGTGTACATTTTTTTTTTTTTTTTACAAAATACAGAGACATTAACATCACACGAGGGCATACAAGATTTTGGAAACACTCAGTGAAGTTGAACTCTTGGAACACTTTTTTTTTTTTTTTTTTGACATGCTTGTGTTTTCATTGTCGATACACTTCAGCGACATCGCCGTTAAAAAAAAAAAAAAAAAAAAAGGTCCAAAGAGTATGACAGCGGTTTTCTGAGCCAATCACAGCTTTGGATTTCTTCCTTTAGGATGGCAAAAAACCTAAGCCTGAGTTCAATAAACGATGCGTTCAGTTTGAGATGGACGACACGACATGACAGTGGAACAGAGATGGGATTGAACCAGTGTGTAGCTCTGGAGGGAGGGAGGGGGGGGCACACAGTGCTAGCCAGTATAGAAAAGCAAACTGCAGGAGGGAATAAAGGGGGTTTTAGCTGTGTTTTTCTTTCTATTTTTTTTTATACATTAAACATTCCATAGACAACACAATCAACTTCCCTCCATGCACACACACATCTGCTCATTCACTCACACCTGCCTGAACGGCAAAACATTTGTAAATACCTTGAAAATCACCAGTTATATATTCACAATCTATTTACAGTAGCACATTTAACAAGGACATATTCATTCTGAAAACCTTTACAGCTGAAACACTGACTAGCATGAACCCGAACCCTCTGCCTGTTCCTGTACATTCATGAAAATAACGTCCAAAGTGATGTGGACGACATGTAACGAAACACAGTCTGGCTGACGAGTCATGAGCTTTTGTCAAGGAGGAAAAACCAAGTACAACACTTTTACAATGTAGCTCATTCAATAGCAGTAATAAATAATACTACTACTAATAATAATAACAATAATGATAATAATATTAATAATAATAATAATAATAATAATAATGAAGTGAATTGAAATTCTCTAAGATTCTCTAAGAGATTCAGCAAAAAGTGCAGATGCTGTTTCTTGACTCCGCTTGAAGAAGCTTTCAGTGTACATTTAACATGATTAAAAAAATGCATAGCCATCAATGTACACATGGTTACAGTGAATAATTAGACGTTGTCATGGTAATACAGCCCTTCCACGATTCCCTCGATAACATAACACCGTATGGAGTGTCTTGAAAGCAAAACAAGTCACGACATATGAAAGCACGTCGATGTGGCCACGCAGGAGACGTAGTGTTGTGATTCAGTAAGAAACGCTAGTTTTCATCGTGATTACACATTGAAACAAAATTAATCCGGTCAACTGGTATTTTCTGGCATGTCTACCCCAATCTTTTGAGTAATTATAATCTGAGTGGCTGTGGTAGAAGGATCGAGCTCATATATATATATATTCATTCTGTCTCATGTCAAATTTAACTCGACGGGTAACCAGCTACGATTGACCAGCGTGACCTTAAGCAGACTGGACCTTAACCCACCACTGGACTGGTCGACATGTTGTTGCAGTGTTCTTTCTTTACGCATAACATTTCCCGCTGTGCTGCTGCAATTACCGGTTCAACAAATATAAGTTGTAATGCACAGATACAAATAGTCCCCTAAAAACGACATCGCCCAGCTGTTTCAGCTTACAGAGCCTCTCCTAGAAATTAAAGTTAAAGTTTTTGGCTCATTTTAAAGATTTGTGTTTTCAGTTGAAGCTAATAGGATTAGGATTCAGAGCTAAAAGGAGACTAGAACTGTTATGAGAAAAGGACTGGCAAAAAAAAAAAAGTTTTAAAAGGAGAAAAATCCAGACATGTTAGAATTGTCCTTACTTGCCATTTTCATCTTACTCTATTATCCAGCAGCGGTGGAGCACTCCTCTAAAAACAAGCGCGATGAATAACTTGCAGATACTTTCCAGCATTCCTATGTGTATAAAATATAACAGGTGAATGGTAGCAGATTAGGATGGCTCAAAGGCTAATTTGGCAGCTGAAGTTGAACCCTGGGCGGCGCAGTGGCGCAGTGGTTAGCGCTGTCGCCTCACAGCAAGAAGGTTGTGGGTTTGATTCCTGTCTGTCTGGAGTTTGCATGTCCTCCCCGTGTCTGCGTGGGTTCTCTCCGGCTTCCTCCAACCTCCAAAAAACACGCATTTCAGGTGGATCAATCACTTCACGGTGTGAGTGTCAAAGGTTGTTTGTCTTCCTTGTGGCCCCATGATGAGCTGGCGTGTTATCCGGGGTGTAGCCTGCCGGAATAGGCAGACTGTCTCGTCTACGAGATGGATGGATGGAGTTGAGCCTTTGGTTTTACTTCATGCGTATCAAAGAGCAGGATGTCTGATCGGCTCCATTCAATTCATCATTTAGAATGAACCAATTTTCTTCATACAACGGTCTTTGGCTACAATTCGCAATAAAGGGATAAGTAGGATGAGTAGGAAGCCACGGACTTCTTCATTCTGTTCTGAATTAAAATGCTAATCAATGCTGAAGTGGACCTGAACCGTAAAATGACCAGGGGATCAGACACAGCTATTGAGAAACATTTGGAAATGGGGATGTGCACCTACAACCACCTGCCCAACAACAATTCCTCCATTGTTGAAATTAGATCAGGAACACATTGGATTTTTAATGTTCTAACTGGAGGTGATGGAAGAGGAGAGCATTGCAGTCATTAACTGCTCTTTGTCAAATAAATGCTTATCACGCACCAGTGTTGGACATCATGACGACCAAATCACACAACCAGGCTTTTGGTCACAATAAGGCCTGAAGCGGGAAATGAAACTGGAATTCAACCACAATCAAGTCCAAAACAGGTTGGAGTTCTCGATGGAATAATCTGAACTCAAGACTGAGTCCTTAATCTGTAACGTAGAATAAAACTGTCTGAGTCAAAGGTCGTTCACCGTTTGGACGAGGCCTGAACCAAAAACTGTGACAAGAAATCCTAAATCACATTTGACCAGCTCACAGTGCATCTAATTTTCCCTGAGCACTTCTGAACTGGGTGCAGCTTAATGATGCAAAAAAAAAAAAAAAAGATAAGAGCATGGCTTCTTCAGAGGGGATAGGAACAGTAGCAGGACATTTTTTTTCCCCCACAGGTAAAACAGTAATGGAATGAATGCAGTAAAAAGATCTCAGAGAAAGTTTGGAACTGTACTGAATGTGGCCGCTCAGTTTGGAAAATCAAAGGGCGAGATTTCATGTAGTCGCTTACATTCTCTACTGGAGACAGTTCTGTCCTGTTCTATCGTAACCTGCTGCATGTTTGTCCCTTAAAGGGTGATTACCTGTATTATAAAAAACCCTATAAAGTAAGAAAATAATAAACAAATCAGAATCTTTCAGACAGTAAACAAATTGTACAATGCTCTGACATCCACTACTTTCTTTTTTTTTTTTTAATAAAGGTTTATACAATCTCCAATACATTAGTGGATGGCAA
>CM023627.1:12319550-12352050 GCA_013358685.1 Antennarius maculatus
ACACACACACTGGATCCCTGGTGATTTTCATGGCTGATTACCTGATGTGATCTTTCCACCCGAACAGGAGCTACAAGCTAACAAGGTCTGAATCCCAAAGCCTATTGTGCTAATTATCAGCAGGGAGCTCCTTTCTTTGACACACACACACACACACACACACACACATACACACACACAACTAGATACAGATGTAGAACACACACACGTGGTGGATTCAGGAATCAGCAGCATTGTAAACACATTCGGTCATTAGATATAACGGTACCATGTAAACATGTACACATGTACACACACACATGCACACACATGCACACACACACATGCGCACACACATGCACACACACACATGCACACACACACACACACACACACACAAATACACACACAGATGCATGTTCAAGCGAGACAAGAGGTTAAGGCGACGTGGCAGATGAAAAACAAAAAGCTGTGGAAAAAGAAGAGTAGCCTGCAGCTCCATAACCATACAAGGTCATCCAGCAGAGCTCCATCTGGCTCAGATGATGGCAACCAAGAAGCATCACACACACACACACACGCACGCACACACACACACACACTCACACACAACGCCGCAGTGTGTGTGTGTGTGTGTGTGTGTGCAGCCCAGTTTGAGGAACGCGTTGAGCTACTTGACCTTTGAGATCATTAAGCTCACAAACATACTTTTTGTAACGCCGCAGCAAGACCTTGAAAATTTCTACATTTTTCACAAATATTTGCACTTTCTTTTTTTCATCTGTTTCAGGTAATCAATAAAGTACGGACAGGAAGATTTCAATGCCTGCGACCACGGCAACCAAGAAAAAAGAATGAAGGATTTTTTCCGACAGAAGGGAGGGAGAATCTATTGGTCAGATTGTTGATGGTGAGGGTTGTACTTTCCTTATGCTATAAGCTTTAACTTCCTGTCTCTGTGTTGTCAAAGAGGAAGCCTTTTTAATAGATCTGATGGAAGTTATTATTACTGCAAGTCTCTCGTGACAATAATCAATAACATCAATCATTTCATGTGGACTAAACTTTGGCATTAAACAAGTGGAATTCAACTAAATTAAGTGATCCAGAAACTGATCGATGAACTGTGATGTCTCAACAACTTCATTATTTGACAAAAGGTGCATATTAGTGTGTTTTCTGGTGGCTGTGGTGCACAGAGGAGTCAGTACTTACAGGATGTAGGCAATCACCCCGATGGACCAGCAGTCCACCGCTTTACTGTACGGCTTCTGAGCCAGAACCTCTGGAGCTGGAAGTGAAGACAACAATCAGTTGGAATCAGCTTGTTGGTGTTTTTCAGAAATTTTAATGTGTCTCCATTTTACAGTAGTCAGTCTTTAAAAGAGTGTATTATCAGGAGTATTTCACTTTCTTTTCAGCTTGAGGTCCATTTAAGTGTGCTGTGATTTTTTACATGATAATTAAAACTGTTTTATGAGCCTGAAAACAAAGAAAAATGTGCAGACTCTACATGTCCGTCCAAATCAAAATCACATGTCAGTTCGGGTAAACCATGGGAAATGTTCTACAGTAGGTGCAGGTTCTCACGCCTGAGAAAGTAAATATTCTGAACTCTGTAACCTAAAGCTGCCATGAAACACACAAAGACAGGCTGTCAAGGTTTGAGATGTTCTTTTGAAGGCTTCTTCCTGTATGTCAAACTAAAGCTAAACGCTGTTTGATCTACAGTTTCCTCTCTTCTTCCATTATCATCATCATGATCATCATCATCATCATCATTTATTACTAGTGCGTGTAAGGCAGACAGGTCCAGGCAAAACCTACCTGATGACAGTGAGCAGCCAGTAACATCAGCAAACACACACACACACACACACACACACGGAAGAAATACCACTCATATCTGGAGCGAGATATAAACCTGGCGTTCGAGCTGAATCAGAGTGCACAGTTGTGTTTATAGGGTTATCCTGACTCATTATGAGTGTGTGTGTGTGTGTGTGTGTGTGTGTGTGTGTGTGTGTGTGTGTGTGTGTGTGTGTGTGTGTGTGTGTGTGTGTGTGTGTGTGTGTGTGTGTGATCTTGTTTTGCTGGATCCAGATTTGGGACATTTTTTAGACGATGAAGTCATTCTGCCTTTTGCCTTTTTCATCAACAATCAAAGGCACTAATACAGAGGAAATGTATAAAATGTGTTAAACAACTGAAAAGTGTTTTTTTATTTTATTTCAAATCTATTTCTGTTGCTTACTTCTCATTGCTTTGTTTTTTTTTGTTTTTTTAAAATCCCCACGTGGGACCTTACCACCTTTGGACAGATTGCTTCAGGAGTCTGAATGCTGTCATTAACGTGAGATTTCAGATTTTTTTTTTTTTTTGTGGAAAGTTTTTTCTGCCCCTTGGATTTTAAATTGGCAGTAGTGGAATTTTGCTGAGATGAAGAAAAATCCAGGAAAGAACATTTTGTTGCTAAGGTATGTTCTGTTTTGACGGTTGTCTTGAGCGTCTGCAGCTGGTTCACACTAAGAGACATCAAGGCACCATAACACTGACAAAAGCCTTGGAGTGAACAATTAATATGCAGTATATTGAGTATTCTTGAAGATGTGTTGCCATATTTTGTTCTATCTATTTGAAGACAATGGATGTGAAGTAATTTTTCTAGATAAAAGCAGAATGTTAGAGCGAAAAAGCTGGAGGTGTGATGTGTACATTACTTTTTCATACATTTTCTACACATGACTCAAAGCAGCTGTTTTGGCAGAACATGTACCACTAAATGGAACTATAAAATACAAAATTCAATATAATTTCCTTTTAACAAATAGTGGGTATAAAACAGTCTTCAGAGTAAAATCTATCATTAATTTGTTTTGGAGAGATTTATAAGGAAAAAGAACAGAGCTGTTCAAAAATATGTGACGCTTTTAGTGACTCATGCAGCGGGAGGTCATTATTTACATTAGACAATTCCAGGAATTTATGGTTTAATAGGAAGTAGGTGTTATAATCATAAATTTCAGCTTAAGTTTAGAAATGAGGTTGAACTGGCTTAGCTAACGAGTGGAGCACGAGCTGATACTCATTATTTAAGAGTTGAATTACTTTATTAATCCTAGTGGGGGAAATTCTTTTTACACTTGATATATTAAACACACATCCAGGCTGGAGGGGGCACAAGTGGGTTGTCCCCACAGTCAAATATCACAGGTTTTAAATCAAAATAAAGAGACTGCACACTTTTTAAGAAACAAATATAACTTCTAAGTTCTCCACTACTGTCCTAACAGCAAAGGCTAGTTGGAGTTAGCAGATAGAAAGATGAAACTAAAGACACATTACTCGGGCAGCAAAGGGGATAAAAATGAGATGATGACCTTGACCTTGAGAAAACCAGGTCAAGGTCAAATTTCAACTTTTGCACATTTTTTTGCACATATCTCGGGAATGGAATAAGATAGAAAGACGAAACAAAAGGCGTTATATTCAGGGAGGCAAGGGGATGAAAATCACAACCTTGACCTTGAAAAACTACTGTAGGTCAAAGTCAAATTTTCCCTTTCATACCTTTTTAATGCTCAGAACAATTTTGTAGGTTGTCCTGAGTCTGTCTGCCACAGTATACCTCTAGCATTAGTCAACTTACAAATATGAAATGAAAAGCCAAATACTTGATAGTACAATATAGAATTGTTGCGACCATTATGAAAGTAGGTCAGGGTAAAATTTTGAATTCAGGATGTTGTAGTCTCTGACTGCCTTGTTGCTGTTGTTGCTGCCCAGGGTGGCATGACCAGTAATTAGATTTAGGGGGCAATTATCATTTCACACAGGTGATAAAGGCTTCAAATGACTTTTTATTCTAATTGAATGGAATAAGCATTCAAAAGCTGCACTTTGTCACTGGAATGGACTTTTTCCTAAACTAAAAGTTACTGTGATCATATGAAACATTTAATTATGAGAAGCAAGCAAAACTATAAGAAATCCACAGTTCTTCAGAGCACTGTATGTCCTACTTTATGTACTGCAACAGCATACAGGCAGAGGTCTTTATCTGGTACGGGGGCTGAAGTCTCAAGAGGACAGGGCGTTACCAGTCAGGGCTCGTGATACGTCTTTAATTATTTTTGACCTCTTGAACATTTATTTTCTTGCTGCCCTTGAAGAATACTTTTTAAAAATGTTTTTTTTTTTTTTTTTTAAGTACTCTACTTATAGAGAACATTATGATTATTAATTTCAGGAGTTAAACAAATTGTTGAACAAATTGTATCAGCTTGACTGCATTGTTTACGTGAGACTTTGAATGTTTGACAGAACAATCGGTCTGTTTGTGTTTCCAACATGAAGTGTATGTTGTGTGTCAACAGGGAACATCTGTTTCTTACAACAACACACACACACACACACACACACACACACTAGTACACACAAACACTGGTTCTGTCCGGCTCCACGTTGAATCTGTGGAGTGAGCTGGTCTGTCAGGGAGTGATAAGCATGATTGGTGAGTGTGTGCTTGTGCTAGTGAACCACAGATACACAAACACCCATACGCAGAGACACACACGGTGCTCCAGATCGCAGTGACTGAGGAAAAGAATCGTAGATGGTGTCTGATGGAAACAACACGCACTCTGATGTCACCACTGTTCTGCTGGATTCAGAAATCCAAATTAATTCAGCTCAGTTTAGATTTAAATTAAACTGTTACACAAGAGTTACATCACACTGAGTGAAAACAATATCAATTTCTTGTTCACTAAGTTCCTCCCAAGTGAAATTGGCCGCTTAGTTTTCACCAAAGCACAGCAGCTCCCCTCGTGTCAAAGTGTAGGAGTATAGAACAAAACGCCAGAGGCAGAGAGGTGAATGGGTTTGGCTGATTGATCAGAGCCACGGGTGGAATTATTTTGAATAACTGAAAAAAAAAAATTGCAAAATGAAAATTGCTTTCATCTAGAGTCACCTCAACAGTGTCAGTCATTCATCGTATGAATCATAATAAATCAGTCAGCGCCTCATTATTTGGTGCACACAACATTAGTTTAACCTAAACGTGCAACCAAAGAATAAAAAAATAAACTTTGTCATTCAACACATTATTACACGTCGGTTCGATCACGTTACCTGAGTTTCACAGGTTACAGGTTTTAGTGAAAGACACAAGAGAAAATGTGATCTGGAATTATTTGAGGGTCAATGATGGTGATTCATTTCATTTGCACTTAACATTAATGAAGTCATTACAGTCTCCAGTGTTAATGTGCTCCGATTATTATACTGATCAATTCTGTGTTTCTATTTCATCAATGAATCTTTTTTTTTTCTATATTTGATGATGTTGCGTATAGATGCTCACATTTACAATCACTGTTTGTAATTAATGTATCCCGGGGGCTTTCAGTCATGTAGGCCCGGGGGCTGAATGTGGCCCCCCACATCATTTAATGTGGCCCATGAGAGCATAAAAGGTCAGAGTGTCTGAAATGAAATAGGTCAAAAGTGTGCTTTGATCAAAAACTACATTTCCCGCAATGCAGTAATTCAGCCCATTTTAACTCTGACAAAAACGTTTTGGACAAAGTTAACGTCCTAACTTGTGTTTGATGTTATTTTTCTTTATTCTCTTGGATAGTTTGATCCTTGATTGATGGAGTTCTGTGGGTTTAAAAACCTGACAAAAGAATTTATGTTATACCAGAGAAACAAGCAAATGTAATTGTTCTGTGTTACTGTAATGTTGGTAACTTGAATAAATTGTAAATTCAGAGTTATTTAACATTAAGAAGTAGTTACATTTGTTACATTACATTGAGTTACATTCATAAGTTACATCTGGCTCTTTGAGGACAGCCGTTATGCTGTTGTGGCCCTCGGTGAAAATGAGTTTGACACCCCCGGTCTAAGTGATGATGAAACTAAAGGACAGCAGGTATCGCTTGTTATCTGATAAGACACTCAGGTAGCAGCGATCAGCAGGGTAAAGCTTTTCAGCCTCATTGGAAACAGCCTGACAACACTGAGAGTAATCCTAATAAGAAATTGGGATGAATGTTGGTCCCTAACTTTAAGCGTGATGGCATCAGGTCCATGACAGGTGTGGGGAAGCAAATCCTGTGAATGACGCCTAGTGTGAAAAAAAACCCCACAACTTCACACCGAGAGGCACTGGTGGCTAAGAATATTGCCTGTGGTTGATAAAGCTTTGGAAGATGTCATCAAAGTGGTGAAGCACATTAAACGGAGTGCGAACACCTGCTATCTTTCAAAAAATGTGTTAAGCCTTACGTATGTGAGGGTAAGATGTTGTCACGCTTTTATGAACTGAAAATAGAAATTATCACCTTTTTCTAAGAGGACAACTTTCATTACAGTTAACTATTTGATAATAAAATCTGGCTGCAGGAGTTATTCATCTTGCTGATGAGTTCAAGGAGCTCAACAACTTTAAGTTGTCTATGTAACGTTTAAGCAAAAAAAAAAATTACATTGTGCGTAAATGCAGATCTGATTTATTTCACAAAGCTTGCTTGGGACTGTTCAGACTACTCATGAGATATCCAATATCAATCTGGATGGGCTGAAAATCAGATATAAGCGACCAGTCTCAAGCAAATATGATGACAACTTTCTTTTGTTTATTTTTCATATTTATTTTATTCACTTTGTTCCTCTTCGGTTTCTTAAAGTATAAAACAATAAAAGGTTTATTAAATTCTGTAAAAGTGGGGCATGACTGAATGAGCAATGAATAATGTGGGAGCAGAAGCCCTGGTTTAGAGCTGATCCTGTCATTGTCGTCCACGAAAGAGAAATTGTTTGTTTATTTCACTTTAATCTACATGAATCATTATTGCGACAATGACAACGAAATGAGTCACTTGCTTTCGTCCCCAGATGTTTAAAATCAACGGCCCATTGATTCCTGAATAACTCATGAGGTTTATTCGTGTGGCTACCTGCTGCACAAGCCATGAGAAAACGGAAAGCCTGACAAACAGAGCAACAGAAAGTAAACAAGTTACCAAACGATTAATTATTTCCTCTGACAGATGCCCAGAAAACATATTATGAATGGTAACTTTCTTGCGAGCAAAAGAAGAAAAAAAAAAAAAAAGAAGGAAAGATTGACTAACTTACCCACATATCCCGGTGTGCCACAGGCGGTGGACATGACATCACCGCTGCCCTCCATTTTGGAAAGGCCAAAGTCGCTGATCATGATCTTGGATTCATCTTGAGGGTTAAAATACAACAAGTTCTCTGGCTGGAGTTAGGAGACAGCAATAAAAGAAGAACATTTAACGTGATAGTTTTTTGTGTTTTCCACAAAAAGTAGTCTTTGACTACATTTTCAGTGATTTATCAGTAATTTATAAATGATAAATTACTAATAAACGTTTTAATATCAATATTAGTATCAATATTAATAATTAATAATAATATTATCAATATATTATATTAATATATGATATCACACTATTCTAATATTCTTCATAATAATATGAATAATATAACTTTATTTTTATTTTTTATTTATTCATTTATTTCAGGCAAGGCAAGGAAAAAACAAAAACAAAATAATTAAATAAGCACATAAATAAGCAAAGCAGATAATAATAATATAATGTTAATATATTATAAATTAATATATTGTATAATAGACATTGATGACTATTAATAAATAATAAATATATTATTAATAATTAATTAATTACTCAATAAATGAATGAATTAATGAATTATCAATAATCTTGCGTGTGAAAACGATCTGACCTATGCACATAAATGTAACGTTAAAACTGACGCACAAATGCCTTTTACACACTGTGCTGGTTGACAGTTGTCGCTGTACCTTCAGGTCTCGGTGTACGATGCCCATGTTGTGCAGGTAGTTCACAGCATCCAGGACTTGACGGATTAGCGTGCTGGCGTCTTTCTCTGTGTAGAAACCTTTTTCCACAATTCGGTCAAACAGCTCACCACCAGACACCCTGCACAAAGAAGGAAGTTTGTTAGTCAGTATTTCTTATAATACACACACATAGCCGTAACGGGCTGGGGTTGGGGGGCTTGCATGGTTGAGATTACTGGTAATTTATGAGCTGTGGATGTTTCCAGTAAAGAGTGTGTGTAACCCGTGAGCCATGTGCAAACACACCAGCACAGAGACACACAATGCTCATACACCCTTCAACACTTTCCATACATTTTAACACAATCAAGTGAATTCTGAATGTGTGATCATGGTACCCTGATCTATTCCTGTAAACTGAATCCTTTCTCTTTCCTCATCTTTCACCTTGACATCGAACAAACTTTAAAAAAGAACTTCAACTCCTCACTTTTACATGCAGCTGACAAAGTTAGACTATTATCTAAAACATCTTCTAATCTGAAATAATTTATTCAGTGCAGTTCTGTGTCAGTGTTTGCTTTTATGTTAATCAACTCCAGACTACTTGACATGACTTGTATAGATACAGCCTTTACACAGGGTGTAACTTCAGTTGTCCATCATCTCTAACGCAGACACATAGCGCCCCCTGCTGGAGGATGACCCCCACCTTCACTCACAATGCCACACAACACAACATGCAGCATTCTTTTAAACAGCAAACTATCATTGTAAGGCTATAATATGATATCTATTAATATTATTAAGTCAGAGAAAAGTAACTACTGAACTATTGAGAAAACCATCTTGTTCCACTTGATCGCTTTTGATATTCAGTTACAGTAATGGAGTAAATTTTGGGGGAGTGATCACAAATGTCAACAACAAAGTTCAAATCTGACCAATGATTGAAGAACTTTGGAGAACCAAATAGGTTAAATATTATTATCTACAGCACATTCAGAATTGTTCAAACTAAAACTATGTCGGATCTGATGCGTTACCGGTTCATAAAGTAAAAATATCAGCACATCTAATTTTTCAACATACGAGCATTCTATGCAGGGTCCTCTTGAGGGATTATTTTATGCTGTGCAGCTGGTCCTTATAATAAGAACATAGCAACACAACAGCAGCACACATAAACTGATTGATTATTAGAAATAAGAAATGCAAATTCCAAGCAGTGGAATAATTTTCTGTATTTTTTGTAACACAGCGATGTGAATGCTACATTAATAAATGTTCATTTGACTAAACAATGATCTCATTTTTATTTATGCATTGCTTAACCACGTTAGAAAAAAATTTCAGCAGGATGTTTAATGTTCATCAAACCTGCTGTACGTTCACCATGTATAGGCAAAGCTTCCACAAAAATATGCCATAAGTCAAAATGCAAAAATGTGAATATCGTGACTGATGGAGCCTCAGATGGTCTGTTTGAATTCACACACAGCCCCGACTTCCTGTTCTCAGCCGATGGTGCCCTCTTATTTATGCAACAGATGTTCTTGTGAGATTTCATAAATTTTATCACAGCGTCAGAACAAGATGTTCACATTCTTACGACCTTCCCCCCCCCCCCCACAGCACGAAACAGAAGAAAGCATAGGAAGATGGAAGAGGAAGATTTCCTCAGCTGACCAAAGCTGATGAAGATGATATGAACCATCAAAGGACCGACTGAGCAACACCACCGAGTCATTTCTGCCTCAGAATGATCCACTTTTTCACCTGAAGCCACGCACCTTAACCCTCATGCTGTGTTTACAGTAGAACTGTTAACGCTTGTGTGTGTTGTTTTAAAGCTCAACAACAGACGCACATCTTCAGGCCAGACACACAATTTCATGGGGTTTTCGTGGGGCGGCGTCACAGATCAGATTAGAGCCTGTGGAAGTAAAACTCTAATGAAGTTTCTGGAAGAATCAGAATTAAATTGCTAATCCTCTCTTTGCAGAGGCAGCAGCGGCTCACTGGTTTCTAAGGCAGTCAAGTCTGGCAGTGACACACATGCACAAGCATGTGCGCGCGCGCACACACACACACACACACACATAAAAAGACATAAAAATCCAGGACCAAATGGACAGAAGACATAAGACAGGATGTGTCCAAATGGTTCAATGTGTACATTTTTTGTCCACGATATTATTTGAGTCCACTGAGTGAATAAATCTGAGGGTAACTCTACGCTCTGTAAAGTGCCCTCAAAAATGTCACAACGAAATGAAACCTGGCAAAAGATTTTCACGTGAAATCAACACAGATTACGCAAATCTGTGTTGATAGAAACAGCAAAAATGTGCTTCAGATGTGATCCAGATGTCAGCTTCACTCAGAGGCCGGACCCTCCGCCGAGATGAGGAGTTATCTTCTAGTTCGACACCAAACTTTGCTCACTGAGGAGGCAGATGTCACTATTTTCAAATCCTTTTATTTTGTTGGGATCTGATTTGAGTCTCTCTTCTTGAAACTACGGTCTTGGTAAATTGAATCAGCTTTAGGGAACACCTTATCTGGAGCGTCTGTAGACTTCACTCACACCATAAAGATGTATGTTATGAATAAATGGATGGACAGATGAGGAAATCACTGTTTTCACGTCTCTATTCCGTCCCCCTCCCTCCTGACTCACTCATGGCACTTGGGAGACCCCCACAACTGCTTAAAATCAATTTGTCTGTCCCCGTATCAGAACCCTGGTTTCTCATCATCTCACAGTCAGATGGTTCTGCCTGCTGTGTTGATAGAGAGTCTCCGTTTCAGCACAACAGCGCTCATCTGATGATAACTGACAGCACATAAACAAAAGATAAAAAGTTAAAAGATAAAAGATAAAAGATAAAAGCATGTTCCGAAAGAAAAGGTTTCCACCAACAGATTTTATCATTCCTCCTGCTTCATGAAGTGTAGAGACACAACATCATCATCGTTTTCCCAGCAGACATTCTATCTAGCACTACTAGTGACAGGAATATATTCTAACTAGGCTTCACATATTCATCAAAAACTACTCGTTTAAATTATTTACGATTTAAGAAAAATACCTTATGTGATGCTGTTTCATATTTTGATTTTTTTTTTTTTTTTTTATCAATCAAATATTTCTTTTGAGAAAATGAACTACACCACATGTGTCAAACTCAAGGCCCTGGGGCCAAATGTGGCCCGCCACATCATTTTATGTGGCTCGCAAAGCATAAAAGGTCAGCGTGTCTATAAATATATAGGTCAAAAGTGTCCTTTGACCAAAAACTACATTTCCCACAATAGAGTAATTAAGCCCATTCTAACATTGACAAAAATGTTTCAAACAAGGTTAATGTCCTAACTTGTGTTTGACGTTATTTTTCTGGAGTTCTGTAAGTTTAATAGCCCGACAGATTAAAAGGATTTAAAAGAAGCAACAAGCAAACATATTTTTTCTGTTTAACTATAATATTTATAACTTGAACAAGTAATAAATTCAACATAATTTAACATTAAGGAGTAGTGATGTTTATTTTTCATTTATGTTACATTACATTGAGTTACATTTAGTTACATTTATAAGTTACATCTGGCCCAATGCTGATTTGGCCCTTTGACACCCCTGAACTTAACTGTCCTTCATTCAACCAGAAAGTAGAATGAATTAAAATAATGGGAAACACCTCTGATTAAATGATGTAAATTATAACAGAACTTCTAGACAGAAGCTTTTGTAATTGACAGTGTTTGTAGAAATTCACACGTTTGATATCACAGCGTGGCGGAGAATTGCAGCGTTGCCGTGAATCAACCTGCCACATTCATTTCACACATCTTCTTTTGGTTTGTGTTGTTTACTTCATTCTCTTTCCAGAACACAAAGACATTGGGTGTAAAAATGAGCTAACCGCTAACCATTCAGAGTTTTTATTACTTCAGGGGAGTAGCATCGTCTTTTCTTGCCTCTATTTCAGACATAATGTTTTTCCTGTTTCTCTGTTATTGTCCATAAATCCATCAGTGCTGCTGCTGCGGTTGGAGGCAGCAGTGTCCCTCTCTGGAGGCGCTGCTTGTATATTATGGCTGACAGCAGGCCTGGGTGCATGCGTGATAAACTGAATGTCGGAAATGGAGATTACATTACATCTCAGAGGCAAATCACAGCAGAACATCTGACCTCTGTTTGCTCTCTGCAATCCAGCGGATCTACGTTCATGCAAACATATTAAGGTCACCGTGTGGAATGTGCAGGATATAATTGATTATATAGAAAATTACATTTAACTGATAATCTGTGCAAACATAATCTGACTACTCATATTAGACAGATAAGCAGCAGATAAATAATTAGATCTTATTCTGGACACTTTTGCCACTGCCAACGATCACAACTTACGGTGGGCAGGAAAGGAAGAACAGCCTGCAGAATCGATGCCAGATGAAAAGAATGACTGAACTCCCTTTGATTTTGTGTCTTCTAAGCTGTTTTAATACCTTTTTCACAGTAATACTGTAATGTGATTTCTTTCATTTTCTGTCATGAAACGGCACGGGGAAAACATTAGCAAAAAAGATAGAGGTAAATAAAACACATAAATTACAGGAAACTTCAATTAAAGTTGCACATACTTGCTATTAAATTATCCAAACGTATTTGAGTAAAGAATATTAGATAAAAAATGATTTCATGGTTAATGAAAGCTGCATTCATACATTTGTTAGCATCTAAAAAGCAGCAGAAGAGACTGAAAATATAATATTCACTCACTAATGAGCTGGAGGTTAAAAGACTCCATTCTTAATACAACCAAAGGAGCAGTGTGGGACGTTTAGATAGAAATAGATGTCGTTGAAATTGAAGCCCTTGACACACATGTACATGCTGAACGAGCGAACAACCTGAGGATCAAACTCAGTGTTGACTTTAGACCAGCAGTAATCCGTCCATCCATCCATGATGAATCAAACACAGAACATCATGGACCGCTCCGTCAGTCAGCAGCAGTTCTGACACGTGACTCAATTTAAAAAACTCAAAGTACTTAAATTTACCCAACAAAATCGATTGCATAGCAGCTCCCTCACATCATAAAGCTCTTCTAAATTTAATTTTGCATTAGAACACAAACACTGGCATTCAGGTTTTTTTTTTTTTATCAGGTTACTGTAACTAAATGAGAGCTGGGAAAAACCTGAGCAGAGGTCTAGTGAGCAGAAGAAGGGCCAGAGGCTGCAGAGCAGGAAATTTGTCTCAGGAACAACATAGTGAGTGTAAACATGAGGTTTGAACAGAAGCAATGCAAACATGGGCTGTTAGAATTCGAGGGCAGGAATTAAAGGAAAGCATTTCGGAATCTGAACATGAAATCAGCCGAGTCACATTCTTAAAAATGACCCGACTCCAGGACTGAAGCGAGATAAGAAATCCTATATATGAGAATTCATTTGAAAACGTAATGAGTTTGTCCTTCGATTCAACGCTCACTTCCTCCAGCTCTTTTGTGTCTCAGCCGACTGTCTGCGCTCTTATGCAGATTGGAAACTAAAACCACGTTCCATTTAAAGGATGAACCCATTTCCTATACAGCAACATATTAATTTAGTTTTGTTAACTAATTAATGTGCAGTCATATTTAATGAACCTTTGTGGCGTTATTAAGTGACTAGATATTCCAAATCAGTTATTTATTGAAAAAAAAAAGAAGAAGAACTTCTTTCCATTTTATAATTCAGTCCAATTCAACAACACCCAAAATCATCAAATAAAGAATGACAGAACAAATATAAAATTCAGTGTTTGATCTAAACTATGGTTCCTAGTGAAGGAGACATAGTTCAGATCAAATGTTGAACTGGTTTAAAGGGTTAAACCTACAGTATTTCAAGTGCAGCCACTGTAATATGTGATGTTTTATCTAATCTAACAATAAATCTATCATGTTAATAATGTCGCCTAAAATTCTCATTGTCACCTTGCAAAGCTAAAGCCTATTTGTTTACTTTGACATAATTAAAGACCCTGACCCATATTCAAAGAATAGATGGTACGAAAACAAAAAGACAAAAAGAGACACTGAGAAAGTGACAGAAAGAGGCTGTGATACGATTGAAAAAATTACAATGAAACAAAAGAAAAGAAGAGCGGATGTGTTGGGAGAGAAAACAGAAGCAGCTATGAAGCGTGGATACAGGAAGATGAAGGAGCGGAGTGTGTGCGTGCATGTGTGGGGGGGCTTTCCTCTAAAGATTATGCCACCATATCTTTTAATCTCAAAGCCTTTCCCTTAATTCATCAGACTGCTGACAAAAAAAAAAAACAGTGATGTAATAAAATTAAATTGCAGTCTGTAATATCAAATAAATTCAATAACAAATACATAAGCAGCAACATCTCTAATGAACACAGCTGCTGCCCCGAGACAAACGTATGGGCGGCAGAGATTATTATCTATTAGTATTATTACGACTATCACTTTCTTCTTGTGCAACGTATAAAGGAGATATAATGGGTTGGAACCACCAGCCAGGAAACAAATGTTGGGTTAACAGGTTTATTCATCGCACCAGGAAACTCAATCAAGTGTAATCAGCTTAGCAGCAGTAAGACTGGAGAGTGAAGTCGAGCCAGCAGACAGATTTGAGACGAGGTAGCGCACCTTTCAGAAGACGTGACGCTCAGTGTGACTGGAAAGTGATAAATTCTTCCATCAGAGTTTTAAGGAAAATCCATCAAGCAGGCTGACACTGTTTTATATCAAAATCTATATTTGTTGAAATGACAGTTCTGCCAAAAACAATATTCTCATCTGATGTAAAACGACTGCTTTATACATTAATAGTGAAATTAAATTTGTATTTTTTTAGTAAATCTACAACAGACCCAACGCAGTTTTCTGTAGAATGTCTTCAACCTGGATTGAAAATGTCACAGTGAACCCCTTCGCCTGCTGCCGAACAACACAGATCAGTGATTTCAGTTCAATCTTTCATTGTCAGATGAGGCTTGACAAAAGTATGTCATTGTGACATATTCAGGAGCAAAGTGTACCTACTACAAAGTACCTGTTATCAACAGGTACTTTGTAGTACTAACTACCATCTGACAAACACGTGAAAATAAATGAAATTAAAATAATAAGGAAATAGAGGAACAATCATCCATAAAAACTTTAGAAATGCAATTTACAATAAAGAATATTGAAATCCTGATTCAGGATGAAATCTAACTTACAGTTTTTAGGTGAACATACTGAGCAGCAGCTAAACAAACTCCAGAACTGGATGGAGGCAAATAACTAGTCCAAATCTAAAACTATGATAGTTTTATTCTTTACATTTAATTCAACTTCCAATGAAATGTGGATTGCTTTTGGTGACTTGAATCATGTAATATTTATTCGGTGTACAGACGCGGAATAAAAGCTGTATGATCGTCTGTGTTCAATGTCCCTGCTGTAATAACATTTTCCATTTCAAAAACTGCGTTGGGAATTAATGCAAGGATACAAATGAAAAATTAAAAACTGTTTTCTCAGTGTCTCCTCGTTTGTGTGAAAGAATAAAATTATGTGGATTAGCTGTTTCATGTAATTCGACAATAAATTTAAGAGTTTATTCCCAAAATGAAAAGCAAAGAGCTGCATGTTGTTTTAAGTTAAATTTGGGTTGAAACCAAAGGACCTACTGACGTGTGTTGGCAAACAGATCATCTCATGACATCATCGGTTGTAAACATAGCTACTGTTGTGTAATCCAAGCCATGACTTCCACCTGAACTTAACTGAAATGTTTCCAGTATGAGTGCCAGCTTGGAGGCCAACTTGCCTTCTTATGTAAGCAGCAGGTAACCTTGCAGAGGAGGTTAGTCGTGTACCGATGGGTAAACCAGAGCCACTCGGTTCCCCTCAGCGGCTAGAGCCAGGGTTACTGATGTAGTCGCCTCGTAGATGCTTGCTGTATTGGTGTGTGGGAGGGTGGGTGGGTTACATGTGTGTGTTACTGTGTGGAATGTTTTCATATCAGTAGAGCCATCACTGAAGTAAAAACTATGTGTTTGAGCGTGCATGTAGTGAACGGTGAATGGATTTAAATCATTATTAAATAAAGACGTTTTATCTGACGTCAATAACCAAGTTCCAAAAGCACTAAATCCCACAATTCTTCCAAAATAAATACTTTTATTCAAATACTACATTCTGAGCTGGGTCTCATAAAAAGAATGAAAAACAAAAACAGAAAGACAAATCAAGAAAATGCACTAAAAATGCAATGAGAAATGGACTTTTTATTGTTTTGCCAACGTCTTTAAAAAATAATAAAAACGCCAGTCAAATTAATGGACAACTGCTGGTATTCTGTCAAAATGTGCAATTGGATCCAGATGTGGATTACAGCATGGATCTGGGAGATTATATGGATCTGGAGAGGAGCAGTGTGTATTCAGTCACAGGAACAGAGAGGGTAGAGACATGGTACTGTCACCAGCATGGAGCTGAGATGATCCACATAACGTCAGTGAAATGGAATTACTGTTTCGGTGAATCTAAATGGAAAATGGATCTGGGGGAATTATGGAAAACTATATTTTTGTTGATAGCTAGTAAACTTTTGTTTCACAACTTCAGTAGCATTTCTTTCTTCAGAGGCCTACATTAGAAATGTTTGAAATGAATACTGGGTGAAAAACCATGTCCTCTAAACACCATGAAAACCTTCATTTCCATATGGAAATGCTTTTAGCTTTGCAAGAAATTAAAATCCTGCTGGATGTACGTTGTTGTAACTTCAGTGAACATTTACTAGGTTTCAGATCAGAGCAGCTTGTTAAATATGATTAAAGAGGTAATTTACTGGCTCCACTGTTGGAGTCTTCCAAGATAACTAATTGTAGTCTGAAGTAGAGGAGCAGGGAAAATAAAAATGGAAAAAGGTGATTTGCCAGATTTAAAGAGGACCTTGTGAAATTGACTGTGGGTTGTACTTGGCAAAAAGGTTGCTAATGGAGATCGTGATTTACACCGTGCCTGCCTCATGAATGCCAACTTGTTTGAAGTCTCACGTTTCCAGTTTGTAAATCAGGAATCTGAGTTTCAAACTGCAGGGATGGGGGATAAATAGGAGGGCATCTTGGTGCACTAGAGGTTTTGGTCTGTATCATTCATCATGGATTCTTCTGCATGTCTTTTTCATAAACAGCCGTCGAAATGATCAAGTTGTGAGCGACAAAAAGAGAAGGTGAAACTCACAGTTGCATAATCAGGTAGAGGTGGTCGGGACTCTCGTAGATGTCCTCTAGAGCCACGATGTTCTCATGCTTTATCCTGCAAACGAAGGCAAACCATATGTCAGGCTTCTTATTTCAAAGCAGCATCATGTTACACCTCACATGAAAACCTGATCCAGAAGCCTTTAAATGCTACCGCTGCTGTGGGATCCAGAGCTGAGTATCCACAAACAGGATTCTCAATGGACAAAACAGCATGAGTGTAACTATTTTAAGTGTATGAAACCACACACACCAGATGATTCAGGAAAAGACGCAGAAATGCAAACAAAGTGTTTATTAGTGTTTTTAGACTGGAGATCCCAGAAATTTTGGAACTCCCAGATTCACACATCACACCTGGTTTCAGAAAAAAAAAAAAAAAAATGGAGGTGGACACCTGCTGTTGGTGTTTGCTTTTTTTTTTTTACACTGTAAAAAAAACAGAAACACTAGGATTACTCAGGAAACCAAAAACCTTGATTGTTAAAATATTCTGTGAAACAAGTGGAGGTGAGGTGGAACTAAAGGTTTATTCTTACTATTTGGCTGGTGAAAAACATAATTTTAGTACTTTTTCACAGGATTTTAATTTGTAAAAATCAAACATTTTTGCTGTTTAGGGAAGATTGATCCGTTCAGGAGTATGAATCCCTGACTGTGAAGATGTTGGGACTGATAATCCAATCAAATCACCTTTCATGAACTCCTCTATGATTGTTAAGAGAGGTAAACTGAAAAACCCACAACTGGCCAATTTATCCTTTCGTCAGCCTTGTCATTTCTTTGCCTAGTTCCAAACAAACTGTTGAGGATCATATATTATAATTAAAAGCTAAAGTTTCAGTTACTAAATGGACCTTAAACAAAATGCTAATGTCAATAGCTCAAAGCTTGCATTCATTTTGTTTGTTTGCTAAAGGCATTTCAGCACTTAAAGGAAATATCAGCTGTTGAAAGCTCAGAAAGGAAAGCAAGATGGCTGATCAGTCACATTTATTTAGATCACAATTTTGGCTTGAATTGTAACCATACTGTCATTGAAATGATGTTTGGAGTGCTTAAAAAGAATGAAAGCATATAGATTTAGTATTTTCTTTATCGCATAAATAATGTTTAAAGGCAAATGAAAATTAAAAAGACCAGTTCAATAAAATACTCATCAAATAAGTACTGACTTTAATAATCCTATAATTGTTGAAATATATTTGCCATTTGATTAAACAGGATGGCAAAGTGACTCAGTGGGCAGCACTGTCGCCTCACATCCACATACCATATGTGTGTTTACCGTCTTTTGTCTGATGGTAAGAGCTAATTCCCTCAAAAACACTTAAAGGAACGTGAAGAGGTGATGTTTACCTCTGACGGCAGAGCCTATGTCTACATGTACACAGAGGCATGCAGGTTGAGAAGGGATCAGTATTTATGTGTTCAAGCCCTCCCCAGGACATTGAAGAGCTGGCAGCAAACAGGTTAATGACAGAAGAGAGCACTCAGACAAACCCTCCCATATATTACAGCCTTTAGCTGCAGTCAGTTGCTCTCATTCATGATTACGTGTCCCCCATCAATGAAACGTGTGACGTTTTTATCTATATTTTTGGTTCATTTTCTTTTAATTGTTCAGATATATACTTAACTCACTGGCTGCCAATGAAATCTATAGACATCAATGACGGAGGGCTGGGGGTCAGTCTGGCAGAGCTTGACAGTGAAAATCAGGCTTCTAGTCATGGAATTTAGCGTCATGACGACTGATCCATGAAGAATCAGAGGAAGACCGTGATGTTGCGGCAGCTTACGATGCAACGAAGTCTGTGTTGGTCAGCGCTCACCCGCGAACAAAGACGGTGTCGCTCTGAGCGAAGCATCCTGGGATCGATCAAGAAGAGGAAGAAAACACCAAAGGAAGGCCTCATCATTCACAGCAGTGAGGGACACATTGTGTAGAAAAGGGAGCTTCCCTACAACCTATAAAGTTTAGGATTATCTGCTCCCAGGTTATTTGTTGGCTGGATGTTCATTTCGGTCCTGAGACATTTACAGAACCCTCTGCAGAGTAAAGCTTTCATTCTGTGTGTTCAATAAACTTTGTGATTCACTGAACTCCAACACTTTTGTCTTGTACTGTTACTGGGATTCAATGAACAGACACATCACCTGGAGGGAATGAAGAGATGAGGTCCAGTTTCGGACCAAATCTTGACAAAAAAACAGTTGTGCTGTTAAAAAGCAAAAAAAAAAAAGAATTTTTTTAATTGCAGTTTGACAGTGGTGTTTTATCGTGTGGTAATGTGTTTGTGTGTCAGATTGATTGTTGTTTTTCTTTTGAGACTTTATTCTGGGGGCTTGTGCGAGCCATTTCCTGTCTCAGCATCGCATTCAAGCAGGAATCTTGTGGCTAATATTGTGCAGCTATTTTGTTCTCAGACAGACAGATGTTTCAGTTGTGATGCGTGTGTGTGTGTGTGTGTGTGTGTGTGGGTAGGTGGGCTGTGGATCGTGACCTGGGGGCGGCAGGTTGAGGGGGGGGGGGTTGCGAGGGAGTGAGAGGAGATGCACAGTTGCCCCGGTAACCAGGAACTGGTTGGCTTCTTCTTCTGCTCATGCATGTGTGTTTGTCTAACGGTACTAACTTCCTCAGCACGGCGATCTCGTTCTCAATGCTGCTCTCCTTCCCTTTCAGAGCCTTTTTAGGGATGCACTTCACCGCAAACATCCGACCAGTCAGCCTCTCCTGGGCCAGGACCACTTCAGAAAACGCCCCTCTGTGAAACACATAAACAAAAATGTCATTTGAGTCTGAAACAGGTCATTTACTAGACAATATAACCTCTAATCTTCTGGTGTCAGAAGAGCTTAGACACAAATTGGATTCTGTCAACTGTGTGCATGTCTCTCTGGAGAGGTTTAACCTTCAAGAATTCAACTGAAAACAAGAAGTCATGCCTAAATTTACACCCTCACATGATAAAAGTTAAAAAGTGGTAAAAAAAAAAAAAAAATATTCAGCAGCAGAGGATTAAGATGACAGATCCTTTCTCAAAAATACGTCGTGTCAGCCGTTGCAGTTAGCGTTCAAGTCTAGGCATGCAGTGCAACTTTAATGGCAAATACAGTATTTTCCGCACAATAAAGCGCACTGAATTATAAAACGCATCTGAAAACTCATTTTCAATGAATGGACTATTTTAAAACTTTTTTCATATATAAGGCACATTGGATTATAAGAAATTGAGAAAATTGAAGGCTTTCAGGTGCGCCTTATAGTGTGGAAAATACTGTGCATGAATGGGTTTGAAATTATTAGCACTTACACATTGAGACAGTGGGAATATAAAAACACTTTTATATGTGGTTTTTCATTAATGATCAATAATCACAGAAAAGAAAAGGAGAAGTTGCAAAACCACAAAATGTTTAGCGTGCAAATGTCCAAATGCTACACAGAGTAGACTAAAGACACAAGCAATGTCAGAGGCATGGACCAGCTTTATAGTTTGAGAGAAAAAGCAAATGATTGTTATTTAAAATACACGTCTCACCAGAGGGGAGGGACAAAGTTAGGTATCATGAAATCATGCCTGTCTGTGCAGAAACTACAGGTAATGACGGACTTTTTGAAACAAAAAGGATGAAATCATCAAATATCTTTCTGGCACCTGTTGAAATAATTTTATATATATATTATTTATCTCATTTATCTCTCATAAGAGAATAAAGTTTATTTTATGATCGTAAAAAGTAAAACCCAAGATTCCTCTATTCTTTCAGTTCAGCTGGATAATATAGACTGATAGTTAATGCAATAAGTTAGTCCTTAACCAGTACCTTAACTTGCTGAAATGAATGGTAATACAAGGTTTTATTTTAAACTTATTCATTTAAAACAACCATTCTTTTCAAGTTACTTTCCAGTCTCAAGTAGGATAACCCTGAAGTTTCATAGGTACAGACGATCACGCTTTTCATTTATTCAGATTACATCAGCATTAGCACGAGCATAAAGCCTCTCCTCAATGAAAAATGAATTCAGTATATTTCCAGATAAACGGACTGACTGCCTTCATGGGCAAATTTACAATTAGTTTAAATATCAGACGACCTTTAATATGTAGAAAATTACACCGTAGTGCAAATGTGATTGGATCGATCACCTCTGTCATTAGAAGAAGAAGAATATATTTTATTTATTCATTTAGAAGGACGGTTAGGCTTGAAAACAAGCTCAATAACTGTTGATTCTCATGCCAACAGTAATAAAACCACAAATAATAAGAAGAACATTATTAATGTAGCTATGATGTGTTTGTGTGTGTGTGTGTGTGTGTGTGTGTGTTTGTGTGTGTGTGTGTGTAGACGAGAAGGTAATGAATAGAGATGAGCCCGCTGTGAGTTAATATGCCTGAACCGTGTGTTGACTTCTGAGTCGAGCTGCTTCACCAACGTCATATTACAGTAAACATCTCTTCATCCTCGCCGCTCGTCGTCTTCTTCTCTCTCCCTCTGCTTCGTCTCTTTCTGCACAGCATTCAGGCTGCAGCCAACACAAATCCAAATTTACACTATTTGAGAACAGCTAAATGAACAATGAGATTGAATTTCCGACCACAAGACGGGCGTTAAAAGCAGCTTCGTGCTTTATGTTTCTGACCTTCAGTTTCACATTACCTTGTAAAAGGCTTCGAACTACGGCGGCAGTAACTCTGCTTTCTAAGCAACACGAATGTATAAAGACCTGTCTGTGTGAAATGAGGCTGAGACAATATGAGTGCTGAAATATCTTTTTAGAGCACAAGCTGGAAGTCCAGGTTAAAGCATTTGATACCGCCAAGAAGAAACAGTTGACTCAACGCGAGCATCGTCGTGTCCATAAAGAGTGTGGAGCCAACGGTTTGCAGATTTGAAACAACATTCGCATTTTTTCTGTTAAATTTCTGCATGCATTAGGTTGCTAAATGCAGCACCACGTTAACTTCACAAGAACTATCTGATATAACACTGAATAATATGACCTCAGTAATGAATAATATGGCTTCAGTGAAGTGCTCTAGATCTCAAGTTGGTTTTCAATGGAGGCCGGCAAGAATGAAAACATACACCTGAGAGCCACTCATAAATTAGAGGTTAGTCTCTGATTTGTTAATGCTAGGTGCTCACCTGTCAATAATCCAAACCATTATATTTTGTACAGCATATTATTTAGCAATCATGGATCCCACCCCCACTTCAGCAACCACAGCACAATCTGGACTGGAAATTCTATCTGGCCTATCTGCCACTCTTTATCTTGCCCTGTCTCTATCCCCAGTATCTTTCCTTTCCCACCCAACCAGTTCTCCAAAGTCTGGGTCCTGTCCAGAGTTTCTTCCTCAATGAGGGAGATTTTTCCCCGCCCCTGTCGCTTATGCTCTGGAGGGTTCTGTTGGGTTCCTTTGTCTGTTAAAGCGCTTTGAAATGTCTGTTGATGTGATTAAGCACTATATAAATAAAGGTTGGTTGATTGATTGATCAACTGATTGATTGATAATGTGCAACAGGCTATGAGTAATTAAAGAGCTGTTTCAAAAAAACAATTACTCTAGCATATGACTGGAGTTCAACAGCTTCACGGTTTGGACGTCATTCTTCTTGACATTCATGTTTTGCAGGTCTTTAGCTGCCGTGTGTCCTCTGAATCAAACCCAGATGTTTCTTGTCAACAGAGGTTTAACTTCTGGTGGAAACATCCCACATGAAGCTTCTGTCTGGTAACATTCAATTTGACCTCTTACAGGACCGTTTAGATGTTCTACATGTGTGTGTGTCTGTGTGCAAAACCACCTAGAGACCAAATGTTAACCATCGAACAATGAATATTCTAGAGAATAAATAATGAATGGCCATCCATTGCAAAATCCAACACGTTTTAAGATGTTTGCACTAATCTTTGGTCCTTTCACGGAATGAAAAACCCAAGGACTCAAATACCACGCCAGGAATTAATCGATTAGTGCTGATGTGAGCCATAATGTCCATCATGGCACAATAACAGCAGAATCTGCTCGGTTCAAATGTGCCTGAAGATATTAATATAAGCAAAAACAAGTAACCAATTATGGGATACATCTTTTGGGGGCGAACAAAACATCTAGTGGTTTGGGAGGAAAAGTGTATAGACTGTAAAAAAAAAAAGAGCAAGTCTGCACAATATTAAACACCTACAGCCAGCGTGACATCTAGCTGTTTGTGTTTGTGTCAGAACGTCTCCTGATGGACACAGTCATCAGTTCAGTGTCAACAGGCAGCAGGAAGAAACACGACCGGCTGGCGCTCTCTAAGTAGTCTTACGCGTATCAGCTGTGGGATGTGTGCACACTCACACACCAAGATTCCCCTGTGATGTAAATATGAGCACCATGAGCTTCCATTTATCTTCATTTTCCAGCTTCTTGCTAAGATTTCTATTCATGGCTTGTGTCACTGAGGCTTTTATAGCATCAATATCTGAAGGCGGCCATGCGGAAAGACATGGAACCCTTTATAGATCACCATCTATCAAAAGGCTGAACACAAACGTTCTTCAGCAGTAAACTAGAGAATTGTGTTTGACACTAAACCCTGAACAACCACAACGTTCAGAGGCCATCTGAAAGAAGAGATGATACCCAAGAGAGTCTCAAGTACCTACATCGTAGATTCATCATAACGCTGTCACTTTTCTCATTTTGGACTCATGATAAATTAGATTCCGTGTAATTTCCTTGACCTGGGAATGAAATCACGCACCTACCATCAATAGTTATAAATGAGTTATAAATACAAATCTTTCAGTCTTTGAAATTAATGACTGTCAATCTGCTTTATCTCCACCATACACAGGAGATAAAGCAGTGCTTTGTCTCTGTTACTGTATCATAAATCAATATCTGTTCGTCCTTCCATATGTTTAATCTATTCAATCAGGATTATGACGCAAATTCTGGATTGAGCATGATTCTGGATTGCATGAATTTCTATTTGGTTTGGCATAAATTTATTATTTTTCATGATATTGGAAAACAAAATTCCATTGCAAATTTCTCATAGTTGAGGATGATGAAATAGCGATTTTGGAATCCAGTACACAGCTACATCCACCATTTCTTGTCCCATTTCATTCAACTCCAGACAGCTGTTTGAGATGTTATGCAAACACTCAGGGATCTCATTCCTCTTCTCAGCACCCCCCCCCCCACCCAAATTCTAAAACTGGACATCACACAGAGGATGTCTGACTGAAGGTAGCATATCAAAGTGACTTCACTTCAATGATCTAATTCCCTGCTTCCTCCTTTGCTGTGAAATGTTACACGACTACACTGGGCTGTCTACCATGGATTCTTATTAATTATGAAAAGTGGACCGCTCACAGCTGCACATGCGTTTGTACTTTTTGAAGGTGTAAAATGATTCAGCGATAGGTAACCATTAAAAAAAAAATAAAGCAATCATCGACATTTAAAAAATAATTACCGATGGATTAAGTGATAATACACAGAGCAGCGCTAAAGGAAAGGATAATCCTCTGTGGTGGCCATGGTGTGTTTAAGCACCATAAACACAGTACCTTTCAAAGAGACATCATTGTTCTACTTTAAGAAAAAATTAAGAATGGTAACAAAAAATTGTAACAAATGCAACTATGTCATTCACCATTGTCAAATTCCATTTTTGAAATCATATGTTTTGAATATGTTATGCAAGCCTTCAGATCTATCCTGTGGCTCTCACACAGTGGCCTTTCTAATAATGAAACATCCGCTTCACCAAAGGCCTCCAAAAACATCTAAACCAGGAACCGAAGGCATAAAAATTAATTTGGTTGAACTCTAGAACCATCAGGTGGTCAAACTTTAATTATAACATTTTCTGGTAACTGATCTGATAAAGTGCTAAAATTACTGATGGTCATAAGATTAAATTAGTAAAGGGAAATTAATTATACAGTATTACTATCCTGCCTGACTCGCCCCTCCCTGTTTGGACCCGGCACCCTGAGTATGCTGATTTGTCCACCCCATTGTGTGTGTGTGTGTGTGTGTGTGTGTGTGTGTGTGTGTGTGTGTGTGTGTGTGTGTGTGTGTGTGTGTGTGTGTGTGTGTGTGTGACAGATCTGATAAGTGAGCTGGCTTACAAACACAAAATCCAGCATCTCTGTAACCACAACAGCATCACGGTCCACTTCACACTTTGAAACACCTAAATGTAAGTGTTTGCCCCAAAGAGACGCACATTTAACTGGAGAGACAATGTGTGTGTGTGCATGTGTGTGTGTGTGTGTGTGTGTGTGTGTGTGTGTGTGTGTGTCATTGTTACCCACAGCAACAATGATTCCATTTTCTCCTGTATGAACCTGTGTAATTGTGTCAGTCGAGCCTCGCTGCTTCTATCAATGCATCCAGTGGTGGAGATGGATTGGCAGCCGCTGTTTGAGTCTGTGTGTGTGTTTCCATCATGTGCATACACAACACAACAGTGTGACAACCTGTCTCAGAAACACACACACACACACACACACACACACACAAGTAGAAGCAGACAACAGAACAGGCTCACAGGGTGACAGCACTACATTAAACATGGAGACAGGTGCTTCCAAACATCAAGCTGAGAAGACATTCAGGCTAAAAAAAAATTAAAAAAGGTAAGTTTAGGTTCTGTGTTGATCGTTTCAGACACACACACACTACATCTCTGCACATGTTCTTTACATCAAAAACTTTTCCCAGCTTCCAGTATTTTTTTTTTTTTTTTTGGAATGCTGAAGAACTTTGTTATCTATTCATCCAATCACAGCCTGTCATGTTCTCCTGACAGCCAATCACCTTCTCTCTCTGCTGTTATCCAGCTGTCACCACTGCATGGAAAGATCTATAAGACACCCACACCCCCTTCACCACCTCCAACCACCACAAATCATATTACAGGGTACATGTCTCGCTTTTTCTCTGTAATCTCTCCTGAATGAAATAAAAAAATACAGTTAAACAAAGTTTTCCTCCTCCCAAGACCTTTTATACGTAAGAACTGTATTTGAGTTTAATGGCTGACAAAGTTGATCTGACGTCTAAATACAAGTGGGTATGAATAAACGTCCTTTGGTACAATAAAATCAAGGCGATCGTTCAACGGATGAGAAAGGGAAACTGAATAAACACAAAGTGTGACAAAAACAGACGAAGACAAAACAGATGAGAGCAACTGAGGACTTTGTAGAGTGAAGCTTTTTCTACAGGTCCTCCTGCTTCTCCCATTCATCTGGGAGTTGAATATTTAATTGATTAGAAGTCTATTGTGCAATGGCTTCAAGAACACATATCATGAGTAAAAAATATACAAAGTGTCAGAAAAGAAACATTTGGAATAGATTGAAAGCAACAGATGTAGGATTAGGAACTGATTCTCACCGTATACCGATTCTAACACCATCTCTTTGCCAATAGTGAACAATGATTCACTACATCAGAAAAATATGATTGTGATTATATATGTATTATATATTATATATATTATATATATTATCTATCATTTTTCCAAAGCAGATGTGACAAATCCTCCAAAAACTGGTTTAAACACGTCTTACCAATTCAACCAGTGTTGGATATGTTTCTCAATGTTGTAACAAGTGATGAGATAAGTTGGGTGTAGTTATTCTCTAATGGGAATGCAGATATTGAAGAAATCAAGTAAGATGATGCACAATAACAGTCACACGACTTCACTGCTCTGTTTTTCACCTTCATTAAATGTAACAAAAATTCAAATAAAGCAATGCAATCAAAAAAAAAAAAGTACTGTTTCACAAACTCATACAAAAGTGATGTCAGAACCTGTAGTAGTTTCCTGACACGCAGATGATAAATACTGATTTCAATCACCATGGCAACAAGAGGCAACTTGTGAACTTGTGATGGGTAAAATTTTATTATGGATGCTTTGTTAAGGCAGTGCAGCAGAAAAACAAGACTAAAATACACACACACACACACACACACACACACACACACACACACACACACACACACACACACACACACAGTTTTAATTTAAAACTCAATAAGATAAAAATCAACACGTGTACTACAATGAGGAAGAGTGAAAAGCCTCCTTCCTCGTGTCTTCATCCTCTTTTAATGCGAGCCTGCATGTGTGAGCACACTATGCCTTTGTTGCATAGTGTGTAGGTTTTAATAGCACTGTTGCCACGGCAGCAATTAAGTGCCAATTATAGTCTATATTCTCACTGCTCTGACAGCAGAGGATGAAGATGACGATGAGACTCCGAGAGAGCAGGCGATGCACAAAAATGCCTGCAGTTTTTTATATCTATTAAGACACAAAACCACAAAACAGACCAAGTAATATTTGGCCTTCAAGCTCACTGAATTGTTTTCCAACCAGTTGTCCATATGGGCATAAAGAATGGGCTTCACTCCATCACCACTACCACAACAGATGGTCGGTGCATGCAGAGCTCTGTACGACCGAATTAAACATCGACAGGAAAAACATGAACCAATGCAGGTTGTGGAAGATAATAAGACATCACTGAGTGGTAATAACTGGAGGCCACTCAGATCGTACATACCTCTACATATCACACTCTTATTACATGAAAATCCGCACACACAACCATTATGGATGTGTGATTATTAACGTGTTGCTATATTGGAGATATTTCCGCATGCATTGCCGAGGTTACGTTGCTCCGTGTCTCTAGTGTCTGCTCAGGCTTCTTCAAGCATATATCAAGAGCCGTGTGTGTGTGTGTGTGTGTGTGTTGGACATGTGATTTGTCTGTGTTCACAGGAAATCCAGCCATATGGCGTCTTCCTGCAAAGGTGTGTGTGTGTGTGTCAGTGTGCACCTGTTTATTCTGTTTATTTGCTCTTTAGAACATAACTGCTGTGAAGCAGGCAGAAAATAACTGTATTCCTTTGACTCATTGCTCTGTTTTCTCTGGTCCCTCTTCCCATTTTCATTCACTAAAGCACATGCCCACCGCCCTTCTCTGGCACAAGCTAGGGAGGAGGGGGCTGCCGTTCCAAACAATCAATATAGATAAAATCAGGTCCATGTCAAGACATACTGAGACCTCAAAGAACTACAAATCATGGTTATGAGGAAACCCGAAAAAAAAAAACAACCTAAGAAACAAAAAAATGATGCTGATAAAAATATCAAATTCACTGATGTCCGAGCGTGAATGGTTCCATTATTCAACAGAAAACACATAAATGTGCAGGAAACAACTGCTTTTATTCATCAGTAGTGTTTTCGACTCAAATCTGATGTCACCAATGCAAACCTATTATCACTGGTGTTATTGTTAGGTATAATGTCTGACATGTTTGATGACTTGTCTGCTAACAAAACACCTTCAACTCCCGTCCATGTTAAAGAAGAGAGTTCACTCGGTTCACACACATCACTAGAAATGGACACGATATGTAGAGATTCACACCAAAGAGCTTACAAGGTACGAACGCGCCATGGCAACAGCCCTGACCACAACTGGGATGTGGAGAGACTTCCCTTCTGTTTATATTAATCACCATGGAAACAACATCACACATCATACGTGTGAGAACGTTGATGGACTCTGAACAAACCACGGTGTGTGTCTGTTGTGTGTGTGTGTGTGTGTGTGTGTGTGTGTGTGTGTGTGTGTGTGTGAGTGTGTGTGTGCGCGGCCAAGGTCGCACGTGCTTTTGAATGCATGTGAGAATGACCTGTGTGATCAATCTGAAAGTCAAAATTTTGGAGTGGTCATTTGTGAACAGCAGACAGGGTAGGGAGGAGGAATACTGAGTAGAGATGAGCTTTAAAACAGACAATAAAAAGCAGCGCATTACATCAAAGAGAAGAGAAAAACACAAGAAAAAAAACCTGACGTACGACGACATCCTGTCGGCCACCATCTCGGCTCAGGGACCGTAAGGAATTAGCCTTTGCGATCCAGCAGAACGAAGTCACTGCTGGAGCGATTTGTTTATAGTCATCCTTTGTTGTAAATGTCAGGAAGTACGAGTGAATAAATGAAATGGATTCTACCATCAGCCGTGCAGCATAAACACCGCGTCAGCCAACCCACAAACACCATTCAAAGCACAACAGTGTGTTTTATATGCATTTATATGCAATGTGAAAGGATTTGTGCGTAGCTGTGGAGCTACAAATAGTTATGACCCCACTGCGAAGCTTCCGTTAGTCTGTTAGACAGAGCATTTTAGCAGTTCACCATTCTTCAGCCTCCTGACCCACATTTCCATAAATCTGTTAGACTGTTCTTATTATTCTGTTTCCACAAAAGCCTTCAAAAGCCTTCAAAAACCTTCAAAAACCTTCAAAAACACTCTTGAGGCGGCAGCAGCTCAGTCCACCAGGTGCTGGAATGAGGAAGTTGCCGGACCAAAAATCATTTGGAGTGTGAGCTGGCAGTGGGAGGTGTGAGTTCACCTCCAGAGCACTGCTGAGGTGCCCTTGAGCAAGGCACCGCCCCTTTTATAAGTTGCTCATTAGGGGTGCACCATGAAGGAGCTGCTTCCCACCCTACCTCCCACTGTATTTAACTGCATACTTACAGGCCTCTGATGTGTGTGCGTGTGTGTGTGCGTGTGTGTGTGTGTGTGTGTGTGTGTGTGTGTGTGTGTGTGTGTGTGTGTTGTTTCAGGGGGTTGTACACACACCTGTGTACACAAGTTTGGAATACAGTACGCCCTCGTTACTCGCGGTTAATGCGTTCCAGGAACCACATGCAAATAATGAATTCCGCGAGAAAGCCACAAACTATTTATCTTACTATTTATGGTAATTTAAACGTTTATGAACCCTCCCCATACTGATATTAAACCACCTTCTATCTGTGTTACCTTTTCACACACTCTTACCGACTGTTTAAGGCACTTTTGTGTCTCACGGAAGTCTGAGAATCACGGAATGTAGCGCACGTCCGGATGCCGTCAGCCAATAGAATGTACGTAAGGTATCACATGACTTGTTTACCAAAAATCCTCGATGAGGTGAAGTCGCGAGCGTTGATGTGCGAATGTGCGAGGGTGCACTGTATACAGATGAAGTGAAAAGATGATTTCGCCAAAGTGTATTTCTTCTTCTTCTACTAGTGAACATGGTGCTGCTATCGTGAGTCTAGTGTTAATTTAACACTGGATCACACGGAGGGATCCTCACGGCGTCGTTAACAGACTCCATGACTCCTCTCATCTCTATTCTAGCTCATTCCTGCCAAAAAACAGTATCAGTTAGCTTGTAAGCATGATGGCAAATTCAGCACCACTGTGTGTTACACACTGAATTACTACATGTAGATTAATGACTAAGAGGTGTGATGAGAACATTATGAAGTCAGAACGTAACACTCACCTTTACTTGGCTGATATTTGTTTGCCAAAATATTTCTCTTTCAAAATTTAATCGTAAATGACCTCATACTTACAATAAAAATATCACCGTGAGACAGCCGTGTGATGACAGAGGCGACTCTTTTGTCTCCTGTCATGAGTTGTAAGTTTTTGTTTCATTACTAGTTGAGCCGCCCGTATTCTCGGAAGACTTCTAATCATCATCAGGGTTAAAGGTCAAGGATTACGCTGCAGCCAATCAGCTTACAAAAAGTTTGGACACCCCTGATTTACACACACGCACACACACACACACACACACACACACACACCCAATAGATGGTACACAATGGTAGCACAAAAACAGCGACACAAACATCCAGCCAGTCAACGAGAACCATGTTGGATGAGATACAGTACGTAGAAAGAGGCGGATTTTCATACATTTTCTAGAGGACGCTGTGGAGTGGAGATGTGTCGTGTTTAATATCATTTTCATATTAATATGAGTGTGATAGTTGTGGTGAGTTTTTAAGTATCCCCACCCTCTCAAAACCTACTTCTTGCTTTACGGTGAAAACAATCAGGCTGTGTTGCTGTTTGATGAAAAGTTTTTTTGGAGTAGAAATTCAAATAACACTGACACATACAGTGAATGTACAGTACAAGGATGTTCATAAACACTGATGGAGGTTCTTACTTTTTAAAATTCAACACAAACTCGAGTTAAATCTCCAGGCTTGAGGATTATGAGTCCAAATGATCTGAGTTAACATTTGATTCTTACTGCACTTCTGGCCCTAGAAGCAGCCAGACTGTAGAAGAGACCGGGTCACTGGTTTTGTCTACGTGCATCACACGCTGTGGGTAAACATCCCTGTATTTGTCTAAGACGGAGCCTTTTCACTGGGTTTCTGTTCCCGTTATCTTAACAAGGTGGCGAGTGGTTCGGTGGCAGGAGGCACCGATGACGACTGATATGGAAACAGATCGTTGTTCTGCTTTCTAAATGTCAGCAAAGGTAGAGTTGAAAAAACGAATATGTATTTCCTGTAATTTTCCAAACTGAAGTAGGTCTTCCATGTATCGACTAACTCAGTTCACGTAACAATCACCGTCTCGTAACAGATTACCTTAACTGATTAATAATGTTGAATCACCTCATGCAGGTGCACAGCCTTTATAGCCTGTGTTCCGACATTTGTTCATTAGAGGACCGGTTCTCCCAACAGACTCCTGCTAATGGATCCTATTGTCTAACATCACTTTAAAAAAAAGCAGAGCGCCCCCACAAAAGCAACCATACATTCATTCATTTTGTTCATTGCTAAATAGGTCTGCGAAAAATGATTATTTTGATCGTCGACTAATCACCGATCACCGATTATTTTATTGATTAGTCGACTAATCGGATCAAACGTAAATTGAATGTAAAATATTCACCTTGTCGCACCAGCATGAAGATGCTCTTACATAACCATCATTAGTTTTCAGCTTGAAGAGTGTTCAAGGAATATGTTAACTAAAATAAAGATTATTAAGATGATAGCACATTAAACCTTTAATGAAATATACTTGTAGCAACAAACAGTTGTGTAACAGAAAATGCTACACAGTTGGTGATAAGGACAAAAAGGCAAAAGCAGGCGAAAGCAGGAAGGTGCAGCAGGAGTTTCAAAAGAAATAAACATTAAAAAAAACAAAAAAAAAAACAAAACTACACGTCGACTATTAAATTAGTTGTTGATGATTTTAATAGTCGACAAAATCATGACTAATCATGGCAGCCTTACTGCTAGTAACCCTCTGAGTGTCCACAATCATTGTCAGTAGATTTCCATACAGGGAAAATTTTTCACCCAGACAACAATGACGTGTTTGTCAAGGGCAGCAGTCAAAGAACAGTTGTCCTTCATCCAGCAGCAGCGGTCCCTGAGTGAAAGTTCCTGCTGATGTAAGTCGCTCTAAAGTGGACTGATTTGGTGTGTTGGG
>CM023627.1:12357050-12507050 GCA_013358685.1 Antennarius maculatus
AATCGTGAACCGCTATGTTTTCTTACAAATATTACGACTGAAAGAACATTTTAATATGAACAAATTTCTTCCTTTTTTTCCAGTCTCTCTTGTTTATAAGTGATTTATTAGATATTCCAGTTTTAAAACCGCGTTTCTATCTGCTTTTCTGAAAACGTTGCGTAGCAGCAATAGATCTTCGAAGTTACAGTATATCCAATTTCCCCACTTTTGCTGCGATGCAGTGATTTAAGAAAAATCTGGGAATGGATTAACATTGACCCAACAGCCAGATGTTTATATCCTGTGATACTAAAGCGAATCACTGTCATGGTTTGGAGTGTGTTTGGCTGCTGGCTGTGCTTGAGTGGGTCTAACAGGATATGCAGGTAACGTTCAAAAGCTTTATATAAAACATTGAGCATTGTAATTCCGACACGCAAAGGCATCTGAAAGCATTTCCCTGAGGGTAACCACAACAGTTGCTGACAGATATTTAATCTTGATTTATTCAGGAAACAGGGTCTGCTCTGTTTCAGCAGCTCAAACACCTCTGACCACGGATTCTTTTGCTTTGTGTCCATCTTTTCTTTTCCGATATGCGTGTATTTTCTTTGAATTTCATTGCAGATGATGATTATCTCCTTCTGTAAGTTCAATTTATATAAATCTAATGAAACTTTATTAGCGGAAGACTAATTAAAACCGTGAAGCTAGTATTTAGACGTTGGTCTGCAAACTCCAATAATAGCCGGTCACCTGAAAGGACCTGTGGCTGCGACCATCTGTCCTCTCACCTCAATCAGTGCTGCCAGATGACGTGACTAATGAGCACCAGTCAAACATCAAACTGTGGAAAATGGAGTGGAAACACTGATGGGAACCTGACATTTCTATTTCATCTGAATTAACGCCAAATAAGAATAGAAACACATACAGTTATGCCAAATAATTGCAAATAGTTCAGATAATTGTGTACAGCATTTTCTGCACTAAATGGCGCACTGGACTATAAGGCGCACCTTCAATTAATGGCCTATTTTAAATCTTTTTCATATATAAGGCGCACTGGATTATAAGGCGCACTGTCGGTTTTTGAGAAAATTACAATCTTTTGGGTGCGCCTTACAGTGCGGAAAATACTGTACTTGTTTGTGGCAGGATTACAGTTAGAAATGATTAAATCTCCAGGTAAATATGTTGACTCTGCATTTGTGTGTCTGTTAGCTTCTTATTACAAGAAGCTGCAACTATTTTGTGCATTTAAAATTTAAGCTAAGTGTCTGTATAGCTTTGCATGTGCTCTGTTTTAAAATGGATGGGGCTCAGTTGGAAAAAATATGGTGGTACCTCTACTTACGAATGTCTCTACTTACGAAATTTTCTACTTACGAAACATCTCAGCAGGAAAATAATGCCTCTAGTTACGAAAGAAATTTCGACTTACGAAAGGTAAAAATACAGTATGGGCTGATACTCGCAGCTACCACAGGTTCCTGAACGCAACATTCTCATACCTGCTCTGCCATTGGCTATTACCTAGTATCTTCCTGGCATCCCATTGGCTAAGAGGGACCTCTGTGTGGAGCTAGATCGGTGTTTATGCAGGGTCCTCGTCATTCGGCCCTCGACCCGTGAGGTGTTCTGATAGTTTTGCGCAAATATACTGTATTAACTTTTTGAGTATTCGCTATGGACCCCAAGAAAGTGACGGACAAAAGAGGAAAAGAAAAGACGAAGAAGGGAAAGAGTTTTTTTGTCCGTACAAACAAAGCAAGAGATAATAGAAAAGCATGAAAAAGGGATGCGTTTGGTTGAACCCCCCAAAGAATATGGCCGTAATGCATCTACAATCACCACGTTATTAAAACAAAAGGAAGTTTAAGGAGTTTAAGGCATCGTGTGGGTGGTTGCAGAAGTTCAAAAGGAGGACTGGAATTCACTCTGTTGTTCATGGTGAAGCAGGAGCGCATGAACCAAAGAGGGTAAAAAACAATGAGGACAGCAGTTAAAAGGTTAATGACCATCATTTTTATTCTTTACTTTATTTTTTGTTTTTTACATTATGCACAACTCTCATTTATTGTGTAATAATCTAATTATAACATGTATTTGTTACATGTTTTGATGCATTTTTATGCTTTATAAAACATTTATGTCGGAATTTTGGGGTGCTTGGAACGAATTAGGGCATTTGCATGGAAAATGCGTCTCTACTTACGAAATTTTCTACTTACTTCATTTCTTCCGGAACCAATTGATTTCATAAGTAGAGGTACCACTGTATTGAGAATTACAGTTTTTGCACAAATCAAGATTTAAAACACAATCTGACGGTGGTTGCTAATGAGCATCCAGAGCCGTAACGGTTATTCCTGCATATTTTCTCATGAAAATGTAGAGAAATACCAAAGGTATAAAAATCGTTTTTCTCAGGGGCTTTCATTGATTTTTTGGGGGGGAAGACACTTTATAAAACAATATTGATCGTGTTACAAACATTAACATTCATTTCTAGTTGCGGTTTTAGCGAGTCTGTCGCTTATTTATTTGTCGCTTTTAGCTTTCACAGCATTTTGTAAAAGAAATTTAACTACAAGCACATAACCACACTCTTTTTGATTCGGATTAAAACGTTAGCTGACTGAAGTGTTCAACAGGATGGTTCCTCTCTGCTCGCAGCGGAGCTGCAACGAGGCACAAATGACCACGTAATGCTGTCTGTTGACTTCTAATGATGTTTTGAGAGGCCGGTAGCCTGCAGAGAGACGGCAAACAACACGGCTCTCAACTCCGCTGACCCCCAGCGCCCTGTCGTCCTTGATCGCCCTCCCAGCCGCTAACTTCATCATAACAGGCAACATTTGTCTCCCGGCAGGCCCTGACCCTGATATCCCTCTTTAAGAGCAGATGTTGTTGTCGAGACCCTTTAGGATTGCACAACAGGCCTGAAACCAAATCCTCGGCTCAGCAGCATTACCATCCAGTGTCCCGTTTCCTCGGCTCGCCCACAACACCTGTATTCATTTCATGTCCCTGCAAAGTTCACACACCACATCTGTGTCTGCAGAGCATGCAGAGACCTTTAGTCTGATGTGAGTAAGCCAGGATTTCTAGAAACAGCTTTAGTTAAACAGATCGGTTTCTATGACTGACAAAAAATGTATTCATAGTTTGCAACAGATGGTAGTGCCAAGTTTTGGATGTATTTAAAGTATTCTAAAGTCAGGTAAGTGGCAAAGCTTGTAATATTATTGTAATAAAGTGAGAGGTCTTAATAAATAACATTCTAAGTCAAATCATTCCGAATCTGTTACAGCATGGAAATACCTTACACTTATTTTTCTGCTGCAAATCATGATGCTTTCTCTCCTTTGCTTGCATCTAGCGTCTGAATGGTTATTTAACACGTGGCTGTGTTTACAAAGGTGAATGGCAACACACACCAGTCTGCACGCAGCTGTTCGACTACAAAGCCATGCGTGTCACAACAGCATGGGGCCATTATAAGCTGGATGTGGTCGACCAGAGGCTTAAAATAGAGCACTGATCCGATAATGGACTCAACTTTATGATCATTAATACTCAGAGGTCTGGACACACGCTGTCAGTCTGCAGGGAGATGGATACTCACAAACACACACACACACACACACATACACAATCATAATTTCACCTTAAATTTTGAAATGACGAAGGTGTGGACAGCTGGCCAATGCAAGTGTTTCAAGTGTGATTTACTGCTCAGCGAGCGTGTGTGTGTGTGTGTGTGTGTGTGTGTGTGTGTGTGTGTGTGTGTGTGTGACATGAATCCAGCTCATTTAAATCTACAGCTTCTCTAAAACTAGAACACGGATAAAAGTACACAGATTACACTTCTGATATAAATAAAAGCAGAATTGTCCAACAATTGTCTCCTTCTCTTGTTGTTGTCTCTGTGAGCATCTCAGAACGTCAGGCGGTGTAACTTGGATACTTTACTGTTTATCATGGATGATAAAGCAAAGGCTGGTGAAGACAGTGGTAGTGGTGACCGTCTCTCTGATGACAACTCTAACTCTGACCCAAAGTTCTCCTTCTTCTCCTCAAGGATTAAATTATAAGGAGCAAAAGTTTACTGTAAACTAATCTGAATTCGAAACAATTATGTGAACCAAGAATGGCGGTTAACTGTAGATATTGGAAAGATACCTACGTATTTCAATGATTATGTTTTTATTCTCATTTATTGGTTTTCTGGTGATTTTAAGAGTCGAGTATTTATGGCAGACAGACAATACGTCGAGTGAAATGACGTAAATTTGATTGTTACTTATTCATTTATAGTTTTTGAAAACGAATATATAATTTAGAATAACTGAAATTGAAATGACTAGTACCTGTATTTTATTTCATTATGTGTTGTTTTTATGTCCTGTAATTGCTTCTGGCAAGTCTTAAGGAATAATAGATTCTTATTTAGAGTAGTAACGGCATTTAAATGACTTCCAATGGTGATTATTGATTGGATTTCGTAAATAACGAATTACGAACAATTCAGATCATGAACAACCTCTCAGAACCAATTGTGTTCACATGCTGAGGACTATCTGTTGGTGACTAAGGAAGGTACAGTTGATTAAAACAAGACACTGAAAAAGTTGTAAGATAGAATGAAAATCTTGGGGTGTCAGTGTCAATGTTCACAGTGACAAGTGAACAATCGAACACTCATGTGGTAAAAGTACAAATTAAACTTAGTAGAATTTAGAAATGGAGTACTGTCAAGTATGTTAAATTCAGGATATTATCAACACAGGAAACAGTTCTCTGGATAACAACATCACTAATGAACAACACACCAAGGAGGAAGTTATCAGTCATTTACTAGTGAGTTAACTTGGTTTGCTTGTATAAACAAACTGAAACCATTATGTTGAACGGAATCTGAGGAAGAGATCAGGAATCTGCTGTAACAAGTTTTTTCACCACTGTTGTTATTTTTGACAAATTAAGTATAAAGCAGTAAATATACTGATGACAATGAATACATACACTATACACTTCCTCCTTTATGTGTCTTCATATCAAACAGGAAGTTTGGAATATCCTGTGATATATATATATGACAACATATAACAACTTGTTCTCAATGATTTGTATTGATTATGTGTTTCTAAAGAGAAAAAAAGAAAAATGAAATGTAAATTTGAGGTGTGTTCACTCTTACTAAACACAGCGCTGCAGCTATCCTGGCTAAAACGTTTGCCAGTCGAGTCACATTGATGAAATATCAGAGTCAGCAATAACAGCATGGACACATTTACAGCACAAACAAAGGAAACGTGAGTATTATAATATAATTACTGACGACTTACAACGATAGCATCTGTTAAAAACAGAACAGTGAACAAACAAGCAGACTATTTAGATGCACCATCGATATCCACCAATACAAACTGTTGATGGCATCAACAACAGCGACAACAAGCAAAGAACAACACCGTCTACAAGCCAGAGAAAAAGATTGGCAGAAAAGGAACTGAGGACTGAGCAGATGGGAAGAGTGGCAGGGGTAAGAAAAATCTGTTTAATTTAGAAACACACACACACACACACACACACACACACACAAACGCACGCATGCATGCGCATCTCGTGTTATAAATATGTCCCGACGGGGACACTGATGAAGTTGGTTTTGTCACATTGAAACATTGACATCTTGTTCTATTTATAAGATGCTATTTATAACAGGGATAAAAGAACTGAAACTTCATCATCTACAATACTTCGTGTCGTCTTGCACAATTGTGCGAAAATATGTGTCCTTCCAGGGCCAAGCGCTACGATGTCAGAGCTACGGCAGACGTGAAGAGGAAGATGTAGAGGCTGGTTGGGTGGGGGAGGGGGTCTGCAGCTCCAGAAACAGTGGAGAGAACAGAGCCGGCGGCAGGGAAGTAGAACATCAATTAAGGGCAGATTGCCCTAAATGGCACAGTGACATTCCCACAATGCATCACCATTGCAGCCATCACTTTACATCCTAACTTTATCTCACTCACACAGATTGTTTTTCTGCAGAACAGCTTGAATGAACCTTCAGTCCCTGACCTCCAGCCCTGAACACCAGACTAATCCTAACCTGGGCTAACTCTCACACGGGAAGCTGGAAGCTGCAGACCAACACACACTCTTTCACTCCTCTTCATCATCTGTTTTGTCTGTCTTTTGCTCTTGCTATTGCTGTGATCCCTCCTGCTGGAGCTGTGGCAGACACACACACACACACACACACACACACGAAAACACAAAAGGACAAACTCCTGTTGGTATTGAATTATTGAATGGTGAGTAACATGGACACATAAAGGTACACAACAGGGGATAGTAATAAGACACCATGAAGAGGCCTCATGTACATAAATGCACACACACGCACATGTGCACGCACACACACACACACACACATAAAACAGTAAAACTTTTCGTTAACATTTTGGTTCATTTCAGATTCATCTGCAATGTGCTGCATTTTAGTGTCTTTCTCTTACTGTACAGTATTTTCTGTACTCTAAGGCGCACCTTCAATGAATGGCCTATTTCAAAACTTTTTTCACAAAGAAAGCCCACTGGATTATAAGGCGTACTGTCGGTTTTTGAGAAAATTAAAGGCTTTAAGAGGAGGTTCATGGATGTAGTGAAAGAGGACATGAAGGTAGTTGGTGTGAGAGAAGAGGATGCAGAAGACAGGGTTAGATGGAGGCGGTTGATTCGCTGTGGCGACCCCTGAAGGGAAAAGCCAAAAGGAAAAGAAGAAGGTGCGCCTTACAGGGCGGAAAATACTGTATTTTAGAATTACCATATATGACAAGAAATGAATATAATTTTGTAGTCTTGAACATTTACATCACATAGTATGTGCCCAGTATTTAGTGGGCACATACTGCACCTCCTAAGCCTCAACAGCCTCTAAAACAACTAGAACAATCCTGTTACTAATAACACTATTTCTAATTGTACAATAACACAAATACAAATTAGGATTCAAATTACTTACACACTTTTATAAACTTAATGCTTTACCATTTCCAGATATTCTGACATTTTGAAGGTGAACCAGAGACAATGAGTCCAAGGACACTGATGCTATTGGCCTTAACTTCTGTGATCGCAGAATGATGGATAGATATAAGATAAAAATGTATAAATAAGCTAAATGAAGGGACCAATCATGAGCTGCACACCTTTAGCCCGATCCCAACATTTCTCTCATCCTTGCTGTGTCCGGTTACAGTTCATTACTCGCCACATGAATGCAGTAATGTGGGGCGGAAACACAACACCAAAGAGCGTTCCCCCACACATTCACACAAACACGCACAAACCATTGCAATGCAAAATGCGACCCAGTGCAAGGAGGAAAAATACGATGGGACAGCGTCCCATCAGTGACATCACATCCTGTCAGTGGAGTCTGCAGCTCAGAAACGCTGACGCGGACACACTCAGCGCCGCAGCAACATCCCCATCACTCCTCTAACGCGCTGCTGCAGATGAAGGCTGAGCTGCTGCCGGGGGAAGCTGATTGGTTCATCCCACCGATCGACAACACGTTTCACTTTCACCGGTTATTACCTTCATCCCTTCCTTTATTCAACTCAAACAAAACCCTCTTCACCCTCCTCTACATCATCCTCCTTTTCCATGCTAATTACAAATCACTTCCTTTCACCCACACACCCTCCCCTTCCACTTTTCTGCTGATGTGTCCAGTTCAAAGATCCATCAGCAGCCCTTGTTAATGTGTGGCTACAACATGGCGGACGGGGATCACTGAGTCCATTACCATCCTGAGGACTACGCCTGTCTGCGTTTCCCCATCCGGCCCAGGAACAACCAGTGAGCCAGGTTACCGTTTCTACTCTTTCTTGTCTTTACGCAATAAGACTCAACTTCCAAGGAAGTTTTCCTAATCCTTGCTAGTTAATCCCAGTCTGCACCCACCCTGTGTGTCCTTCAGGCTCTCGTCCAAACGGGTCATTCCTCTCAGCAGGCGAAACCCAGATGACAAACAAGATGCTTACGGGGACCGGCTGCAAGAGATTTACGGGGCATTGCCCCGTGTTGTGTTACGGTACGAGGAGGAAAGCAGAACACAGTATCAAAAGACAAGAAATAGAATACTCCTAAAATGAGATGTAATCTCCTTTACTGGGATTGGTACATTTTAACAAACAAATTTTTCAGACTATGGAAAAATAATTTATGCACAAGGTAATTTATGACCAGATGAACCTGTTTGCAGGGTCATCTTCCTTCAAAATGTTCTATCAAATATACAATCTTTCAACATAACATGTAGAATTTGGCTGAAATCAAATTAAAATGACGTGAAAGCTCATCAAAAATCAAATATTAAAAACTGTTAATACCTTAATTAATCCTTTCCTAAAATGTCAAATGTTTTAAAACATTTTCAGAAACAAATTTAAGAGAATTTAACATTTTTTATAGGAATCTGTTTGTGAACCATGTAAAAAAAAAAAAAAAAAAAGGTCTGGTGCTAAACTGAAAGTGATTTGTGTGTAAAATTAACCACAGAATGATTAGATGCTCACTTTTAAGCACCGCCGTCAGACAGGATACAAGTTCCTACCTGAACACCATATAAAGTACAATAACACCGCAGGAACATAGAGGACAATGTGTCATGGAATTAAGAGTTTAAAAAGCAATGCTTAGGGTCAAAAAGTCATGCACGGACTCCGTGTGTCAACATGAACCAACACTGCATGCAGATTGAACCAGGAATAAATACAAAACGTGATCAACCCCAGAATTTAATACTGTACTAGGATTTAATCCTTTTTACAACCAGAATAGAAGAAAACTTTAGAAAAATATCTCAATTTGATGAAACGAAACCATAAAGCATTCATTCAATACCAGGAGAGACAAAGACAAAATATGAAGGATGATAACAGAGTGGGCCAACTCATTAAACAAACATAATAAAAAGAATTTAACACACATCTCACACATTAAACTTCTTCTTCAATGAAGAAGAAGAGTGCGTGGAAACTAGTTAGAATAAATAAATGAATGAATGAAGCTAATTGCTAAGCTAAAAGTAAGGATACACATTGATGTCAGACAGCGTTACATTAATAGATAACTGTTAGGTTTAAACGCTATTTCAAAGTTTCTGTCTCCATGGTGACATCAGTGCTGGAATCTAACAGTGTTTATGAAGGGAACGACAGTCACGATGGAGCCTGTGGCGGGAACTGTTCCCCCCAGTTGGAGACAGGCGGGGGTCATCACGTAATAACACGTTATGAAGTTACACAAAGGCGCGTCTACTCACGTCCCGAGGACTTCTTTAAAATCAAAAATCTTCTTGATGTCGTCGACTTGCTTTTTCCACGTCTCTTCCCTGCCCGCGTCTCCGTTCTCCCGAGCCATGACGCTGCTTCACCGGCCCGAGTGTGACCGACACCGGGCTGCGGGAGGAGGAAGGATGTGGAGAGAGAGAGAGAGAGAGAGAGAGAGAGAGAGAGAGAAAGAGGGGGGGGGTGGTGGTGGTGGTGGTGGGGGGTGTTCCGAAGGAAGAATCAAGCTGGGGGGGGGGGACAGTTAAAGGTCTGGAAACACTCGCTGGTCCGTTGTCGGCTGCGGCAGGACCATGTGAGTCCCTCTGCAGGTTACCGTATCCCTCCCTCCGCTCTCTCCTCCCCCTCCTCCCCTCCGGCCGTCTGGACAGCAGCTGTCACAGCTCCGAGGCGATACCGGAGCTTCCGGTTACAGATTTCAAAATAAAAGCTTTCAGCTTTAAAGCACGGATGTGAATATGTTCTTCCCGTTTCTGGGTGTAACCCTTCTCTGTTTTCCTCCAAGAGATTTACGGGGCGTTTCAACGTGTTGTGTTACTGTTCGAGGAGGAAGGGCAGAACACAGTATCAACAGACAAGAAATAGAATATTCCATACATGACAATCTCCTTTACTGGGGTATTGGTACATTTTAACAAACAAATTTTTAAGACTATGGAAAAATAAAAATGAGGGACTCTCTCCCGCTGTTCATTCTTTTGTTCTCTTCTAGAATAGAAGAGAATCATCTTGAAGATGAGATAACTGCAACTGTCCCAGCTTGATATCCAAAGTCAGGGGTCACGGGTGTTGATGGAGCCGATCCCAGATGGCTATGGGCGAAAGAATTAGGGTACACCCTGGATGAGACACCAGCTCATCGCAGGGTCACACATAGACAAACAACCACTCAAGAAATTTTGGAGTGACCACCTAAATTGCACGTTTTTGGATGTGGAAGCTGGAGAACACTGTCTATAAAGCAAATGACACTATTGCAAAATAACCTTTAACATCAAACGTGCCATAATCAACTCAATATACTTACAATAGTTTTCCATATTTGCAGAAAAACATGAACAATTCATATTCAAGCTGGAATAATTTATTTTAAAGAGGTATATAAATATTATGCATGCAAACCAAGCAAAACAAAAAGAAAGAAAAAGATAAAGGCTGACAAATGGAAAGAAACTTTAAAAACATCTCGAAAATGGGACGGCTAAAAGCGAAAGCTAATAAAGTACAAGTCAACCTTAGACTCTGCTCCACAAACTGAGCAATTATTACATCCTTTATGGTGATCATAAATGAATGGAGCTGTTAAATCACTACCAAAGTCCCAGTTGGAAACATTTTGAATTTATATTCAGGTTTTATTTTGAAGGTGACATCCACTGATTTCCTGTCTTACTCTTGTTACGCATGTCTAGTTTGACGCAAACCTGCTACCACCTGCAATTGTCTAGCGCTGTTAATCCCGTCATCTCTGAGTAGTCGACAGGTTGTTTTTTTTATTTTTCTTTGAGAGGGTGGGGTGGGGGGTCTCCTCTCTCGATTATAATTCAACACTTAAAGTCTTATTTTCTCCTTTTAAACCTTAACCCCCCCCCCCCAATCTCCCTCAAAACGCGCCTGATGGCAGATGGTGCGTGTTGTTCCTGGAGCTGCTGGGATGCCTCCTGTGCGTCCTGTCAGGTTCTGGTCACAACGTGGCAACAGTAAATTCGCAATGCGCCAACTTGATGATTAGAACCGTCACGCTAGCGTCACCACCTGGGACACCCTGGAGCGTCGACACGGTTCTAAGCTCAGAGGCGATCCGGGATCAGCGGCTTGCATCCCGGCTGCAACATGCGCCTTCATCCGGATGGAGCCGACCCGCGTTTCACCTTCATTACGGAGTTTCCTTTTGGCAGAGCGGCTCTGATCACTGACAGCTGCAAACACACAGGTCATCTCAGGCCGTCACTGCACACACACACACACACACACACACACACACACTAGTCCGGACTTTGGTACTGTGTGTATGTGTGTGTGTGTGTGTGTGTGTAGGAAGACAGGCGAGAGGGAGAGAGGATCATGGGTTGCAGTCTCAGCTGCTCATGAGTATTCTGGCGGCAAACTACTGCAGCTCTTCCTCAGCAACAACAGAGGGAACACCACCCCCCACACCCCCACCCCTCCTTCATCATCTACTCTGAGTCAGCATATCTTAACTCCCCCCCCCCCCTGATGAAAGGTAATAGCCCATACTGCAAAAGGGAAGAGGAAGGCCAAAGAGGCGTGAAGGTCGAAGGAGATGCAGGTGCATCTTAAATGTTGCCATAAATTTTGTCGGACCTTTTTCCCCCCCACAGGAAAAAAAAAACTAATTTGCTGGTGAGGCGGATAAATGGAGCTCAGAAAAAGGGTTGAGTTTATTTCATTTTTATTGCTAGGTACAAAAACAAATCCAATCAATGTTTTATTTTGTTTTTTCAAAATAAAAAAATGAAGTTTTGCTACCTGTACCAGGACTAATAGCACACGAGAGGTTAATCTGTGCAGACAGAAATCCATCTACTAACAATGTATGCAGATTTTAAGAGACTTTGTTAGTTTTGACCTATGAACCCTGTTCCTCTGTATCTGAAGTGGAGCCGGTCCAAACCTTTGTTTGGGTCAAAGCAGACTTTGTTTCATTCGGTGAAGATCTTTGCTGTTGCTTGGCAGCACCCTCCAACTGCTCTGTGGTATTTTTCATTGATGATAAGAAAAGACTGATGTGATCACGCAGGTCAAATATGTTTGAAAATAATTGGCCAGACCAAGAAAAATGATCCAGCAGATTGGGAGGAGTAGAAATGGATCTAAAGCCCTCAGACTAGAAGACAGTGTGGACCAAATGTTTTAGGTTCTACTTCCTAAGACGGACAAATTATGTTAAAATCTCCTGTAATGTGAGCCTGAAGGCCCTTCGCTTGGTTTGCCTCTTACCTGTTTTTTTTAACCTATTTTTTTTATGGAATGATTAGTTTTCTGTGAAACTCTTGAACAGGGTTCAGCAAATTCATAAAAATCACCCAACAACTTTCCATCGGCATGACTGTGACTACATGCTGAATGACTTTTCATTTTTGGGTTAACTATTCATCTTCCTTTGATAAAACTAAACAAAGCAGAAAGCGAGTCATTATTACTATACAGTATAAAAACATATAGACTCCAGTTGCCACATTAGATTATAACACTCTCATTACCCAATACAAGGAAAAGAAGTATGGCATCTTAAAAGGCTGCAAATAAAGTGCACACTAATTTATTTATTGGCTAGAAAAAAATGCAATAATGAACTGCAATATAAGGAGAATATCACATTGTATTGAGATGCTTGAAACAGTTTTTGCCATTAAGGGGGAAATGTCCTTTCTCTCAAAATTTGAACAGTGTTTACACGGTGCACTGGATTATATCCTGGCTCACGTGATCAACTAGGAACACACGCTATACAGTCTTATATTGAATAGCCTGTATAGATTCCAGAATGAGGTGGGTCAGAAATGTATTTACTGCAATTGGTAGTAAAAAAGCAAATTGAGTGCAGCCTCTGCTGGTTGTGAATGAACAGACCCCGTGTGGATGAACTGCAGGTCAAACCAGGACGGCTCCAGTTCTGACGCGTCCGGCCTTGTTTCACTTGTGAGACAGTAAGGATGACTAACACCAGCCATTCCTCACAAAGTGCACCTTGCAGACAGTTTCTACTCGGCAGCTTTTTTCATCAGGGGAGCCGTAACTCTTTAACATAGCAGCTCGTTCCATCTTTCTGTAATTGCTCCATCAATCCAGTGAAGGAGGGGAAAAATAAACAGCGAAATGAACTGACCTGCGCTGAGCGCGCACGGCTCATTTGGCTCCCGGTGTAATGAGAACTGTTACGTAAAAAAGTGCAATCAATTTCTAATGTGCTGCTTTACAGCACCCATCAGATTGACAGCCGAGCCAATACATGACAAGAAGTTTAATGGTGTTTTTTTGGAGCAACAGGCTACAGCGATGCATGATGGGAAAATAAGACTCAGAAGAGCGCCGTCGAGCGATGAGGGTGTCAAAAAACTACCCGGGGGTGAATTGGCAAAGAAAAATGGAGAAACTGGGTGGAAAGAATTAAAAGTGGTGTGGAGATGAATGATTGTGGTGTGAAATGAAGTAACACAGCCACACACACACACACACACACACACACGGAAACACTGTTCTGTCGTGAAGATGCACAGTTTTCACTTATTATACGGAGCTTTGGAGATGGAACAACTCATCAGGTAACGACTCCTCACAGAGCCTTTAAACGCAATCTGATAATTTAACGTGTTCCTTTAAGATTAACATGAGAGCTATTCAGAAAAAATTGGATGGAAGTAACTCTTCGTATCAGAGAGAACAGGCTGAATTAATACAAAGATAGACAGAGGGGTTCAGTACAGATACAGTATTAAAGGGCTGTTGATGCAAGTTCTTCAGGCTGAAGAGGAGCAAGTCACTGCGGAGCCTCCTCCTCCTCCTCCTCTTCATCCTCCTGCCGGCTTTTCGTCTGCAGAGAAGAGATCACACTTCAGTGTTTCCAGTGTTAACACCTCCCCTGAGGAGGTTGTGTTGTTGCTGCTGTTCGTCTATTTGCCTGTTAGAATATCCATTCTTAACATTTTCTTGTCATTTTGTAAAGAGGCAGCCCTTTGGAACGAGGAAAAGGTGATTTTAAAACAAGCCAATTTTTTTTTTTAACTTTCTTGAAGATTGTGAGATTTATCAAACGATGCAGCAGTTTTTAACAGCAGTTTGCTCGCTGGAGATTTTATTTATTTATTTATTCGGTTTATTTTGTTCTTTCCAGACAAGTTATTACATGTCATTTACATTTAGTGGCACTGTTTCGGCAGCGAAATACTCTGTGTAGTCCGTCAGTCCTCAAAGTTGTCGTACTCTTCTTCACATCTGGTGTTTTAGTTGCTCTTCCTCTACTTTGTGATATCACAGTCACTGATCGTCTCCAGTCCCATCACGTCATTAGACTGTTTTGTTTTTTCCTGATTTAAATGTGATGGAGTGCATTATTTTGATTGTATACTTTGGTTTTAGGTTTTACATACAGGCTGCTGGGCAAGGTCATAGTCCAGTAGAGAACCCTGGGAGACAAGTCGTCCTCCAAATGGATGATAAAAAGTTTGTGTTGATGTGGCTGGACCTCTGAAGAGCAGTATAATGGCATAAAGATGTGAAAATTATTCAAATATGCCTAAAAATGCAAAATTATGGAAACCGAAAATACCAGTTTCGAGACGCAGACCTTAAGGGTGTCCAGCATACCTGTTACATAACGTATGGACAGACAGACGGGGTAACCCTGCTCATCTCTTTCGGTGGAGGAACAAAAACATTTTGCGCCAAGATCTTACTAGTTTGAGGAAGTCGATGAGTTTGTAGGCGTCTTCTCCAGTGGAGAGGTCAACAAAGTCCCGTGGGATTCTGTAGCTCAGACAGGGACTGGGCTGTAATGTCATGTCACTGGTGGCGTAGCGAAACGCCGGGCCTTCCTGCAGACACACACAAACCACACACACTCACTATCAGACTGTTTTGTGAGCCTCTGTAATGCTACACACAACATCTTGCTGATGCTGATGATGACTGACCTGATGCTGAGTGATTTCTCCCGTGGTCAGCTCCTCCCAGCTGAAGAGCAGCGAGTCGGTCACCTCCCCGAACGGGTTCAGATCAATCAGCCACACCCTCCCCTGCAGCGTATGCACACAAATAAACACACACACACACACACAAACATAAGCGCAAGTAATTTGTGATGCATTTTTGAAACCAGACCAAAACTTGAGTGTACATACCAGACTATCTCTGTAGACATCGAACACAACTGTAGCAGAGAAAGAAAGAACTGTTAAAAAACTGCACATATATGATCACATTAATTTACTTACATTTATGATCCACAAAGAATCAAAAGTTCAAATCGCAGCTGAGCGTCAAACAACAGATTTGCTTAATGATTCTTTGCTGTTTCTTCTGTCCGAACATAGATAGCGGAGCAGAGCTTCACACAAGCAGCCCCGACAAAAAAAGGATGTTGATGCTCACAGTCTTCATCCAGGAAGTTGTACTGGATGTGGAGGGTGTAGAACTCCTGTATGGCGTGACAGATCTGCTCCTCCTGCTTCAAGATGTGGGGGTAATACTGAGTGTAGTCCCTCTGGGAGATGGCTGGAAACACATTCACATACAAGTGAAGCTTCCGTGGGATTGTAGAAGTTTGCAAATGAAGCTGTTGTGTACAAGCAGCTAAATGAGATTACATCACATTTTTCCTTCATATCAGATACATTAAGTTCATTTCCCTCAAACTCCGGTGGTTCGCAATGTAAAATGTCAAGAGGATGTGGTTTGTCTTGAGTCCTAACAGGGTGATGATTATATTTGGGCAGGAAGCCAAAATGATGACGGGGGATTTGTGTGTTTTTACCGATCAGTTCATTCTCTTTGACGAAGCAGCGAAACTCTCCACCGGGGATCAACTCACTCCACTTCCTCAGGACGAGCTGAGGACAGAAGATCACATGACTGATAAACTCCATGCAGCTGTGAACGTGTATGAACAAAACCATCTGGATTCCTTTTGCACCCCGTGCAACATAATAACTCATTCTGTGTGCCTAGTTTGCCTTTTGAATACCTCATACTTTATGTCTGGATCTGGGGAGTCTTGATCACTACACACGCGGAATCTGCACAAAACATGATCACAACATGTAGACAACAACAATGTGGCACTGCTACAGATTCTGACACTGAAAGCTTGGCTGCTCTCAGGAAATATGAGAGGGACGTTTTAGCAGTTGAACAAACAAGAATATATCATAGGAGCAGTTTTCCTGAGGTGGTGCACTGCAGCAAATCACTTACTGAAATATTTGTTATGCAAAGCTGAAATGCTTGAGGCATAAATCTACAATGCAGTTATTTCTCAAGCTGGGACTAAGCTTTTTTTTTTTTTCTTGGCGGCAGAGTGAAAGCAGCCTGGAAATACAAAGCATGGTTGTGTGTGTTGATGCTGTGGATAGCGACGCTTACGGCTGCGTGAGATCGTGGGTGATGAAGTCAGAACTTTTGAAAATCAGGAATATATCACTGAGGCAGCGACATTGCAGGGAATTATTCAGAGCAATCCAGTTAGCATCCTGGAAGAGAGAGAGACAGACAGACACACACACACACACACACACACACACACACACACACACACACACACAAATATAGATGTAAATTATTGCTCAATCCTTCCAAGAAGCAAGTCAAATTCATTTTTGGTAAATTCACAAGAAAATGAAAAATGAATGAATAAATAAATAAATGAAATTCGTCCAATGTTACACATCCAAAATTAAAATTAAGAAGCGCTTGTACTTTACCCGTGGAGCGCTCCAGTTGAGTTTAGGAAAGACGTTCCCACCCAGGGCGTTTATCGCTTCCAGCACCTTAGAGCTGAACTCTGGGAACTCAGGAGCCTAACAAAGACAAAGCGTCATCATCCAACTGCATTCATAACTTTTGTATAATAAAATGTTGATCCACAAGTAAGGATTTCATGGAATATTAGACATGACATGGGTAACTTTAATGCTGACACAGATCTACAGGGTTTGTGAGGCCTTGCAGCTTCTAGCAACACAATGAAACCACATTCCAGACTTCCTGCCACTGCATGGCTTCATTGTAAAACAGTCTGGATGCTAAAGTGGCTGACCTGCAGTCCTGACTTGTCACACACTGAAAATGTTTGACACATAAATTTGACAAAGGAGTCTTATAACATTTGCCTAACTTGCAGAGAGCACTATGTCACCATTAAGCCGAGGAGGAGGAATAGTTACCCTGGATGCAAATAGAACTTTTAGACATAATGATTGATCAGGTAGGAGCTGAAAACATTCAGGTAGAGGAACGTTTATTTAAGTGCTTACTGTGACAGTGGTGGTTGTATCATCATCTGACCACTAGAGGGAAACAGAAGAAACAGGTTTGTATGGTCAGAAAAAAACCTTGTGGTAAATGTTTTATTAAATATTGTATGTTTGTTTGTGCTATAAAGTTGTCAGTGAAGGAATGTAATGTTACAATATTTGGAAACCTCGGAAAAAATATTCATAAGCAATCTGTATTTCAGCACTGAATAATACAAAACTTCAGTGACGGTCAATTTGTGTTATTGTGAGTTATTTCATTTTAAAGATATAAGGTGCTATAAAAAATGTGGTAACACATATTGTGATGTTGGTTCAAATGCTTTAGATTTTGGTACATTAAATACTGTGTCTAAGGTTCAGTCAAACATTATATTGTATGGATTGAAAAGACAAAGAAAACAAGACTTAAAACTTTTAATGTCTTTTTTGGAATACATATGACGCTTAAATTTTTTCGTCCATATATTGCTTTTATTTTGTTTAAAATACGGATGATTTTGATATACTACACACACAGAGACATATTTGTGTGTGTTTGTGTGTTTGTATAAACAAATGCATTTTATATGAAATAAAGGAGAGGAAAAAAAGACCAGAAAGGACAAATAAACTCATGTTCTGTTTTCCGTACCTGAATGTCTTCCTCTTCATTTGACTCCCAGTCGTTGTCGTGTATCTGCTGTGTGTTATGCTCACTGAACAGCAGTGACACAAAAGATTAATGACAATAACAAAACGGTCAATCTGCAACATGATCTACAGAAACCACTGGCATCTTTACCTCAATATCGTTCAGGCAAAATGAGTCAAGCTTTATAACATTCAGTACTGAAGGTGGAGACTCTTTTTTTTTTTATCGTGACATTTCAATTCTTAATGATGACAATTAAGGCAGGACCTTCAAGATTCGATGCTAGGATGGATTTTACCACCGCTACGAAATTATTCTATTTTGGATAGTGTCTTAGATATGTTACTAATTACATGATACGTTACCAAGGATATTCTCCTTTCTATTTATAGACTTTGACAACATTTGATCATATCTTGTTTTTCCATCAAAATCAACAAGCAATAAACCATTTTCATGTGTGTGTCAGCGGTCTCATACCTCCCAGCTACTACCAGTGTTCCATCGTCCAGTAAATAGTCTATTACATTCTGAGGCAGTGGAAGAATAAGACTGGAATAAACACAAGTATTAAGACACATGTTTAGAAAGAAATTGTGTTCAGCAAACAGGAGGATAACAAAAGATGAACGCTGCTTAAAAAATGATGTAAACACGTTTGCAGAAGCACTAATGCTAACTCCGTTAGCCAACTTTGGCTAAATAGGGAAATTTTACAGCAACAACAAATAACATATTTTTGGGGGGATTACTATAAAAATGGGAGCGGTTTACCTTTTAATTGTATATTTCTTGAATATCGGATACCAAACCGAAAACTGACAATTCACAACTTGCTCTTTCTTCATGCTGTAAAATCATGTACCGGAAATGTGTCCATCAATAAATATCTTCCCCAGAGGTCACATTGTGGAAAACTTGGGTCCCATTTTCTCAGTCAACATCTTGTCAGTTTGATCACTTTGCACTATCAATAATCAACAATTTCGTGGATTCATTAACAATGGTAAAATTTTACAAGTAGGTTTCAATGAGTCGAATTAATTTATACAGATGTGTTTTCAGAGCGGGGACTTCTATTTGAGATGCACAAGTAGGCGCGGTTATCTTTTTACATAGATCGTTAATTGAAAAGAACAATCCCTCTACATTTAAAACAAGTAAACGCGACGTCATTCTTCACTCATACGACTTGGAAATTTATATTTGTATAAAATATAAAGTAAATTATTCATACATAATAATCCAGAGATAAACGTTATAAGACATTAACCACAATCTTTTAATCGTGGTTACATCACACATCTATTTACCTTACAGTAAATTATGTACATAAATACACGTGTACATACCACATTTGTAAATTGATTAATTTTTTTAAACTTCTTAGAATTTAGATGTGGCTCTTTGCTCCAAATCTCATTATACCATGTATAGTGACAATAAAAGGCTTTCTATTCTATTCTATTTCTATTCTGCTTGCCTTTTAAATGTGTACCGACTTCCGGTAAAATTTCCGGCACCCGGAAGTAGTTTCAGAGTGACTCCTCTCACATGTTATACTATCTCTGCTGTTACTCCAACATTGTTGGACTCACGTGAGTTACGTTTAGTTTTTGTCATTTAAAAGACAATTTAAAGTTTGAAATACTCGAATCTGAGGGCCCATAGCGCCGTTGACTGTAACGCAACTATAATCAAGTGTAGAACAAATAGAAAAAAGTAGAAAGGCTAAATGTGTTCATGAACAGCAAATCGATTAACTCATGATCGGTCGTGTCGTCAGCTTGGAGAAAGTTATTTGTGTTTTGTTTTTTAACACATATCTTCTTTACTTTGCAGTGAACTGAGGTATTTTTTAATCTTTCTAAGATTTTTCACTCGGTTTTCCTCCATTTTCCGTTGACCAGATTTTGAAAATGAACGACACAAAAGAACCCAAAACTACGACTACTCCACACGTAGTGAAAGAAGAGGTAAGTTCGTTTTAGACTTTTTTTTTTTTTTTTTTTGAGAACTATTTGATCAAAATAAATAGTCAAACCTAAAATTCTTCACATGAACTCTTGCTAGTGTCTGATTTACACCAAAAGTTATTGTGTTCATTCGTCCTGAATGCAGCACACCAGTAAATCCTTGACTTAAGGGTTTTATTGTCTGGTTGCATTAAGTTAGACCTGATCTGTACATGAAAACCTCAGTAATAAGGTTTCATAACAGTGTAATGTCAGCTCGACCTTTTGTCATAATGTGACTGTGCAGTTTCCAGGTTCATTCCATCAGCTGCTTGAGTTTGACTCATTTTTTTTTAATCTCTGCAACTTTTTGTAGATAAAAATGTTTTCTGAGTTAATATTAATACAGCAATAACATAAACTAATAGCATGCTGCTACTAAATATATCCATGTATTATTTTTTTATATTGCCCAACTTGCTTCACTTTGCATGTCAATGTTTTGGTGTCTGAATATCAGCAAAGTTTATTTCAAACATAGATTAAATGTCACAGTAAGGGTTCTTCACCGAGTTCATGCAGACTAATGATGGAAAGTGAAACCATCCATCCCTCATCGGAAGATGAGATGATTGTAACTGTAAAGACAAAATAAATGAGTGTACATGTTTGAAATGACATGTGATCGGCTCAGGTACACACTCAGGGAAAGAAACTGTTTGTCACGGGGGCAGCAGTTCAGCATAATGTGAAGCAAATGACTTAAAGAGAATGAGCTTCAAATAGCTATGGATTTATTGTAATGTTATTTACTACAATGTTCAGGAAAACAAATATGAAAGTAGTGTATTAGTACCAGAATGTTACTCTTAATGTGCTTTTTCAACGTATTTGTTGTTTTCACTATCTCCAGTCCATAATAACAAAAGATTTAGAGAATATTGGGCAATCTGTGTGCATCTCAGTGACCTTTGATTCTTCGGGCAGTCCGTACAATATAAACACACGGCTCCAGAACAGTGTAGACAGCCATTGCAAATCAAATCAGTTTTATTTGTATCCTGCCTGGCAGCCACAGTTCCAATCTGAGTGGTAGCAGTGTAGTGGTACATTTTTGTATTGTATTGTGTTCCGTTCTGCTCATCCTGACTTGTTACCTTTACTGGTTTTGTTGCAGCTCGTAGCAGCAGGAAAATGGCTAAAGCTGGAGAAGACGACATACGTGGACCCTGCTGGAAGCACCAGGTACGGATCGGTTTTCCACTCACATTTTAAAGTCTGTACATAGTTTTATTTGCTGGTTTCCTCCAACAGAACTTGGGAGACCGTGAAAAGGACAACAAGAGGAACCAGTACAGAAACAGACGGTGAGTGTTTTGTGCTGTGCAGTTTTAGTTATCACTGATCAACCGAAATATAACACACTTCTGCTACAGGTGTTGGAATCATCGCCCTGCTCAAACGGACGCTCCATAAAGACTGCGTCGTGATGGTGAAGCAGTTTCGTCCTCCTCTGGGATGCCACACTTTAGAGTTTCCTGCAGGTCACTTATTTCTTTCTACTTTCTTTGGAAACGCTCGGCACACACTATCACACCCCGCGGTGTGATAAAGTTTTCTTTTTTAGCCCATCTGTTATCTCTCACTCATGTAAATGTAACGTCTGCTGTGTTCAGGTTTAATTGACGAGGGAGAGAGCGCTGCGGTGGCTGCACTGAGGGAGCTGAAGGAAGAAACCGGCTACAAAGGGGAAGTAGTTGGAGTCACTCCAGGTACGTCACAAACACCCACCGTACATTTGATGGCAGCAGCTGCCCATCTAGTCTATGTCTCATCTCATGTGTGTCAGATCCATGATGATCTGTCCTCATTTTTCTTCAATTATCTGGATCAAATTATGCAAATAGGTTGATGGGTTAATGTTTGAATCCTAGTGACGTGTCTGGACCCCGGATTGTCGAACTGCACAACCAACATCGTGACGGTCAACATCAACGGAGATGAAATGGAGAACATCAATCCAACACAACAGCTCGGTAGGCCGACAGTATCATAAACACACAAGAGTTTGTTTATTAGCTCATTCATTCAGCCATTCTGTCATGGATGGTTTGTATTGATAATTAAGTTACATCTTAATAACTACCTGTATGTAACATACTGGTACCAAGGACAAACAAACGTTTGTTTAGAGCACATGTGTCAAACACAAGGCCCCGGGAGCCAAATGTGGCCCGCCACATCATTTTATGTGGCCCATGAGAGCATAAAAGGTCAGCGTGTTTTTAAAAATAAATAGATGAAAGTGTGCTTTGACCAAAAACTACATTTCCCACAATTAATCCCATTTTAAATTTGACAAAAACGTTTTAAACTAAGTTGATGTCAGAACTTGTTTTTGATGTTATTTTTCTTTATTCACTTTAATAGTTTGATCCTTGATTGATGGAGTTCTGTGGGTCTAATAACCTGACAGATTAAAATGATTTATTTTTTAATGTTTGTAACTTGAATAAGTAATAATTTCAGAGTTATTTGACATTAAGGAGTAGTTACATTTATTTTACATTCATTTTACATTACATTGAGTTAAATTTAGTTACATTTATAAATTACATCTGGTCCTTTGATTACAGCCATTAAGCTGATGTGGCCCTCGGTGAAAATGAGTTGACACTCCCGGTTTACAGTGTGTCACGTTTCACTCCTCTACAGACTTTCACCGCAAGGGAACTCATGAAAACAGACAAGATTTAAGATGAGAGTGTGAAAATATTCCTGTTTTCTCAACACCCAAAAAAGATATGATGCTAATCTTAATCTTGTTCTTTCTTTTTCTGTTTTCCCACAGGTGATGGAGGTGAGTTATGACATCATATCAAACACATTGTGTTGTCTCTCATGAAGAATCTCCTCTTACAAGCATCTATCTGCTCGTTCCAGAATTTGTTGAAGTCCTTCTGTTGCCTGTTGACGAGTTTCAAACGAAAATAGATGGTGAGATTTGATCACTGTGATGTTAGCACACGAGACACACAAACAAACCAAACTAACTGTGATCTTGTTTTCCTGCAGAGCTGCTGAAGAAAGAGAAGATCATTGTGGACTCTAAAGTTTACATCTTTGCTATGGGGATTGTTCAGGCCTTCTTTAAGCCAAGGGAGCTCCCAGTCCTGAAGCAATGAAGAAAATAAGTGGAGGCGAATGAGAGGAAGAAGTAGTGTTGTTGTTACGCAGAATATTTGGAAAGATTTCAGGAATTCCACATAGAAAATTTTTTCTGGGAAATTGTTGTTGTATAGTGGTTTTAGACCTTAATTTAAACTCATTTTAAATTTTGGTTAAAAAAAATTAATAATAATTTAATAAGACTATGTTTTTGACATTCCTTTACACTATCAGTGATTCCGTTCAACTGGAGGAGGAAACCCAAGAACAGTTACTAAAAATTTCAAAGCAAATAACTCTAGTTTTGACATAGTTTAGTTTATTTAATCTTTGTAATACTTGTGTTTTTAACTAACATTCAATATGATATGTATCAATCAATCAGACCAATGGGCAGCTGAATCCTGCAAAATTCAAATCATTCCTCCATCAAATCCAATAAATATCAACAGTGCAATTTAGTCACAGAATTCGTAATGAGCTGTAACAGTAATAGCCACTCTGGTTAGGATGTTAATAACAGTGTTGACAAAAGCCACTCTGCTGTAATTTACAACACAAGTACTGTATTGATAAAGAAAGTGACTGACTTGTAGAACATAGCTGGACATGGCTGCAACTAGGAAACACAGATCAATGAATAAATGTGACATTTCCTTCACTCTTTCATCGTTGTGTTTTTTGTTTTTTTTTTTGCTTCAGACAGCCTGAGCTGGTGACATGCATTGTTAGCAGTTTAGGACCTCATGCAGAAGCCTGTTTTGATTTAAAAAAAAAAAAAATCCTGCATGTGGATAAAGGCACTCCTCTTCAAAGGGGCAGCATCACATTCTTGAGAAGTGAATGAAGTTTTTCTTGCTGGAAGAGACAGGAAAACAGGATTTCAGTCACAAAACAATGCATTAGTTGAAGAGTAAGCAATGTTTTCATTAGCTTTGGATATACAGTACTGCAAAATTGCTTGTTTGGACAGGTTTATCACACCGTCGCTGACTTCCACTTATATATTTGTAGACTAAAAGAAAATAAGTGATGACTGTCAGTCATCACACACTGACAGATGTGCTGAACAGAAATTTTCCAGGTACATTTCAAAGGATTTGGATGTAACCCAATACATGTTAGAAAAAATAAATTCTTCTGAGACTTGAAGCTCTGCTGACGTGGAGGAAGTGAACATGAGAAGTCAGGTATGAGTGATCGGTCCAATATAAACAATGAATGGCTGGAAGACATGTAGACTATTATAATATCCACCAAAACTGAAACATCTGTAAACCCAGTTCAGGATAGACAAGAGTGATCCAAACTGGACTGGTGTGAACACTTACAGGTTTCATAAAGTCAGACTTTTTAAAACGTGTAAACAATTCGTCCTTCAACCTGGTGTTGGTTGGGAATGTAGAACACAAACCTCACTTTGCCCTGTAGGCAAATCCAGTTTAATAATTGTTAGGCAGTGATGTTCAATCAGATCCTTGATGGCAGGTGTCGGGTGTAGTTAAATAATACTAAAACTTACTAAACCAGATGTTGACCTGGATGTGCTGCAAGCACAAAAACTGATATTATCTGATAATATTACAAGCACATTTTCCATGCCTATGCCTTTAGCTCTGAAGAAAAGTTTCATGTTCCTGTTGGCTTTTGTGGGTCATGCAGATCATAAACCTGCTGTGATGGCAGAAGGTATCTTCAGGATGAAGGACGTGCAGGTATGTGGAGGTGGGAGATGTTGTGAATGAGCTAGGTGTTAGCGCTCATTATTAATTTATTGACTCGTAACTGTATTATTGTTTTGTTTTGTTTTATTTGATGGAGGATTGATTGTTTCTTTTTACGGCCCCTCCGGTTTAGTAGCATATAGCTGGTGGAGGGTCACATACCAGCAACTCTCATCAAACCAGCATCCGACTCTCTGGAAGTATCTGCTTATTTTGGATGATGATCAACTTCTCTTTCTCCATTGAAAAAAAGTTTGTAGATACTGAAGAACAAAAACCAAACAAAAATGATCCAATCTGTCATCTTTGTGGGATTTAACACGTTACTTCATTAACTATCACTACCTCTGATCATGTTGTCTGACAGAGCTACACCCTCCAAGCCATGTGGTGGCAGTAACATTATTTCCCTCTGGTCCCCAAACAGCAAAATTTGTCAGCGAAGAAGAAAAACTGACCAATGAGGTGGCTCGGGAACAACTTCAGCTGGTTTTGTAGTTTTTCCAATGCAGAAAACTACACAGAAAACAGGTACGTTCTTGTGTTAGCGTGATGAGAGGAATAATAAATGTCTTTTTTTTCCGCAACTGTAAACTTAAAAAAAGTAAAGATAACGTATAAATAAAAAGCAACCTGTTTTTTGTCTTGTTTTTATGTAAAGCATTTTGAGTTACTCATTTTGTATGAAAAGCGCTTTATAAATAAAGTTTGATTGACTGATTGATCCTTCAGTCACTTACTGTAATTTAATATTCTGGTGGTCAAAATCACTCACTACCTTTTGGGCCGCGACCCAAGAACTCATTCACTAATTGTGGCAAAATTGCAGTTCAAATTAAAATATTAAAGTTATTACTGTGACAGTGTATTCCAAAAAGAATAATTATTCAATACTGCAATTTTGAAAAAAAAAAAAAAAAAAAAAAGAAAAGAAAGAAAAAACAATGATCCTGGATTCACATCTTGTTTTTTGTTTTTTTTTAAATATTCTACTATCCGCATCACAAACATACCAATTATGTAAACAGAGAAATAAGTTTAGTCTGTCATGTCTTATTTTTGAAGGAGATGTTTACTACAATTTAATTAATTTTATTTGTGACATTTGTAATATTTTTATTAACATTTATCACAGGTAATTTTTCATCTCCATAGTTTCAAAATGGGTGTGGGATCTGTCTCAATGTGGGTTTTTTAGGGCAGACCTCAAAAACTAAATAATCTCTCACCTAACCACAAGTCCACATTTTTCATGCTCTAGTACAAGGAGCACAAACCCTCTGAGACGCTGCTTGTTACTTTCTTGTTCCTGTGTGTGTCTGTCCAGACCGACAGTGTGTCTGCTGAAGGCCCGTGGTGTGAGAGGTGTTCATGGACTCCCATCGGGCCAGTTGCCTTTCTCATGACTGACGATGTTCTCTCAATGGCTGGACACCCACCAAGATATGTCAACTACCTGGTGTTTGTGGCTTTTTTCTAATAAGGCTGTCCATCTTAAAGATAAATCTTTACTGTATTTTAGGGAATGACTTTGAGGACACTTTTTGAGATGATGGACAGGATGTCTAGGACATGTTGAAATTAACTGAAATTTATGGAAAAGGTGAGAAATATTTCTTTTTACAAATTTTATAGTTGCATGTTTAATATTGTAATATCAGACTGAGATAGTGGAAAAAATGCAATTAATCTTTGGACCATTCTTTTCTACAGAAACAGCAAGACCATATTTTGGAAATATTATGTCTTTATTCTAATCAAGTCTGCCAAGACTTTGGTGTTGTATGGCTGAAAACATACAAACATACGGGATGAAATGCAATGTTTCAGTGGTATTTGGACGTCATATTCTGCATGCAGAGAACATAAATAAATGCTCTGGGATTTACTGAATTATTTTCTCATTCTTTTTGCCAAGCAGCTCCCATTGGTCAGCTCTGGTTTTCTGGGAACTCTGGGAAAACGGGATTTCCAGTTCAGACTACCCCACAAGCCTTCCATGAGACTGAACAAAAATGAAAATTAACCATTAAACTTTAAGTGTTAAAATATTAAGTGGAAAAGCCACTCGGCTGGTAGATCCACTATATATTTGTAACATATTTGACAGTTAACACATCTCACACAACTGGATGTTTGTCAGCTACAAAGACTGGGTGTTTGTGAACATATGTTTTAGAGCGCAGGAGGAAGTCTTGTCTAGACTTGTTGCTGACAAAATATTTTTGTGAAGCTTCATTAAATGCACTTTTGGAATGGTGAAATCCACAGAAACCACCATCTGGAGATGTAATTGCTCTTGTGTGACGTGCCAAGAAAGTTTTGCTTCTGTTATCATGTCACTGAGTCTGATTTGTAAAAATAAAAAAAACTTTATTTGCACAAAGTGATAGTGCGGAGGAAAACATGCATATTTTCTTTTTTACACATGAATGACAAGAAAAATACATAAATGGAGACAAAATCTCATTGATTACAATGTATCTATCAAACATATAGCTGTCCATAAATATCAAGTATCAGAAAAATAAACCTATTTCAATAACAGTCATACTGTAAAGCCACTTATAGCAGGAAAAACATTTTACAGTAGCAAAATAAACCAGAGAGGAGAGGAAGATGTCGTTCCGTGTGAGACAACATGCAAAGTTATGCAGTTCTTGATCTTATCAGAGGAAATGAGGGTGTGTGGTCTGCTCTAACCACAAGGTTTATTACACCGAGAAACTGAGGAAGAGTGCTTTCTTTTTTTTAGTCTCCTCAGATTCACGAGTAAACAACCACAGAGATTTAATTTTGTGTTTCGGAACAAAAGATTAATTCCTCCATTAAGTTGATTCAGTTTTTTTTTTTTTTTCATTTGTAAGCAGGATTTTACTGAACTGAAGTAGAAGGATGGGCAGGAAAGAACCTATTAAACTTGACATTACACAAAAGTTATTGGCTCAGTTTTTCACAGTAGGGTCACTCCTGTCTGGTCCTGCTATCCAGCCCAGTCAGCTCCAAACACACCACCAGCCATGACCACATCACACCACTTAGACTGTACAGGACGTGTTTGAAAAGAAAATTGTAATTCTTTTTACTGGTATGTAAACATCACTGGTAATAAGACCAGTTTCCAAAAAGTATCCAGTTAGCTTCCTGATGGCTGAAAAAAAAAAAAAGGATGGGTGAACTTTTTCTGCACAAGTATGGCTGGACGAACCCGACACACTATCTCTGGCATGGGCACACTACGGCCCGCGGGCCATGTAGGGCCCGGTAGGCTTTGCAATCCCACCAGACTTTAAACTATATAACTAATTTCATGACAAACACAGTTGTAAAATATTCTTTACAATAAGCCTTGCGCATGCATGCTTTGCTGCCTGTTAAAGGTCAAAACCTTTTATGTAATGGTTTATACATGTCATTTGCATTAGTTCAAATAAACAGTGCATCCATCTACTCCTCAGCTGGCCCCCCTGTTGAATTTTAGAACTCTGTGCAGTTCACCAGCATTTAACTCACCTACTATCCTTCCTATTTTACCAAATCCATACTGACTAAAAACACATCAGAACCAGAGTTTGTTCTTAGTTTTTTCTTCTGATGAATGTATTTAAATGTGTCCTTAATTCTGCTGCTGTTTCATGCAAAATACAAAAATACACAACTCCCTAAAACAGCTGAACACCGGCTTTGGGCAGACAGCAGTGAATTATATTTTAGTTAGAGCCTTTTCAGATGCAGATTTGTTGTGCTTCGGAATATTTCAGAAGGAACATATTTGTGTTTGATACACGTACTTATAATCATTTTATTTTTAAAGGAATGAGCTCTATCAGCCATAAAGTAGCCAGATAATACTTTGATGTACAAAAATGATTGAATTAAACCACTTTCTGTCGTAGTTCCAAGTGCATGTACAAACATTCACAAAGTCCTTACTTTCAATTCAAATACTTGTGTCCTGGGATGTATTAAAATGGCACACCAAGATCATCCTGAATGCCTTCTGGTCACGTTCACAGAACATTCAGTGGGTGGAGGTCAGAACCACTTCTTCACTGCGGTGAGATCCTCTGAGCTCAGGTGGGGCTGCTGCTCTCCACCCATCAGCTGGAGTAAAGGAAACAAACTCCTACACCTGAGTCGCTGGATCCTGATTCATAGGTATCTGTTCCTCTGCTGGGTGCCGGGTCTTGTTGTTGTTCGACCTCCTGAGGGAAACGCATGAATGAACAATTACAAAACACAACAAAACATGAATGAATGAGTGCTTGTTGAGTACAAAACACAACCTTGAGTTGTGGTATTTCAGCACATCTATAAGCGAGGTGTGACACAATTACTGACATACAAAACTCAATCTCCACTTGTCATGTTGGAGTTTTTCTCACTTACCTTCGATAACATATGAAGCTGATTCCAATCAAAGCAGAGACAATCAGAAGGGAAGCAATGATAATTAAAGTCATTGTTGTGCTGCTAGGACCTGAGAAAATGAGACGTACAACCATTGTTAAATGTTTGTAATGCCACCAGCTCTCTGTGAGTAGATCTGTCATAATTTTAATGATAATGTTAAAGCTTACTGTGCATTTGAAGATGATGTGTACTGTTCTTTGAAGGTTCTGCAGTCATTGTGGTTGATGACATCCCAATGGTTGTGTCAGTTGCGTTCACAAAACCTAAAAAAGATGAATCAGCTATTAAGTTAAGATGAATGAACAGATGAACGAATGAATGAATGAATGAATGAATGAATGAATGAATGAATGAATGAATGAATGAATGAATGAATGAATTCATGAATTCATGAGTGTGTGTGTTGTCAAGCCAGTGGAAAGAATGGAGTGAGGCAAAAAAAAAAGTTCAGTCAGAAAGTACTGACGTGTACCTTTGTCTTGAGGTAAATTCAAATGTGTATTTACTACATTATAGGATGAGTCAAACAGAATCTAAGAACCATCCATCCATCCATCTTCAACCGCTTATCTGTGGCCAGGTCACGGGGGCAACAGTCTCAGGAAGGATGCCCATACTTCCCTCTCCCCAGATGCCTCCTCCAGCTCCTCCGAGAAACCAGGCCAGCCGAGAAACATAGTCCCTCCAGCGTGTCCTAGGTCTTCCCCGAGGTCTCCTCCCGATAGGACATGCCTGGAAAACCTCCCCAGGGAGGCGTACAGGAGGCATCCGGAACAGATGCCCGAGCCACCTCAGCTGGTTCCGCTTAAGGCGGAGGAGCAGCGGCTCTACTCCGAGCTCCTCCCTGGTGACTGAGCTCCTCACCCTATCTCTAATGGAGCACTCAGCCACTCTATGAAGGAAACTCATTTCAGCCTCTTGTATCCGGGATCTTGTCCTTTCGGTCATGACCTAAAGCTCATGACCATAGGTGAGAGTAGGAACGTAGATTGACCGGTAAATAGAGAGCTTCTCCTTACGACTCAACTCCTTCTTCACCTCAACAGATCTACACATCAGCTGCATCGCTGCAGAAGCTGCACCGATCCGTCTGTCAATCTCACGTTCCTCGTGGACAACACCCCAAGATACTTAAACTCCTCCACTTGGGGCAAGGACTCTCCACCGACCTGAAGAGGGCACACCACCCTTTTCCGGTCGAGAACCATGGCCTCGGATTTAGAGGTGCTGATCCTCATCCCACTCGCATCACACTCGGCTGCAAACCATCCCAGTGCACGCTGAAGGTCCAAGTTTGAAGAGGCCAACAGGACAACATCGTCTGCAAAGAGCAGAGATGAAATCCTTTGGTCCCCAAACCGGACTCCCTCCAGATCCTGGCTGTGCCTAGAAATTCTGTCTATAAAGATTCTGAACAGAACCGATGATAGAGGGCAGCGATGCTGGAGTCCAACATGCACCTGGAACAGGTCTGACTTACTGCCAGCAATGCCAACCAAGCTCTGGCTTTGGTCATACGGCGATCGGACAGCCCTCAACAGAGGGCCCTGAACCCCATACTCCTGAAGCACTCCCCACAACATACCACGAGGGACACGATCGAATGCCTTCTCCAGCTCCACAAAACACATGTGGGCTGGTTGGGCAAACTTCCATGAACCCTTGAGCACTCAATGTCCGTGACGTCGCCCGATGTGGCACAACCGGGTCCCCACCCTGGAGCCAGGCCCTGGATTGGGGCTCGTGTGCGAGCACCTGGTGGCTGGGCCTCTGCCCATGGGGCCCGGCCCGAAAGGACGACGTGGGCCCAACCTCCAGTGGACTCACCACCCGCCGAGGAAACCATAGGGGGACAGGTCTAGTGTGGATTGGGTGGCAGTCGTCAGCATGGGGCTGGACAACCCAATCCCCAGACTAAGAATCTAAGAACCAACTACTGTACACAAAATCAAGTTTGAAAACAAAATGGTACTTGTGTTATTCTCCAAACACCACTCAATGAACTTTACACCCCTGATCGGGTTCCTGCATTCCTGCTGAATGCACAAGTACAATGTTATTATAATAATGACTGCTATGGGACATGGACTGAGAAATCACACACACACACACACACACACACACACACACAAAAAGTAAAAGCTAAACAAAAAACAGATCCCCTCCTTCATTTTGTCAGTAAAGTCTAATTTTACATCTAATTCCCACCTTAAAAAGTCAGACATTTCAAGTAATTATAATTATCAAAAAGTATACGGTATATTTAAGACATTTAATCATTTTATGGATCCACGATTATCCTGGGAAGCAGCAGAATAAATACCTACTGTATTTATTCTGCTCTGATTTGGTGAGACAAAAATCAGAAAAGAGAATATGCAAGAGACATAAATGCTCCAAAGGTCAATGACTGTGTGTCAGCTTGTAAATTATATTGGCTGCAGTGATATTTGTGTGAAAGATCATAAACAACATTAGACAGATGTTGATAGGGCCAGAAAGCAAGAACAATGGGAGTACAAAGGAGACTGCATTTCCCAGGGGGCAACACTACACCTGGGTTATGAATTCCTCCACTCAGAAGATCTGCTCTGATTGGGTAAAAGACAGTAAACTCCCACTCAGCCAACAGATGTCTGCCTTCATTCCGCAGCTCCTTCCATCTGTTCACTCTCACACACACAGTTACACCCACACACACATTCTTACACTGGCTCACACACAGACACACACTGATGTTTTTTGTATGTCTATGTTATTACATTGGTTTATTGAGGTATATTAATTGCCAGTTGATATTGCCACTGTTAATAAAATGTGTTACATTTTTTAAGAAGTTGGATTATTGTTAATAATTACTGTTATAAAGACTAGTTGTGTCAGTGCGATCTTGGTCAGTGTCCAAGATCCGGCTTCACTGGTGACTGAGACTAATAGCATTTAGTTAGGGTTAAGGTTAGGGTTAAGGCTAGGGTTAGAGTTAGGGTTTGAGACTTTTATTTGTCCACACAATATATGTGTTAGTCAGAATACACACACACAAACATCGTATCCAGGCCCCCTGAACACAACACACACTAGGGGCCTGTAGGCATGCAGTTAGTGACAATCTGTACAGGACTGTACAGATTGGGCGCACTCTGTACGCGACTTCGGAGTGCGCCCCAATGAGCAGCTTGTGGGGGGGACGGCGCCTTGCTCAAGGGCGCCTCGGCAGTGGCTGGGAGGTGAGCTGACACCTCCCACTGTCAGCTCGCACTCCGAAGATGTCTGGCTGGAGCGGGAATTGAACCGCTGATGGCTGGGTGCTGTCTGGTCCCAAGGTGTCCGCTCTGCCGCTGAGCCACTGCCGCCCATAATGTTAGGGTTTGAGTTAGGTTCAGGTTTAGGATTAGGTTTAGGATTAGGTTTAGGATTAGGCTTTGGGTTAGGGTTTGGGATTAGGTTTAGGGTTAGGATTAGGCTTTGGTTTAGGGTTAAGGTTAGGGTTTGGGTTAAGGTTAGGCTTAGAGTTACGGTTAGGTTTAAAGTTAGGTTCATTTATTCCATGTTTCCAGGGTGGTACAAATGTAATGTTATCCATCCATCCATTTATCCATCTATCTATTTCTGTGAAGATGAGGGGACCTTAATCATGTTATCTTCTATCATTTTTCCACCTTGCGGGTCACGGGTTACTGTGGAGCCTGATGCTACAAGAAGACTGACAAATCCTTCCAAATGTATGTCACTAATCCCAGGACAACATTGTCATCAGCTGTCAAACGCAATACTGCAAGAGCTGGAAGAATAAAACTGTTTCACAATGTTTACCAAGGGCTGACAGTTGATAGGACCTAATAGTATCTGACTTGTACTGCGTGAACAGAAGTCTGTTTATGCACAGAAAAAAATAGCAGCTTGTCTGAGTGTCTAAATTGTTCAGACAAATAGATCGAAACAGTTCAGCTCAACTCATAAAAACATTTCTTAAAGCTTTATTCACCATCTACTGTACAGACTCCCACGGTCTACAGTAGATGCTACAAATTGTGAATTATGATTAAATCCCATTGTTGTTTTTAAAAAGTACTGAATGGTACAAGGATAGACTCTTCTAAAAAACAGTCTGAAGACAAGTTTCTCATAAGTCAAGACTTAAGACTGTATCTATTAAATCAGATTTCATTTATTTAGAATAGAATAGTTTACAAGCCTTTTCTCTAATTTTATACTTTGTATGTTTTCATGAACTATTTCCTAAATTTATGTCTGTTGTTAAGCAATTTGATTAAATAAATATGTATGTTTCCCACATACTGTGATTGGTTGGATGTTAATAAGAAATGTATGGGATTTACCCTGGGAGCCATCTGACCAGCGAGGGACCTGCAGACCAGAGGAGGTTGAGTCTGGGTCTGTTTCCGTAGCAACTGAAGCTGAGATATTCCGAGTCCGCTGTTGGCTGGTGAGGACCGCTGCTGGAAAGAAAATAAAATAGTACTACTTGCAGTACTGTATATGGAAGTCTGACTGTGACTGATGTGGTACACAAGTACTGAGTCTGCATTTTCCACACACACCCGCCACTGTGATAATTATCTAATATAAGAAAATACACTAATAACCAAAAATAAAACAAACCTTAAGATTTTGTGTTAGTCTGTTTAGTATCATTATTATTTTAACAACTACTTTTACTCCTGATGCTGGTACCACTACTTTAGTGATGAGTACAAGCATAAAAACTGCTTCTTTATTGTGAGACACTACATTATCTACCACTATTTTATTTAAAGTAACATTAACTTGTTTTGGTCAGTTGGGGTTAAAGTAGTTGGAAAACATAACATTGATATCATCACATTCTAAAATTTACTTTGCAGAGATGAAGCAACGTTAGAATTAATTTAAACATGTGTCCTGTAATTTGACAATGTCATACTGTTCGCTAGTCACTCCTAATTCAACTGTTTGAACCGTTTGAACGTTTGCTCCATTAAGCTAAGTAGCCAGTCGTTTGTATTTATGCGCATAAATATGAAATTCTGTGTGTTTTATGAACACATTGATTGTGGCAGCTTGAAGGGCTGAAGGCAATATCTAATTGCAAGCCTGTGTAATAAACCGGTTAACTGGTTTATATTGATCTCTCACAGCACTTTTATTGTAACTATCTTTATCCTGATAGAACCATTGTTGTCGTTTTAAACTTAAGAGGTTGTATTCAAATTAATTGTAAATATTTCATTTTTATTTACATTGAATTAAACTGAAGACAATTTTTTTTAAAAATCAGTTATTGCTATTTGAATTAATCATAAAGTATAAATAATGGGTAAACCTACAGTGCATGTATTTCCATCATTTTCTGAAGAAGAACACTTAGTTTTTTTATGCCTTTGGGAGTTGATAAATTTTACACTCTTATGAATTACCTGGAGATCAGAATTAAAGAACAACTTACAAACAACTTATTTTTTCTAAAATAATATAATCTTCACTGCTCAACAGGTGAAAAGTTATTTGTTGTGGCAACCCACTGCTACGAGAACAGTTTTTACATCAGTCACCAGCTAGTAGCGATGCAGCAGTGGAGTGATTAGCAGCCTCGTAGCAGCACCCTTGGAGCAGTTTGTGGGTTTTGCTGCCTTTCTGAATTGGCACTTTTCCTAGTAAACTGAACTATTGCTGCCCCAAAAGCAACTGCGTTGTCGGCAGGATTCGAACCTGCGTGGGGAATCCCCAATGGATTTCAAGTCCATCGCCTTAACCACTCGGCCACGACAACAAACACAACTGACAAACAAATTAAGGTGAGGCTGTTGTGGGAAACACGACTGCTGAAATAATTTATTATCAATGTTCTTGCAACTGATATAATTATAATTTTAAATCATTGCAGGGTGGAAAAGAAATTTAATTGCTCTTAAAATGCAGGCAAATAAATTTTATGTACTTTAAATCAGAGTTTTCTTTTCAAAACTATCGTGCCTTAAGCATGAGGTCATCAGGAACAACAACTGATCACATTCAGTAGCATGTGTGTGTGTGTGTGTGTGTGTGTGTGTGTGTGTGTGTGTGTGTGTGTGTGTGTGTGTGTGTGTGTGTGTGTGTGTGTGTGTGTGTGGATGAACCTCCCCTGGTGAAACTCCATCACAGAGCACGAAACAGATAAAGAAAACAGCACAAGCAGGTATGAACACATGGTTTCAATGTCATTTTCATTTCACTCAGGTTCAGCGGTCAGAGGTCAGAAAAACTGACAGGTTCCTGGTTCAGTAATAAACAATAAACTGACAGAACTAGTTAACACCATTTTCATTTCATATATTTGCATTTGAACTTACGTGTAACGCTGGTGTTTGGTAGCTGTGTTGTGATTCTCCTTGGATCAGCTGAAACACAGTGAATGGTTTTAAAATTTTGTTCATTCGATATAGTAAACAAAAACCACATACCTTTTGTCTTCAAGAAAAACTATTACAATGGAAAAATGCATGGCATAAATCTGTAAGCCTTATGCAAGAAACTTTGATCTATGGATATGGTGTAAATAGTTCTACCTTTATGTTCTTATAATAAAGCAATACCTCATTCCTCACACTTTGAGATTACTAGTGAATTTTTCTCCTTTATGCATTTATATTTTGTAAATTACATGAAGTTAAAGAATCAAATCTTACGTATACATTGAAGGGAGACTGGTGTCCACTGTGGAACTCTGTCATTTACCCTGCATCTGGTGAGACCTGAGGTTCCTGCCTTCCTCAGGTAACCTTTTATACATATGTAACGGAAAGTGGCGTTAATTTTGAAGCAGGTCCTTGGTGGAGTTTCAGTTAGACTCATGGTAGGGATTTCTGGGCATGAAATATTGAGTTCATCTGGAAGAACAGAAACAAAAAAAATTGCATGGCTTAAGTAAAACATAGATGCCAATATTCACACAAAGAATATCTGCATATTAAACATTAATATTAAAATGGTTGAACTTAATTTACTTTTAGTTTCTGCTGGCAAAAACAAACAAAAAAAATCAATGAATGAGTGGTCTTAATATTTTCCTTTTGTCAGCAAGTCTAAACATAATATAGGAATAATGAGGTTTTTTTAATTAATGTAATTCTGGAATATGCTTTATAGAGGAAACTTAGATTTACAATATTGAAACACAAGAATCGTTACTTCAGACACTGTATACTAGTATTCAATAGAATCTATTAGCTTATATTAGTACTTGGTTCTTGTTGTAAATAAATAAATAAATAAATAATAGAAAAATAGAAAACCAAAAAATTGGAAAACAAAACAAAACAAAACCAAAGCCTTGCGACACGGGATTAGATTTCGCACAAAAAAAATTATATTGCTGAATAGAATCTGTAAATATAGAGGTCTTTATCTCTATAACCTGTGTGGACCTTATCCTAAGCTTAAACTAAAGATTCCTTATACAGTACACACTTTCAATTCCTGACGTGAAGTGGGTTTATATTGGACTTACCGCAGCACCGAGCTCCAAACAGACACATCATCATAAAACAGAATACAGGGGGAGGCAGATCCATCAGTTCTTCTCAAAATCAAAATATCTTCACAAATAGATCGCAACCGGCAAAGACATCATTACGCCGTGATTTCCTACTGACACTTTGCTTGTCTTACTGACTTTCACTTTCTCTCCGATCCTAACATTAATAATATGCAGTGGGTGGACCATGGTGGATGACGTCAAACTCCTTTTCGCCCCTACGTATTTCTCTGATTGGTTCAACCCAAGTACGGGTGCCTGCAAACGTCAATTCTGTAGTTCTGAACTATAGGCGCATATGGTACATTTAAGAGTTCTTGAAGAGCACTATGAAAAACTGATGAATTAATTCATTTTTATTTATAAAAATTTAATATTTATGCTATTCATATATGTTATCCTATGAGAACAGATATTACGAAAAAGCGTTTTTTGTTTTGTAGAAATGTACCCATCCAAATCTTCCTGCCGCTAGATGGCGGAAGAGCATACATTTATTGTTGCTTGTGCTTCGGTCTCTTGTCGTTCTGATTTCCGTCTGGTACGTCGAGGAGCTAAGGCTACCTTGATTGTGCAGTTTTTATGTAGAAGGCACTTTTATGTAGTTAATATTCACGTACATTTTGAACCGGTATGTTGAAAACAAATCAGAATAATGTCCATTCTTCTCGTAATTAAGTGTGAAAGAGGAAGTTAGCTTTAAGTAGCTATGTTAGCATTAGCCGGCGTCAGCTAAATTAGTAATTAAGTACTGTTAGTGTGCTTACTACATACGTAGTGTTGTTGCGTTTAATTTACACTGGTTTAAAAGACGAAAGTTTTTTTTTAGCTTGGCCTCTCTAATTACATTAACATCAGTTTCTATCCACGTGTTGAGAATTGATCCCTAAGACCGTTAAGACTGTATCAAATGAAATTTGTAACCATATTTGTAGGGGAAACAACGGCTGCCGGGCAGCAATGTCGCTCTATGATGATCTCGGTGTTGGTGCCAGCGACACTAAGACCGAAGGCTGGTCCAAAAACTTCAAGCTGCTGCAGTCACAGCTGAAGGTGAAGAAGGCGGCTCTTACCCAGGCTAAGGTAAGAATGTACAAGTGTAGCTACAATGGAACTCAGCAGGACATAGACCCCCAATCAGCCCAAATATTCCCCTTCAGTTCATTCAAGCCTTATTCAGAATCAACCTCATAGGTCATTGGTCCTCAAGGACCAGGGTCAGAGAAGAAATTCAGATTTTAAGTTGTATTTATTCAGATCTGCACTGAAATTGTAATGTGTATACATGTAATGGTTGTTATTTTGTTTGTAGACCCAGCGGATGAAGCAGACCACTGTCTTAGCTCCAGTCATTGATTTGAAGAGGGGAGGCTCCAGTGATGACAGACAAATCACAGACACTCCTCCACATTCAGCCGTTGGACTCAAGGTCTGTTTAGTTGAAATTTTTCATGCTGCTTGAATCTTATCCTTTGGTAAATTTTGCTGGAAAAACAATGAAAACATCACAGTTTAAAGTTAAGTATATGCTAGCAGTTTGTGGTGACATGGTGGAAATCAATACACAGTATTAGTATTTGTATAAACATAATTATATCTGCATATAAATAATTTTCTCACTCCTACAATTTGAACTGGTCTATGTATTTTCGTGTATCCCTCAGGATTCTGTACCTAGTGGTTTCTCCTCTGGGGATGTGCTGATTCCGTTGGCTGATGAGTATGATCCAATGTTCCCCAATGATTATGAGAAGGTGATGAAGCGACACCGGGAAGAACGGCAGCGGCAGAGGGAGCAGGAGAGACAGAAGGAGATAGAGGAGAGAGAAAAGTAATGTCATGATCAGTAAAAGATTAACAGCAGCAGGGATGAAGAGGGAACTTAAACCAGGGGACTAAAATAATAAATTCTGTTAAAATACTGGAAAAAAATTATTCATCTACTAAACTGATGAACGCATTTCCGAACTTTGCTGAAACCGTAACCCTAATTCTTATTTATCATGTAATATTATGTATGACAGCACATTACACTGAATGTTTTCAGGAACACACAACTTTAACACTTTTAACTTGGTGTGTTGCAGGAGGAGAAAAGAAAGACACGATGGTGGAGCTCCCAGTGGTTTCTCTCGTTTCCCCACAGAAGGTGACTCGGATGAAGAGGAAGACTTTGAAAAAGAAAGGAGAAAACGAAGTAAGTAATTTAGTTTTTCATATATGTATACAGTGGGCATTCGTGCATCAACGCTCGCAACTTCACCTCATCGGGAATTTTTGGTAGGTAGTCGTGTTACCGTGCGCGCATTCTGTTGGCTGACGGCATCCGGAAGTGCATTACGTTCCGTGAGTCTTGGACTTGCGTGAGACACAAAAGTGTTTTAAACAGTCTATCAGAGTGTGGGAAAAGGTAATACAGATAGAAGGTGGTTTAATAGCAGTATGGGGAGGGTTCGTAAACATTTATATTGCTGTAAATAATAAGACAAATAGTTTGTCGCCCTATCGCGGAATTTGTTATTGGCGTGTGGTTCCTGCAACGTATTAACGGCGAGGAACAAGGGCGCACTGTGTGTGTGTGTGTGTGTGTGTGTGTGTGTGTGTGTGTGTGTGTGTGTGTGTGTGTGTGTGTGTGTGTGTGTGTGTGTGTGTGTGTGTGTCCAATATTCACTTTACTCAGAGACCTCCTCCAGTCCTACTCTGAATCAGGGTTGTAATCTGAAGACTAGATCAAAATCAATTTAAACTGTGCGTAGTGAAATTCACTTATATAAAAGAAATCAGTTTTAGATTTCAGTCAGACTTATTCTTGTATGTGGATTCTCTCTATGAGCTTTAGATGCTTCTCTTTGATCACAAGTGGAGACAAGACATCATCCCACCCACGGATTAAAACAGAAACAGAAATACACAAAGTATTTTTTGTATTGATTAGTAAAATGGAAGTATAAAAATAAATATATCATTCGACATATCCATGTGTAAAAATTATGTTTAGTCCGAAACAAAAGCTAAACTTTGTCTCTTTGTCTCACCAGGTATGGGTGGAGCAGCTATTGCACCTCCATCTTCACTTGTAGACAGGGATGGTAAGTCTTATGTCCCTTCGTTTCAAGCGTTTGAATTGGTTTTAATCATCACCATAAGACTGTGCTGAAAAACAATCCCTTTAGGATATTATTCTCTACAATTATCAACGGGGGGCAGCATTAATTCAGTTACGACAGAATTTATGTACAGGTAGTTTTCAACATACGATCATAATTGCTTCTGAGAGGTTGTTTGTAAGTTGAATTGTTCATAAGTCGTTATTTTTATTAAGTTTCAATCCATAATCACCATTTCAGGTCATTTAAATACCATTACTATTCTAAATACTAAAGCTCTATTCCCTAAGACTTACAAGAAAAACAATTACAGGACGTAAAAACAACACAATAAAATAAAATACTGTACTACTGTAATGTAACTTTTCTTTAGACCCCGCTGGGAAAAATTACTGGATTCTCTTCGCCCCTTCTGTGTATGACTCACTCTTGACCCAAACTGCTTGCCTCGGTCACATGACTACTTTCATAAAGGGGCCTCTCCGTCTGGTAACACAGAATATATTACTGTTAAATTGAAACTCCCAAGCTAGCAAATCAAACAAAGAACAAATGTCTTTGGAAAGCTTCTTTGTGCAGGGTAAAAGAGCCAGGACAAATAGTAAAGTATCCAAGATACAAAGCCTGAAGCAATGACATGCTCAGAGAGAAGAACAACACACAACATCAAGAGAGGGAGATGTGTGTTAGAGCTGTGTTAATGCAGGGGTGCTGCTTGGAGGGGTTTTTGACAGACAGGGTAACTTCAGTAGTCGGATATGGCAGTGTGCGGTTGTTTGTATCTATGAAAGTTCGTAAATCAGATGTTCATATCTTGAGAACTACCTGTGTTGAACATCAAGAATGTAAAAAATCTGTGAAGGAGTTTCTGCAATCAGAGTAAAGTTTCGTGCTTCATTATTTTCGTTGTTCATTGTGATGTAGTGACATTCATTCATTCATTCATCTTCTGCCGCTTCATCCGCCGTAGCGAGTCACAGGGAGCTGGAGCCTAACTCAGCTGGCATAGGGCGTGAGGCGGGGGACACTACGGGCACAACGCCAGTGCACCGCAGGACATTACAAAAATAAAAATAGCAAATTGAACAGATGTAGAAGTGAGAATAGCACACAGTAGAACACATACCTCTGCTCAGAATGAACGGTCTTGCATGTCCTTATAATACTAGTTTGATTACATAAATGATTTGTCATAAATAGTAATGAAAGTTATTATGACTTAATATAGACCTGCTCAATTAAAGATGGAAAAAAATTGATGTACAGTTGTGTTTTTAGAAGCAGAAAACATAATTTTTTTTGAAAATGCTGTCCAATTCTCTAATTTACTACAAATGTTGGTGGAAATGAGCTCAGTAGCTTATAGACGAATAAACAAAGTAGCATCAGCCATTGGGAGGAAACGTCCTCCTTAAGGAAGAACAATAATAATAAATAATAAAATACAGCTTCAATTGAGGACAGTAAGTAATGACAGAGCTGAAAACCAGTCTGGTTGAGCGTCTCAGTGCGTTGTGTCAATGCCAATAGAATTTGTTTCTCCACTGTTTTAGGCTCGTCTTCTTTCCCCTATGAGGATGAAGGTCGTCCTGCCAGAGGCTCAAAGGCCGCCATTCCTCCACCTATGTACGACGACTCGGACCGGCCGCGTTCACCACCGGGGCCAACTAGCTCCTTCTTGGCCAACATGGGGTGGGACACACACACATACACAGACACACAGAGGTTAAATGTGTATCTTCAGGTAGAATATGCCTGTGACTTCATTAGCATACAAAAAATTTGATGTAAGGTTTTTTTGGGAAAAGCTGAGTCAGCAGAACAAAGAACACTGTGAAAGGGATTTAGGTTGAAATATAGTTTATTTACTAATATATAAGAATGTTCAACATCTGCATTTGATAAAAATGTATGTTTTTTTTTTTTTGTTTTTTGTTTTTTGCTGTCAGCTTTAAACATCTATTGAGCTGCCAGATTGCCCCCTCCCTTTTTTTTTTCAATGGCAGCCAATGACTTTAGTTTTTGTCCTAAGGTAAGGCTTGTGTTCATCAAATTTGCGGTGTTAGAGTTTTACAATGATTAAAACAACCTTCAATGATGAATGATGGTACAGAACAAAAACTATAATAATTTGAGGATCTGGTTGTTTTTATTGTCTTCTCCCACAGAGGTACGGTGGCCCACAAGATCATGCAGAAGTATGGATTCAAAGAAGGCCAGGGTCTAGGGAAACATGAGCAGGGCCTCAGCACGGCGCTATCTGTAGAGAAGACCAGCAAGAGAGGGGGAAAGATCATCATAGGTGATGCTGCAGAGAAACGTAAGTTCTCTGTTGGTGCATTTGTTTATTCATGTGTTCTCCTCTCAGTTTTAGTTTTATATACGGCACTCTTCAGTTTTTCTTTCTCCACTCCAAATTCCTGCTGCTTTTTTTATTCCCTCTATCCTCCCATCCTTAACCAGCTGATTCCCATGTTGTCTCACACTCTCTCAGTGGCTTTCAGTCGCAGCAGAAGATTTTGTTGTCATTTGTCATCATTTGTTGTCTTCTTTTTCTTGTTTTTAGCAGCTTTCATTGTGTCATTGCAGGATGATTTTAATATTGTATTGTGATATTATCTGCATGTGTTTATAATTTTTCATTTTGTTCGTGTGTCTGTGCGTGCAACTGAGCAGCGGGATCCAGCCAGGCAGGTGTTGCTGAGGCTTCAGGCCCAGGCTTTGCAGGTTGGCCTTTTCTTCTACTGGATATTATTTTAGACATGAGTGTCTTTGCGTGTCTGCATGCGTTGTATTTATGCTGGTGTTTACATGTCATCACACATTGTCACCTCACTGAGGTAGCAGTGATTTGTCTGTTAAATACTTAGTTGGACCCACATGTTCCAATCCTGAATTTTTTCTTTTTTTCTATTCCATATCATCGTCTTACTACTCAGTGTTTGTCTTATTTCTGCCTTTATGAAAGATGGTCTCTACTCCTAATTCAGATTTATTTAAGCCATTTCTTGCTTCCTTCTGGGTGCAGTGTTTACCTTTGGCCACTAGGGGTCATAATTAAACTCAGGGTCATCACTCGTCTGTTTTCATCTCAGCTACTGTAGTTTATTGTTTGTTGGAATTAGCGGCCAGTCATCAAAAAATTCTGTAAACAGTCAAGATTACAGTCACACTGAGACGTCCTCTCCCTCCGCTCACATGATTACAACTTCCACTATCGCTGGTCTCATTGTCTGTGTTGAGCCAAGAACACTCAGAGAAGTTCTGTGATATGCAGTTTGCATGTACATGTATGATTGTTCAGTGCACCTTTTTCTGTCTGGTGAGTTTCCCAGGAATACTAACTGTGGTGTTGGTGCACACGAGTGACCCGTTCTTGTTTTATCAGCTGCGTGCGTGACACAATAAGGCAGTGTTCAAGTGTGACAAAACCAGCCAGACACAACAGGCAAAATGAATATCATGGTGGCTCAGCTGTTGAATTAAACATTTCTGAATTGTTTGATTTATCACACACATTCAGTGATACTCACTACAATAGAACTATAGTTGATGTTGACCTGTAGCCTGTGGGCATTCTAGGAGGTGAAAGTGTGTGACCTTTGTTTCCATCCAACCAGCGGACCCATCCAAGAAGTCAGATGCCAACCCGCTCACAGAGATCCTGAAAAACCCAACTAAAGTAGTCCTGCTGCGGGTATGTGTGTGTAAACGTGTGTGTGTGTGTGTGTTCCAGCCTAATATTAATGTACTGTAATGAATGATTATCAAAAGTCTTCAGAAATTATAAAATCAGCAATGAAAACAGGATGTGATGATGTGCCAGTGCTGTCAATCTAAACCTGATTAAGTTGAAAGACAAAGACATGACTTTTATCATTCAAGCTGGTAGATTTCTGAATCTTAAGACTGGCATAGTGTAATGAACTTTTCCCTGGTCGTTATCTGGATGATATGACCATGATTTACAGATAAATTTTGTGAATTCATAATTTTTTTGCTTCTGTCTCTTCCTAGAGACGTGTTTCTGTAAAAGTCTGGATGAGAACATTTTAACAAAACTACTGAGAAAGAAGTTGATGAGGTGCATCTTTAAACATGTTATCTTTATACCATTATAAATTAAACTGAACGTCAACAAGGAAAAGGAAATTATGACCTTGTGTTAATTTAGTATTTCTACAAAACATAAAAACTAATGGAATCAGGGATATCAAAAATGCTTTTTTATCCAAGTATGGGTGTGTGTTTGGGTTTCAGTGGAGTCATCTAAGTTACAACACGTGGCTTCACTCCATAGGACTTATGTTTGTTTGCTTTGTAGAACATGGTGGGCAGAGGAGAGGTGGATGAAGATCTTGAAGGAGAGACAAAAGAAGAGTGTGAGAAGTACGGCAAAGTGGTCAAATGTGTCATTTTTGAGGTGAGAGTCGAGGATCTCAGAGGATGAAGTGAATCATCGTTGAAGGAGGATGATCACAGAAACAATTGTCTCCACAGATTGCAGATGTGCTCGACGATGAAGCTGTCAGGATATTCCTGGAGTTTGAGCGGGTGGAGTCGGCCATCAAAGGTCAGTATTTAGGTGTCAGCTCATATTTCGTCTTATTGACTTGACATGAAAACCCTGATGCTTCCCCAGCAGCAGGTTTGTTTCGACAATGACTCCTGCATCAGGTCATGTCGGCCTGAAAATAGATTAAATGCCAGAAGAGAAAAAAATCTGGGCTATTTGTTGATGCACCAAACTGAAGCCTACATGATCAGTGAGATTCAGCTAAAATGTCTCCCACACTTTCACTGTGACTTTATTTTAAAAGCAGAATAGCAGCTCGTTATATAAGCGACCTTTTTTGGGAGGAGGGGTGATCAACTTCATTTAACTACATTAATTTCTTGCCAGCATTGTATAACTGCTCTAATATTATGGGTCCCATTCTAAATGGGTTGGCCCGGATCAGAAACCTGGCGAGACCCTGTTCCCTGAGGCGTTACATCACTGGCGTCCCAGCAGACACCACAGCTCCCAGAAAGCAGGACACATTCTTAGAATGACAAGAAGAGCTGTAATCATGAAAGTTATGATCTATTTCAAATGATGATGAAACTTTATTTTTCCACAAGGAGAAGTTTTCTCCTTTGTGTGTGTCTTCTTTCTAGCGAGGTCAGAGGTCAGGTAGGACCATAGCTGGAAAGAGTTGGAGTCCCAGGAGAATGTCACATCTCAGATCGTTATTTGTTTGTGTTAGCAGAGAAGTCAAGATTTTTCTTATCACTACATTTATTCCACGTTAGAGCACTGATAGGACATCAGGATAACATCTCACCCTTGACCATTGTTTCCTTTAATGGTGGAAAATGTGTCTTAAAATCAGTTATTAATTGACTGTTTTTTTCATAAGATCATAAAATACTGAAAACTGTGGAAATGATTACCTCACACGCCTTTATTAACTTTCTGTGCTGAACTATTTCTGATTGATTTCTGGTTTAACTCGTCACCAAACGGTTTCCTCACACAATCAGATTCTGCCACTATTTTACTGCATGCGATTCAGGAGGAGATGAGGTTCATGGCTGAATAATCTCATCAGACTCGTCGCTGCATCTTTGCCATGTACAGTAATCCCTCGTTCCTCGCAGTTTATGCGTTCCAGGACCACCCGTGAAAAAAGAAATTCCGCGATAGAGCGACAAACTATTTTATTATTTACAGTGCAGTATTTTCCGCTACTATAAGGCGCACCTTCAATGAATGGCCTATTTCAAAACTTTTTTCACAAATAAGGTGCACTGGATTATAAGGCGCACTGTCAGTTTTTGAGAAAATTAAAGGCAACTTTTTAGGTACACCTTATAATGCGGAAAATACTGTAATTTATACATTTATGAACCCTCCTCATACTGATATTAAACCAACTTCTATCTGTATTATTTTTTTCCCACACTCTTATTGACTGTTTAAAGCACATTTGTGTTTCACGGAAGTGCGCTGCATTCTGAGACTCATGGAACGCAGCGCACTTCCGGATACTGTCAGCCAATAGAATGCGCGTACGGTATCACGTGACCACCTACTAAAAATCCGCAATGTAGTGAAGCCATTAATCTTGAAGAGCGAATACGCGAGGGATTACTGTACATTCAGCATCAGCACTTTGGAAGGGACTTTTCTGAAATGTGTGTCGGTGGGTCTAATATCAGGACGTCCGTTTTAGTGATCAGGGTCCTGCTGCCAGGTTGGTTTCTCCCTCTGGCCTTTTAATGGTTGACCTTTGTGTACGCGTTGCGTGTGTTTATTGTATGTTTGTCCACATGGGTGGTTATCCTGGGAAACAACATTGATGCATTATTTCTCTTTTATAGACACGCGTCAGATCCTAAACAGTTACTGTTATTCTTTCTGGGGCTTTTATCACTGACAGCCGTTTGCACCAGTCGTCTGCTTGCCAAAACAGTTTGTTCCACAAATCATTTCTTCTGAGAGCCAGAGTCTGGTTGTCTGGGAATGTTTCCAAAGCTGGAGTTAGTGCAACAGAGAAGTCCAAAGAACAGGAGACTAAGCGTTCAACTCATTATGCCACTGTACAATAAAATTATAGCTAAATAATACAAAGATTTTAAATCTTCTGCACAGGATTTCATTTAGAGATATACTCTGTGACATGAGCTCATATGAGTGCAGTCCAGCTCGGCCTGATTCATTGTTGTTCTGTGATTTGGTGATAGTGATGTTGCTTTTGAAAGGTTGCTCTGTCCTGTGATGTCCTCTGGTACAGTCTGATGCCTTCTCTGTTCTCCACAGCTGTGGTCGATCTGAACGGACGTTATTTTGGCGGGCGGGTCGTCAAGGCCTGCTTCTACAACCTGGACAAGTTTAGAGTTTTGGACCTCGGTGAGCAGGTCTGACGGATGACAAGTGTGATAAACGCACATTGACTGCTCATATGTACATAATAAACCTTTTTTTTTTTTTTATATAAATATTTCCTGAACAGCAAAGAAGTGTCTATGTAGTGATGAGCCCATTGTTGGATATCTTTTTTCTGTAATGGAAAAAACCTTTATGTCAAAACAAAATAAACTACTAATAAGTTGACACTTGTTTTTTGTTTTTGTTTCAAGTTTGACAACTTTTATTATTATAGTTAAATTTGATATATTTTGAATCAGAAATTAGCTTGGTCATGCTGACTGTATGTAGTTTGAAATATTTCATCATGGTTTAAACAGTTTCCTGCTAAATCGTGAATAGAACTCAACACATCCTGTCGTGAAGCAGCTCCTCACATCAAAGAAAACCAGTTTTCCTCAGGAATAGTCTGACATGACTCTGGTTCCTCAGCAGCGCTAGCATCTCCCCAGGGCCCCATAGTCCTAACATAGCCCTGATGGATTATGGGAAGCGGACTGGGACGGGGAACACAGCCTCTGGCCGCATTCAGAACTTATGTAAGTTCTGCAAAAAGACCCTGGAGGTTCCAGCGGGAAAACGTCAGAAGGATCCCACCGGTGCAGGTTGAAATCGGATCAGGTTGGATAGAATAACAGAAGTGGAGAGATTTGAGTTGGAGGAGAGAGGGACAGACTAAACTCTTGCCCAAATAGATGCTTTGCTGAAGTTAGGCATGATCTGTAATGTCAAAAAATGCATCTAAAAAACATGACTACATTTCATCACTCTGTAAACTAGAACAACATATTCATCCAATGAGAAACATTTCCATGTGGGGTTGGGGTCAGGGTCGGGATCTGAGTCGGGGTCAGGGTCAGCAGCAGGTTTATTTTGGCTGGCTGCTGTGAGCTCGGTGCATATATGTTGAAGACCTATGGCTGGAGCATGTCCTGAGCGTGCACAGCAGAGCTGAGGATGTGATTGGCTGTCAGAGGTCTATTTCACCCTGACCTACATACCTGTGGGTGTGACTTCAGACAGGTTAAGAGGTCAGCTGCATGCCGCTTGGAGTGACCTGATTATGTTGTGTCCCCTCTTTTGTAGACAAGGTTGGTATAATTTTAATCTAACAGTAGATTTAATTAGGTGATTTAATTTGAGTGGGTCCTGCATTCTGTCGTCTCTGGTTACAGTGTTTGGTTTGTGTGTTTGCAAGCCTCTACTTTATCCCACTGCACTGACCTGAAAACACTGATGCAGCAATGCAATGCTGTAAGATTGTGAATGTAAACGTGAGAACAAGGTCAGAAATTTTATTAACGTGGACTCAAAGAATCAAATTTAAAACTGCCAATTCAGCTAAAAAAAGAATTAAAACCAGATTTTATGCTACTAGAGAATTGGGGAAAAACATTTCAACCTGTCAGTGTGATTTAAAGTAAAAAATTTATATGTTTATACTAACTATAGAACAAGTAAATCTTTTATTTGCAATGCAACAGCTAGATATTAATCATGAAATTGCAAAAGCCTTGGTTGAATCACGAGTTTTTCTTTCTGTCAGGAACAATAAGAGCAAACTGCAGTCAGCTAAAGGAAGGTGATAATCTGATCGTGGAAAAAAGCCACAAACTGCATCCCTGTCCTTACAAACTTTATCGTACCTCCTTTCTTTTATTAATAATACAAAGTTTAGAAAATCTTTTGCTATCAGGACAAACAACTTACAAAAACTAAGTTTGGTTTCTCAACCACAGTTCCTCTCATTGTTCCTGCTTCAGAAAACAACAGCAGTGACACTTTAAAGTCAGGGAGGATGATAAATACACATATAACCTAATAACTCTGCTGTTCTCTGCTGTCTCACCGCAAGTTTTTTAACAAGGTACACAATGGAAAACTGAATAATAAACATTAAATAAACAGGATTCCAGCAGTTGTGTCATGCAGAAGGAGGTATTTGGAGAAAGTTCAAAGAGTTTCCAAGTCAAAGGACAAAATAATAGATGTAGACTATAATGAAGTTTATTATTTACAAGCTTTATGGATCATTGTTCAATTAAATATTTTGTAAGTGTTCTCAGTTTCACATTTCAAACTGCCAGAATAGCTGATTTTTTTTTTTTTCTGGGAACCAGCCTAGTCATGCTGATCCAGTTCAACTTCAAAATGAGAAATATTTCATCATGGTGTAAATGCAGCTGTACAGAAAGAAAAAAATAAGATATATTTGTTTAACTGAACCTAACTAACTTGTGTTGCTGACGTATGTTTATGTATTAGATTTATTTATAATTTTATTACAAATTTCTGTCGTGTAGCAGCTCAGAAATGTTCTTGGGGAAAGGTTGGAGAGAGTTCAGAGTGTTTTCAGAGGACAAGTCCAAAATGATGCAAAGAAAAGTTCAGTACACAATTCTAAAAGTTCAGCAGTTGCTGAAGTATTTTAAATGAAAGACAATTGAGACAAAAAAGCCATTCCATAGAAAGTAGGTCCTGCAGTGTCAAGGTCAGGGTCAGGGTTAATGGTAAACCAGAAGAAACAAAGTCTTATGTCTTGTCCCCACTAAGATGATTGATGATCGCACACACTGTAAATAAAGAACACAATTAAGAGGAAGGTTTAGTCTTTTGAAGTTCTCCAAGTCTGTCAGCCATCAATTTAGCTGTGGATTATACAGCCGGTAGTATCTAACTGCAGTTCCTTATTGTAATTATCAATATATTTGTCCTGTTGCATTTGCTCTCAACATTCTTTTATGAATTTGTGTTTAAACATGTTTGGACTTCATGACTCAATGGGACAAGCCAGTATTAGGAAGTAGAAGTAGGAGTAGAGTGAGCTGATGTGAATCTTTTTTTTGTGTGTGTTGGAAAGAACAGATAAAATTTAAAAATGTATATGTTATGTCATAATAAAAAGTACTCTTTTGTTAACATATTTAAAATAATAAAAATAAGTCGTGAAAAAAATTGCATTCAAAATGGTAATCATTGTATATAATATGTGGACGATATGTTAATCATGACTTTATCTTAATAAATCCTCAATAAAACGATGTACTGTACAGTAAACTGATATAGGCAGCATGATGTAATGAACAGAGTTGGACACAGGGAGGCGCTGTGACTAGCAATGTTTGTATGTGGTAGCGTAAGACACCTTATCTGCGCGCGTGAGCGTGTTTCGTCACCGGACTCACGTTGCCTCCCCGCCGGGCGGGGTTAAATAGAGGACGCGTGCCGCAACCCGGCAGATTAGCCCGACTCAGCGCACGTTGAGTCAGTGAGGAGTCTTGGTCGTTCCGCTGAACAGAAGAAGCTCCATCCCGGACGAGCAGCGGCTCTTTGACTTTCATTTCCTCGGATATAAACGGTTCGGTTCTCGGTTACTGCGCGGCTCTTCAGGCACTGAGGAATGCCCAGAGAACTGATCCAGAACAAGATCCAAAAGATCTGGATTCCCACCAAAGATGACAAGCCGGCACCCAGAAGAGGTAAAACCTTATAATATTTATTTGATATTTATTTATGAGTTTATTTAGGTATTTACAACATGGTTGTAAGCTCCTTTATCTTTCGTGACTAATTTATGTAAGATAAAAATGGCGTTCGGCAGCATCATTTAATGTATAGCATCACATTATACCACTTCTATCCCTTCTTCTTCTATAGTTATTGTTTCTACAGGAACTAAAACTCTATATTTTATAGTTATCTTCTAATAATTTAACTCCAGAAATCAGTTTAAGGTGTTTCCACTGTGCCGCTGTGAACCGGTGCACCTGTCCTACACCGGTCCTCTGATTCACTTCATCGACCGGAACCTCCATTGCCGCGCGCGAGACGTCAGAGCTCGAGCTATGGTTGCTATGGTTTCCAAAGTGCCCCATATCCAGTGCGTGACCGCTTTTACGCTTCTGACGCTTTCCGGTTTCTAATTGGCTGTCAGTAAGCACGTGGGCATGGGGCGACCCAGATGTCTGCGGGTAAGACGAGGGGATTTTTATTTTAGTTAGTGTGCATTTTATTTTAGATTTTAAAATTTTATTTTACATTGCATACATAGTGTGTGGATACTGTGACGTCACAGACACACTAAAATAGATAAGCTCAGAAAAATGAAATTAAAAAAAGCAAATATAAAAGAAATGCTTCAAATCTTATGTCTCAAAACTTAAATATCAGACACTTTGGTTTGTTCAAGTAATTTAAATGAAGGCAGAGGTGAATTTAAATTTAAACCCACAAGAAGAAAAACTTTCTTCTAGATTCTCAGAGGTCTTTACGCTTTAAAGCCTGAACCATGAAATAATTGCCTAATGTTGTCAGAAAAGGACGTCCAATGGATCCTTTTTACAAATATCCCAAAAAAACGTGTGTATACTGTATAAGATTATTCATTTTTTATAATTATAGCTCAATCCAGAATTTCTTCGCATGGAAAATGTTGATGCATGTGTCTGATTGTATCAGATTTTTGATATAGTATCAAGTATCAAAATCCTGAAAGGCTGAGTGAATCAGATATGATATGTTTGGCTTTAAAGGGTTGAATTTGGAAGATCAGGTGGGGTTTCTTACCCTAGTTCCCATCGGTTTCAATGAGAGAACTGATTCTTAAAGTAAAAACATTAGATCAACTACGTGATGAAACTGTCAGAGCAGTAAAGGATGTTTCTGGAGGCAGCAGTGTGTCAGGATTCCAGGTATAACGGTGATTTATTGATTAAATCCAGATGGGCTGGGGTGGCTGGAGTTACTGGTGGACAGTCATTATTTGCCCCGGCTGCTTGTGCCCCTCTCAGGTTACGGAGCACATCGTGTTCACTCGAGATGTTAAATCTGTCCTTGTTGTGACAAAAAGGCAGTATCATAATAACGCCTTCTCTATTTCACGCCACTTGTAGCATCTGGTGCCCCCCACTTCGTCAACCCCCCCACAGTCATCGTGATGGTGGGTCTTCCTGCTCGGGGCAAGACCTACATGTCCAAGAAGCTAACCCGATACCTCAACTGGATCGGCATGCCCACCAAAGGTACATCGTGAACACACAAACATGTCTGTTTGTGACTTCCTGTGTGGATTCAGCTCCGTTCACCATCGCCAGGACCGCATTTCATGTTTGTTGTTTCTTCTTCTGTGCGTGTGTGTGTGTGTGTGATGTAGTCTTTAATGTTGGAGAGTACCGCAGGGAAGCAGTCAAGAACTACAGCTCCTATGATTTCTTCAAGCCTGACAATGAATGTGCAGTGAAAATCAGGCAGTAAGTTCTGCACAAACACACGCGCATTTGGAGCGAATAGTGTTGCCACGGCGACGCTAACCTAAATCTCCACTGTCCTCTTTAGACAGTGTGCCTTAGCGGCTTTGAGGGACGTCAGGTCCTATCTGAAGGATGAAGGAGGCCAAATCGCGGTGAGTTTAAACTCCAGAGCTAAGGTGAGATGTGATGATCAGCTGATTCGTTTCTGAAGTCCTGCTGTGTTTCTTAAAGGTCTTTGATGCCACAAACACGACAAGAGAGAGGAGAGAGACGATACTCCAGTTTGGTGCCGAGCACGGCTTCAATGTGAGTGTGATTGTAGGGATCGGATGATGATGACATCATCAGCGATACGGCGACTTTCAACCGCTTCTCATTTCTGTTGTAGATCTTCTTCATTGAGTCTGTGTGTGACGACCCCAGTGTGATCGCATCCAACATCATGGTGAGTCACGCTGTAACCACAGTGTGTACACACACTTATCTGCTATCATGTGTGCTATTTGCCATCTGATAATCTTCCCACCCCATCCAGGAAGTGAAGGTGTCCTGTCCGGACTACCGGGACTGTAACAAGACTGAAGCCATGCTGGATTTCCAGAGGAGGATCGATTGTTACAAGACCAGCTACCAACCTCTGGACCCTGATCAGCACGACAAGTAAAGCATCAGCACTGATGGATCAGGACGTTTATTCACTACCAACACGAACGCTAACAGTAATCCTGTTTGCTCCTCATCCTCCTCCAGGGATCTGTCCTTCATCAGGGTGATAGACGTGGGCCGGCGTTACCTTGTCAACCGCATCCAGGATCACATCCAGAGCAAGATCGTTTACTACCTGATGAACATCCACGTTCAGCCCCGAACCATCTACCTGTGTCGGCACGGAGAGAGCACCGACAACTTGGAGGGACGTCTGGGTGGCGATGCGGGCCTCTCCCCGCGGGGAAGACAGGTACAGACGCCTCAAACGGAACTGTGAGACGGTGGATGAGGAGATTTTTAATGCATTCAGGTGTTGAACGGCGTCTCTTCTTCTTCCTGTAGTTTTCCACCGCTCTGGCTCGGTTTGTGGACGAGCAGCAGCTGAAGGATCTGAAGGTTCTGACCAGCCAGCTGTGTCGCAGCATCCAGACCGCTGAGCACCTGGTGGCCCCGTACGAACAGTGGAAGGCCCTCAACGAGATAGACGCTGTGAGCATGCGCCGTCACACACACACACACACACACACACTACTATAGGAACCCACTTCACACAGCTGTGCTGTCGTTACTAAAACTGAGCTCCGGGGTGTGTTCTTCTAGGGAGTGTGTGAAGAGATGACGTACGATGAGGTGAAGGAGAAATATCCTGAAGAGATTGCTTTGAGAGATGAAGATAAATTCTACTATCGCTACCCTGCTGGCGAGGTGTGTGACATTTCTTTCTATACATTTTAATAAAAACTATTTCAATAATACAACCATAAGTTTATGAACAGTTGTGATCTCCCAAATATTACTCTACTATGTAGTGAAATAGATCCATAGAACTTTTTTATGAGAAAGGTTTGTGGACACGACATTATTTAAAAAAACAGTTCTAGCAAATGTTTAACATTCAGGACTGATGGATGTGACATCCTGGATTTTCCTGGATCAGTTTTATTCCCAAATGAATCTCCACATTCCCACGTAGATTGCCGTGGCAACAGATTTTATTTCTGTTTTGTTGTGAATTATTCGAGGTCAACGTGCCAGCTTTCAGATTCGCAATAACACATCATTTGTAGATCGAATGTTTCATCTCAATTCCAGAGGTATTTCATGTAATTACCATCAAAATATTAATTCACCCCCCCCCCGATTGCAGTCCTACCAGGACCTGGTCCAGCGGGTGGAACCGGTCATCATGGAGCTGGAGAGACAAGAGAACGTCCTGGTTATTTGTCACCAAGCCGTCATGCGCTGCCTGCTGGCCTACTTCCTGGACAAAAGTGCAGGTAGGCACCACAACTCCCATCAGCCCTCTGTTCCAGTGTCATAGTGACTTATAACACCCCAGTCTTATTCACCTGTGTTCACACCTTTGGGCTTTTTGTTCCAGATGAGATGCCGTACCTGAAGTGTCCCCTCCACACTGTGCTGAAGCTGACCCCGGTGGCATACGGCTGCAAGGTGGAGTCCATCTGTCTGAACGTGGAGGCGGTGAACACCCACAGAGACAGACCAGAGGTGATACTTTTCTTCTTATCGCCATGGAACTGATGTCAGTTTCACTTTCTCTCCCTGCTGTTTGACAGTCAGTTGATCAGAACAGGAAGTGCATGTTTGTCTCCTGACTCTAAAGCGTCGTACGTGTGATGTGTCCAACTGTAGGAAGTGAAAAGGGGTCCTGGCACGTTGATCAGGAGGAACAGTGTGACTCCTCTGACCAGCCCAGAGTCCAACATCAAGAAGCCTCGCATTGACGACCTGGACGAGGCTCCCATCCATGAGCTGCCTCCGTCAGTGGCCTCTCTGGCCCTCTGCAGTCCTTCACACCTCCCTCTGGCTCTGACTGGAAAGGTGGGTTTCTCATAAGCACACTACAGTGTCCATCCACACTCACTGGGATTCAGCTGACCACTGATGCAGAGTGTTTGAACTGGAGTTAGACCCAGCTTTTTATCAAACACAAACGACAGATCCCAGACCAAACATGTCTTTCATTTGTCCCCTCTCCTCCCCTGGATGCTCTCTCACTTTTTGTTCCTGTCCTCTTTCACTCTGCTGCCTCACAGCACTGGCTGGGCAAAGTCTGCCTGTAAGTATTCATTCGCTCAGTTCGCTCTTTATCTGAGCCCTCCACACATTTCCTGTCGCTGTGTCTTTGTTTACACTGCTTACGCTTCTTTTCCTGTACTTCCTTAGTAACAGCCAACCGAGAACATCAAAAAAGTTTTTTTTTTATTATAGTAAATAAGTCTGTATTGTTTCAGACTTAACTTTCTGTTGCAGAACGGTGCTACTGAACCGGAGCGCTGGGAACAGAAACAAACTTTTTATATGTTCTCAAGTTTGCATTCCTGTGATTCCTTCCTGCTGTCGTCTTTATTGTCGTCAGCCCTTTAAGTTTCTGTATTCTGAGTCATGCTGACTTCTCCTGTTCTTTGTGTTTTGGCTTATTTGTGGCTCGACTTAAAGACGAGACCCGTATGCTCTCACCTGGCCTTTGCTTCACCCCTCCACAAAGTTTAGTGGAAAGAATGTCTGTTTAGCGACGGGAAAAGTGCTCTATCTTGCAATTATAAAGAGTAAAATTCATTCCAAGATTACAGTATTTTCCGCACTGTAAGGCGCACTGGATTACAAGGCGCACGGTCGGTTTTTGAGAAAATTAAAGGCTTTTAGGTGCGCCTTATAGTGCGGAAAATACTGTAGTCCGTTTATCTGGATCTAAAAAGATTTATTTAGTTTCGATGAGCTCATTTGGGTCGTAATGCTAAGTTAGTTTGCTTCTTGCACTAGTTTTGTGTTAAATGTGTGAACAAGCAAACACTGACGACTCATCGACATGCTAACAAGCCTACAGGATTTAACAGACTTAATTAAAATGAAATTATTTCGGGTAGATAGATGAACACACCAAGCGTGAAAGCGTCACTAACTACATTCAGGTAAATTGTGTGTCTGCGCTGGTTTAGCTGCTGCAGTGGAAAACTGCGGCTGAGTGTGGATCTTGTCAGCTTCTTTCATAATCACCTAGGGATTAACCCCGCGGGTACACACCGTCAACCACGGCAACCTATTCACACTCTCATGAACTCATCTGGCGTTTTCTCACCATGTAAAAATATGTTGGCAGAAATAAGTGCCTGAAAAAACACCGCTGATGTAAGCTTTGGTTTCCTGTGAGATCATTCGTTAACGTTGGTCTGTTTTTTTTCTGTGTGTGTTTCTACAGAACCTGAGCAGAAAGTCTTCCGGCCTCCGTGACGTCCTGCAACCCTGCCAGTGAAATTACACCAAAGGGTCACACGACCCACCAACAAATACACACTGAAGACTGAAGAGGGAAGCTTTTATTTAAAAATAATCAACATTTCTCAAGTCCGTCAGATCGAGTAGATACAGAATGTTGCACCATCGTTTTCAACTGTTATTGTCTCAAGATGATTATTTATGTTCTAACATATTTATTTCAAAATAAGAGTCACAGTCGGATATTTATTCTCCACTCTGATGGATTCTCTCTGAGAGATCAACTTTCTTCTGGTTTATATTCGGTGAGACTCATACCTCCATAAAACTTTCACTCCATTATTTTTCATTTGTTGTTTCACATAAAGATTTAGTATTAAGTTTACATCGTAAACTCTTGAGCTCTTCTCTGGAAGCACTGTTCTTTTTTTTTCAGATGCATTTTTTTAAGCGTCGTAATTTCATTTACTGACAAGCTACAAAATCAGCTATTATTTTGCACATTGGGGCTACATTTGTACTATTGTTTGTTTATTTGTTTGTTTTTCACGTCATGTTACTTCACAGTAAAGGTGATGATTTTGCCGTAGAGTGCCTATAGGGCTTGATTTCCAAGCCTGATCCAGCTCCTTGTTCCATTTCTCTTTTAATTGATTGCTCAAAGGAGAGGCACCACATTTCACTCCACATATTATGAAAGTATTTTTCACACTATAAGGCGCACTGGATTATAAGGCAAACCTTCAGTGAATGGCCTATTTAAAAAAAAATTTCATATATAAGGTGTACTGGATTATAAGGGGCACTGTTGGTTTTTGAGAAAATTAAAGGCTTTTAGTTGCACCTTATAGTTCGGAAAAAACTGTATTTAAATGATTTTCTTTTCACACTTTGAATATTTATTTTCATTATATTTCGGTTTCACGATTATTTCCCTCTAAGGGGAAACTTAATTTCCACGTTTATCTTTCTTGATTCAGTTTTGCTGTCAATATTTGCTACGCACAAATTTAAGCACTTGTATTTTTATGACAACAACGCGTGCTGTTAATAATATCTTTGTAAATGTCAGTGTACATATAACAGGAGATGACTTGAAGATGGAGACTTTTAATCAAACTGTTGAAGTGTTTTTGTACTGACATCTTGGGACTGAATGGAAGCATGATTAATTGAGATAAAAGTTGTTGCTTTACCTCTCAGTGAAACTTTCACATATTTGCTTGAGATACTCGGACTGTGTTTTTTGTAAAAACTGTTTTATTATAATATTTATTTTTATGTAGTCATGGATGATTGCTCAGATCAAATGCACTTTGTTTTAATCAAAGTTCTATGCGTGAGAGGACGATATGTCCTACAGTTGATTCTCATTTGCTGGACCAATAAATGAACTTGAGGAAACTACGCAGGTCGTTGTTTGCTTTTTTTTGTCATCACGTCTAGTCTTTGTGTTTCCATTGATGGAGCTGCTATCTGCAGTGAACACACCTCGCTTCACTATCTCATTCATAAAACTGTTAGTCACACTAAGAAACATGCTGACCATTCCGGATGTGAAGTTGCATCACACACACACACACATACACACCCACTTCAACAACAATGACAACAGAATCGGGTTGTTATTATTATAGTAGCCTTTCAGGATGGCTCAGGTGAAATGATTTGAATTAAACATTTTGTGTTTAAAATATTTAAAATAACACAAACATGCAGATGTGAATAAACTGCGAAATGTTCTTCACCAAACTTTAAATCTCCTTTTTCTTTCTTGCATAAAGATCCATGCATTTTATTCTCTGCTTACACAAGAATTTATCTTGTCTCACTTCCATGACATCTTTTTGCATTTTGATGCACTACCTTCTTGAAATCCAACAGTGCAAAAATGTAAATTCTTGCCATTTTTCAACTAGTTTTAAAATTTTGATCAGGAGAGAGAGAGAGAGAGAGAGAGTGTGTGTGTGTGTGTGTGTGTGTGTGTGTGTGTCTATGTGTGTGTGTGTTCATTCCTCTTCAATACCCGCGTCCTCCACTGCCACAGGTCACGGGGTTGCTGAGTCTATCCCAGAGGACTTGGGGAGTGAGGCAGGGTACACTCCAGGTGTGATGCCAGAGCACAGCGGAGCCACATACAGAACAGATAAACACGCATGCATATATATATATATATATATATATATATATATATATATATATATATATATATATATATATATATATATATATATATATATATATATATATATATATATAGTACATAAATAACAACTACAAACACTAATCTACACACATCATCAAACCAACTACGGTGCTGGTTTAATATTAATCCCTGTGTGTTGATATCAGCTGGTATCAGTGATATAAAGTTTAGTCAGGGTCAATGTGTGTGTGTAGTTGTGTTTAGTGTTATCATTCTGACACCTTACTTGTGTGCACACCAGCGAACACACGACTGTGTTTAAAGATAAAGCAGCGAGTCTGAACTTAAGCCCAAGGTCACTCACAGGTAGCGTTCTCTCCACGTCCCAGAAGCAAATGAAACCTTTACTGCTTCCTGCATTGCGAAAGGAAGTGGGGGAAACATTTTTGCTCAACTGTTATTGTTGAACAAAAAACAGATGGCGTGTCGATGACGGCATGTTTGAGTCCTAAATGATATAAATAGTAAATCATTAGTGGCCTGGCGTGCGCGTCCCCTCCCTCCCTCCCTTCCTCCCTCCCTCCACTGGTCGATGGTTCTCTTCAAGTGTGAATCACGCTTGTGGTGAACATCCTGGCCCAGGCTGGTCATCATGTGACCATGTGACTCAGATTCACCATCTACAGGTTCACCATCTCGTCACCACAACTGCTTGTGTATGTGACTCCTGGCAGGTTCAGCTTCCTCAACTATCACAGAATATACAACCCACTTTGCATTCTAACTTTGAAGATTATTGTCATTTACAGTTTATAACATATCAACGTCCTATAAATAAGAGTCATCACCTACAATTGAGATGCGAGCTGAATAAATGTGTATCATACACCTATTTAATGGACATGTTGTCCTCTCACAGGGGTCAGGTGTTGGTAACGGTGGTTGTTAAGGTGTGTTTGACTGTTTAATCTCTGTGGGAGAGACGGGTGCTGTGTCAGGCGTATGAATAGTTCATGGGCTTGTTAGCAGGCGATGCTAATCCAGCTGCTCCTCAAATAGCCTCCTAATGCTGCACTGATGGAGAGGTGTGTCCATCCTCTGAAGGTGAAGGTGTTCAGAGGAGAAGACAAACCACTGGACTGCAGCGCCTCGCCGTGACATCTTCACAGCGTCCAGACAGAAGGATCCAGGAGGACCGGTAACTGGGTGTCACGTCTCCCTCAATCTCTATCACTCCCCCCAGCATGACTCAGGAGCCTGTCCTTCTCTACCTGCTTAGCCAGTCATGTGTCCCGTATAAGCTCTTGAATAATCTTGTCTTCTTTTACCCTGCACACACAGAGTAGACAGCCAGACACACACACACACACACACACACACACACACACACACACACACACACACACACACACACACACACACACACACACACACACACACACACCAATGTGAACTCTTTAACCCATGTGGACAACAACAAAAAAATAAAATAAAATAAAAATCAGCAAGGAATCAAGTTATACCTTAAACCTGACTGTCAAGTTTTGAAAGTTTTTTCGTCTAACATGTGTTCCTACTGTAAAACTAATACTAACATGATCTGTTTGGAGCTGATGATAACACAGAAGGTATAAAAATGCTGCTGGGAACTACTGCCCCATATAGATAAACACCTTATCACATGTACTGCACATATAAACACATATTTATGTCTTTATGGCTGTTAGAAATCGGTAGTCATAATCACGTGTTCACAGAGGCTTTGGCACACACACACACACCTGCCCTCAGACGGGAAACATCAATGTCACACATTCCTGTACAAGTGGAAGTTTACTGTAAAACCTTCACGTTCCAGTTCAGGAGATAACCTCCTGAGACACCGCTGCTCATTGCTTCCAAAAGGCACGCACCAGTTTGCACTGGTAATTTTCCAAATATGCGTTCATAGTGCATATTTGTAAAGATTTTTCTGGTCTAAATGAACCACATTGAAAATAATGAGATGTTTGGACATTGAGGGATGACTTGATCAAAGGGTGAACAGAGATGGATGAACTGTGGTGCATGAATTTTATGGTATATGTTGTTTTTTTCTGTGTTGTGAGGATGACATGAACTCACATGTTTTCATGGTGGAGTGAAAACCCATCCCTCTCTCTTTGTGCAGAAGCCACTGATGGGAGATTTTGCGCTGAATGGACAGGATAAGTCATTCAGAGGGGCTTGAATGGCAGCGAACAGATTAAATAGGCCGTGTGTTATCCCTGATTACACTGGTGCTGAGTTCAAAGCCCCCTGACGTGATCCTCTGAACACTTCTCTCACATCATCTCGCTGAAGTGACGCGCCTTTACTGAATAGAATTGATATAGATATCATAGATATCGTTTGGTTTTCCATTTTAATTTCATGAAAATATTGACAAATGGAAAAATAAATAAAAGAACAGGCATATACCGTGACCAGCTCTCGTTTTATCTTCACTATGTCAAGCGTTCAGTGTCACTTAATTGAATGAATACAGTTGTTTTGTGTGTTTCCACATTAGAACATGAATATCTACGTGCAGCAAACGGGAAGTCACGAAACATTTATGAGTAAAAACAAAAAATCGAACAATCCCGGTGAGCTGAAGAGGTGACATGTTGACGGATATTAAAGACTGGAGATGCGAGGCTCTGTTAAGCAGCTTGGAGATAGCAGGATATCATATTATCTCTTTCATGGTTTCCCTCGACGATCTGCATTCAGTCCACAAACCTCATCTGTTTTGTCAGTGGATGATGCTGGCTCCATTTTGAAGATGATCCATGTGATTGCTTTGAAACTTGGTGTTTCTTTAGACACAACCTAAGGAGGAATCTAAATGGTACCACTGCAGTCAGATTCAATGGAGCCATTAAGTACAGTAAAACTCCAGCAGGTGAGAGGATTCAAATAATATCACAGGAGAAGCTTCAGATGGAGAACTTCATTATTCTCTCATTAGTGAAGGACATCATTAAAAGTTCAGGGGATTTAAAGCTTGAATTCTATTTGCTGGTAGCACTAACGCTTGTATTAGAACGTGCGCAGTAATCGAGAGGATGAGAAAAATATGAGTCTTGAAGGAAGTTGTGGTTATGTGGAATGTACAGTCCACTGCAGGGAGTCCATGAAGTCTCACCCAGGGGGGCACTGGAATAAAACAGCTAATTTAAGAACAGACAACCGGGTTACATGGAAACTTAAATTTCTGTCACAAAGTTGAATTTACAGCATATAAGTTATTAACTCTTTTTTTTAATTGTAATGACATTTATCGCTGCAACACTTCTTCATCTGCAGAAGCTGCTGCTTCGCTGCTCCTCACAGCCGATTCTCATGTGTCATTAAACGCCTGAAGCTGTTTCTGAGGACGACCGCTGCGATCACCACATGATCACCACATGTTCCCGTCTTAACTAGGTGAGCAGACACCAAGTGTCCTGCTGTAGACTAATTAGCATCATTCCATTTAGGCTCAAACTGATGCGAGATAAGTCAGAGGATTGTTTCTGAGCTGAGAGGCCATGTTGGCTGAAGACTCATGACGTTATAAGACAACAGGGACTTACTTCCTGCTCTTCCTAATTCCACATTAAGCCACAGACACTGAAAGGCGTTATAAAATCACACAAGGACAAGTTAGAAAAAATAAAGTCTGGGTAAAGGAGTTATGATGGGGTGACGCAAGGAAAGGAAGCAAAAAAAGAGGAGAGAAACTAAAGCCCAAAAAGAAATTATGACACGGGGAAAATGTTGAGGGAGGAAAAAGGGGCCCATTCATGAGCAAAGTCACGTCCACCTGAACTCATCCACTCTCGTTCCCCCTCCTTCTACTTCTCTCTCTCTCTCATCCTTCTCCCCCTCCTCTTCCTCCCCTCTATGTGAAGAGCAGACAGCGGTGCAGGTCATGTAGCGTTCGTACATCAGAGCAAATGGAGAAGTCACGTTAGTGGGAAAGAACTAAAGGCAACAGTGGAGCTGCTCATTAGCTGCTCATGCTTCTGTTTTCTCCACTGTGACGTCAGGAAAGACGATGTCAAGATCAAAGTTTCAAAATGCAGTGAAGCGCTGTACAGGGTGGAGCGGTTTGTGACGCCTGTCGATGATTTAAACTCAACTTGTGACATTTGACATATTTTGGTGTTATGGTGTTCTCATCAAACATTTTCTACAAGATGTCAAATAGAATGACATTTACACTAAGTTAGAGCTAAAAGTGTGAAGGCAGAGATAATGTGATTATTTCTTAATTAATGCAGTTAATGATTTATGCAACATTTAAATTTCCCAGTTTGGGATCAATAAAGTGCATCATATCTTATCTTATCTTATCTTATCTTATCTTATCTTATCTTATCTTATCTTATCTTATCTTATCTTATCTTATCTTATCTTATCTTATTTTGTCTTCTCTTCTCTTCTCTTCTCTTCTCTTCTCTTCTCTTCTCTTCTCTTCTCTTCTCTTCTCTTCTCTTCTCTTCTCTTCTCTTCTCTTCTCTTCTCTTCTCTTCTCTAATCTTGCACCCACTTGTACTGAATTACTATTTGCCTTCTACAATTTGAAATACTTACTTGTGCAGGTCCTCATTTATTTTTGTCGCTTACAGAAAGTACACATCTTGGAACTAAACTTTATTCAGTGTGGATTGCAGGAACACAAATTCATTGAAGACACAACGTTAGATGGACGTTCCAAACCCAGGATATTCACCACCAAGATATTTTTGTGCTGTGTGAAAGTTAAAGTAAACTCTGACTTATTTTACGTCACACACTGAACTTTGGTGACATCAAAACATTTTCCTGAACAGCACGTGTGTTTTTTTTTTTGTCAAACAACCCCAGCTGTATATTACATTTTACAGATTTGTTTTCAGCACAACTTAGCTGCTGAATAAGAATTTTACACATAAGCCAGGCAAAATGTGACATAACTGATTTAGTACTCAGCAGCGGTGTTGGTATTACATACTTAAGAAGCAGATTATAGGTTTCTAGCACAACTTTGCCCCCACCAAGGTGGGTGGAGGGAGGAAAAGGTCTCTGGTGGTAGAAACTACAGCAATGTTATTGATTATTTTACTGATTAAGTAATTGGAAGTTTTCATCTGTGTTTGTAACTTTGTCATAACACCAGGTTGTACAGAATGATCACAGTCAGTATTTATTATTGTTTATTACCTCCTACTGTTTATATACTCCAAATATACAAAGAAGTATAATTTAAAAAACGAGACTAGATTTCAGTGGAAAGTTTGTGTAGCTGAAAGGACAGTCAGGTGTTGCGTACCAAACATTCCACTGCCTCTGAATATTTGTGGTTTTTTTATATAAAGGCACTGATGACCTTTAACCTTATAGCCCAGCCTTCACCTCCTCCATGTTACTCTCCTCTCATCACACAATTCCAATTACGCAGCAGTTAACTGTGTCCAAGTCAAACAAATAATAATGCTGTTTGGTTCTTACACGTAATTCTATTAAGAATAAAGACACTGGGAAGGTATCACCTGCCCAGACAGGGTCACTGGTTGGTCTGGTCTATGAATCATATATGTGTACAGTATTTTCTGCACTATAAGGCGCACTGGACTATAAGGCGCACCTTCAAACCACAAACCAGCAGTAATGTTGGAGATAAATCTAACAGTTCTCATCCCTGTAGCTGCCAAACTTTTGTTCTAACTCAGCCTATAAATACAGAGGAGGGTGAGGAGACTGGATTACGTCACAGGTCCAAAGCACTCACGGAGCCAACCATGCCACTTGGTTGTTCTGTGTACAAACAGAGGCTGTTTACACTTCAGTTAATGATCTTATGCAACCACAGAGCTCCAGGAGGTTCAAGCTGTGTGTGTCCAGGGTCTAACATTACTGCTAGGACACATACAGTATAGTCAGCAGCTGAGACCGGCCAGGAGAATCACGGATCAACAGCAGAAATCAATAGCTGCTCATTTCTGTCTCACGTTTACGGCCTGAGAAGAACTAACCCGGTCATCAGTTCTGGAAATGTCCCCTCTGAGACTTGAACTTGAACTCTGGTATTGAGACACACTGAAAATTTCTTATCTTAGAAATCCACTTCTTTATTTAACCATTGCTAAACAAGTGTGAATTTTATTTCACAGTCTGAATTACCACCCATAGTTGCACACGTAGAACAACCAAACAAGGAGGGTACATGGAAGATTTGATCCAGTTTGATCCACCTGGACTTAAAATAATATAAAAATGGCTGAATTTAATGAGGCAACGTTTATTCGGGATTATCTGGTTAACTTCACTATGATAATTTCTCTAGTTAATTGTCTTTTCAGATGGACGAAAATTAGTCAAGCTTGACAAAATGTCATTTTTTGACAATTATCACACTTCTGTCCTCCATATGAATGTACCGCTCTGTTCTACATGAAGAGAAATCACATTCTAAAGTTACACACTGACATGTCTGAATTCCTAGTAATTGTTAAAGGGATCACTAGAGGTGCACAGGACTGGGTCAGGGTCAGAGATGCTTTGTTTTGTCTTGAACACTATGTAATATTGAATTCCTCATGTGTGACATGACAATACCTGATACCTAGTTTGACCCCCAGCCTGTTGTCACCGTGTGCGTCAGAAAGCACACATCCCCAAATTAATCAGATTCATTACAAAACGGCTGTATTGTTCTCAGTAAGAATGCATCCTTAGTTAGCCTGAACCTGCACAAAATCAGATTTGATGCCTGCAGTTGACTCTGACTGTACAGTTTGTTACAGATCGACAGGACTGAATGTCTTCATTTGTGTGGCCAAGTTCTCCGTGTTGCAAGAAAACGCTTCTGCAAACGTAATTTGTTTTAGAAATCTGTTTACTCTGTGTGACCTTATTCACGTATCATCCACGTTTCCGTGTGAAAATATCAATTTCTTCTGTTCTCTCATTAACGAAGGTTTAAATGATGAATTCACTTTGAAGACACTGAGAATTACATGGACGCATATAGTTATGTCCCTATGTGATCTCATAAATGCCAAGGTTCCTTCAGCTTCACAGATGGATTCTTCCAAGAAACGTTTGACCTCTGATCCTCTCAGCTATAGGATAGTTTTCCCCCACAATGCTTTGCTGTCTACATCCACCATTTGAACCCCAAACTCTTCTGACTTTGAAGATCAAACTTTGTCCACATAAAAGAATGGTTTTAATATTTTGCTCATGGAACATTGACAGATCCTGTATCTGATTAATTATGTAGTTCATTTGATGATAGAAAGATACCGTTAATTAAAACAACTAAAACTCTCTTTAAGTCTGAATTCTTTACGCTGCAGTCACTTCTCTATAATTAAAAACTGGAATAATATTACAGTATCACAGCAATGCCTTTACATGTGGTTCCTTACTACACACAAATTAGACCAGGGGCCCCATCTGATAACATTTTATTGCAGGGTTTTCCATGTGATGTGAATTTTTTTTAAAATGTGTGTTATTATAGAAATCCATGACCGACCAGTCGTATATTTGTCCACCGTGCTGCTTATGGAGGGAGCTGTCATTAAATTTCTTCCTAGAGACCGTTTGGAACCTGTTATAGACCCACTGGGGCCCCAGGACCCAACATTGAAAACAGGTTTCTGGCCCCCCAACCAGACAAATGCACCATTTTCAAATCATATTTACATACTTTAAACTTAAGACATCTGATTGCATGAACTTTGTTGAATTTACAGATGTTTCAGATAGGTTTCTAAAACTTACAAATTAGTTTCTAATTTTATTACTAGATTTATTCTAGCAGCATCTCTACTGAAAAAAAAAAAAAAACAGTGTTGTGAGAGAAAAAATATTTACATCCTACTGTGATTTCCTGACAAGTCAATCAAATTGTCACTAAACTCTCACGTACGTTGTTAACTTTGATTTCAGTAGAAATAAATTCAACTCAATTCAATTCAAAAAACTTTATTTGTCCCCAAACCAGAAATTCTTGGAATTCAGTCAGTAAGTCATATATTTTCCTCAGAATGAGGTGATGCTATAAAGAGTTTCTTTAGTTTTATTCTGTATTTATCATTTTGGGCTGATGATTCTTGATTTTTGTCATTATCTTGATTCATCCATCGAGTTTGTGTTCTGCTGATCATGTTAAAAGGAGGCTGGAGAGTTTGGAGCAGGCTGGGCAGGAGGAGTGTGGCCTGGACATAGTTGGCAGTTTGTCGCACATGAAGAACAACCAGTCACACTTACATTTATGCCTCTGGGCAAATAAAAGTCACCAATTCATCTATACACGTGTTTTTATGGTGACAGGAAGCTGGAGAGAGCCGACACCAAGCTCTACCTAGAGAAGATTTTTATAGAGACAGAACAGAATTATGTTTTAACACTGTTTCATTTTAATTTGTCTCTCAGTTAACAGGAGAACCAGTGTGTCTTAATGGAGGAGTGAGTTCTACACAGTGTAATTTAGTTTACAGTGAATTAGTAAGAGTTTCTGCTCTCTCCACAGGCAGTAAAGACTGCATTGAAATGTCATGTTTGGAGATGAAGTGATGTTTGTGTTGGGGTTCAGTGACTTCACAGCTGGATGTTCACTGACGCTGAGCTGGACAGACAGAACCTGGACAGACAGACAGACAGATGAAGCTGCTGCTCAGTTCTGTCAGACCTTCAGCCCGTCCACTGAAGCAGCACACAGACCCACACTGTAGGCAGCGTGTCGTCTGTGAGCCGTCAGTGGTGCAGGTTCTGGTTAATCTGTAGTCTGTCTGTGTTGGATCAGTGTGTCCTGGTGAATTCATAATGCCATCTAATCTGAGCGGAGAACATTCCTCTGAGCGATGAGCTCACACAGGCTGGACATTCCTGCAAGAAACAAAACAAAAATTTCCAAATGTGCAAATCATTTTGGAAGTGTTCCCAGCATGACTCATCATATCTGACCACACAGATGAATGAGTCAGACAATCATATGACCGGAAAGAACACAGTCCCCTCTCTTTGCTCTTGAGTTTGTATGAATGGAGAGGGCGCCACCTGCAGGCAGGAGGCTGGGAAAACAGTTCAAAACATAAAGGAATCAAAAACTGCTAAATTCTGCTGCCTGTGGCAACGCTCAAAGACTACAAGTCCAGACCACATGTTGCAATATATTTATAGGAATAAAACCTGTAATCCTTATAAAATCTGCCTCATCTTTTTGGGTTGTGGGTTATTCAGTCGGCTTAACAAATTTATTTCCAGGCTGCAGCACAATATTAATCATGTTCCATTGTCTGTGCAGGGAGTGAAATCCAACATGTTTTTCCAAATCTAAATGCTTTCCAAGCACCCAAAGATGAAGAATACTTTGATCCTCAAAGCCTGCTGTTAGGGTCATGAAGACCCTAACTTTAAAGCCAAGCCTCATCAGGTATAAATACAGTACATGTCTATACGTTACTGAGATAAACCCTCACAGTTACAGCTACAGTCCACACCGGGATCCAAGCAGCAGTCAAGTTGTAAACGATTTGTTGTTTTTGTCATCAATCTGCAGTCATGAAAAGTAAATCCACTAACATTTAATTCCACCCATGGAAAACTGTTATTCACATTGTTAAATAGAGTCAAAATAGAAACACAGAGCAAATTCACGTTTGTGGTTCATCCCATCAGAGATGACTTCAGGGATTTGAATCATTATCAAAAAAATAGACAATATTAGAGATCTAATAACCTGCTGTAATCACAGGAACTGTCTTCAGTTCATTTTCTGTACCGGAGTAAAAAGGGTTACACTGTTGTTTTTTAACTGTTTTTTGTAGTTTTGGATTATTGCAAAATGAAATTTTAAATTGATGAACTTTAATTACATTGCCGTCTTCTTCTCCTTTCGGCTTTTCCCTTCAGGGGTCGCCACTGCGAATCAGTTGCCTCCATCTATCCCTGTCTTCTGCATCCTCTTCTCTCACACCAACTACCATCATGTCTTCTTTCACTACATCCATAAACCTCCTCTTTGGTCTTCCTCTAGGCCTCCTATCTGGCAGTTCAAAACTCAGCATCCTTCTGCCAATATATTCACTATCTCTCCTCTGGACATGTCCAAACCATCTCAGTCTGGCCTCTCTGACTTTATCTCCAAAACCTCTAACATGTGCTGTCCCTCTGATGTACTCATTCCTGATCCTATCCTTCCTGGTCACTCCCAAAGAGAACCTCAGCATCTTCATCTCTGCTACCTCCAGCTCTGCCTCCTGTCTTTTCCTCAGTGACACTGTCTCTAGACCAAACAACATCGCTGGTCTCACCACAGTTTTGTACACCTTTCCTTTCATTTTAGCTGAAACTCTTCTATCACACATCACAAACCAGACCACATTTTGACACTTTCCTCTTACTCACACTGGCTTCTCCATATGCGTTAGTGTGGTCAGGTACTACTGTCAGGGTACCCTGACCTATCCTGAAAGTAGGTCAGGGTAAGTCGTGGGATATTGTAGTGTCTGACTGCCTTGGTTCTAGTTACATCTCCCTTCAAAGCGGTGATGTATTGTAATTGTCAGTTTTCATCTCTGTCTGTCCATACGTCCATTAGTCCACCAAATATCTTCGCAACTGTTACAAATAGACAGATTAAACAAAAAGCACATTACTCGGGCGGCAAATGGGATGAAAATGAGATGATGACCTTGACCTTGAGAAAACTAGGTCAAGGTCAAATTTTAATTTTTTTACACTCAGGAACTGGATAAGATAGAAAGCCAAGGGAGAAGGCCAGTGTGAGTAAGATAGTAGATCAAAGCTAAAGCCTTGATCTATGAAAATAGGTCAGAGCACTAGCTTTGATCTTTGACCTATGCAAGTAGGTCAGGGTAAAATTTTGAATTCAGGGGTGTCGCGGGATGTTGCAGTCTGACTGCATTGGTTCTTGTTTAATTTGTCTTTGTAGGCAGTGTCTGTATACAGTATTAATAATCCCCCACCTACATATTTGAATAAGATCACTTGAAAGTCTCACGCTGTCACCAACTCCACCCACTACCTGTCAATCAAGTGCCAACCAATCACGGCACATCTTCCAGAAGGAATCACGTGAACAATATGGCGTAAGGCATCTACTATATATGCTAGGAGAAGAAATAACTATAAATGGACTTCCCAGTTAACATAATTTTAGAATGTTATAACTGTTCCAACAATTTCAAAGTTTTTGGGCAGAAAGTCCAAACAGCAGGAACGACACAGAAAGCGGCAACAAATTCTGAATGAAACTAGCTGGTTAGCACAAAGTCTGTCTTGCTATGGTTTCCGTTTGGAATGGGGCAATCGATGTACTGTCCAAAGTGCTCCTCGGGCATCTGACAAAAACGGTCTTTAAGTAACTAAATACAGTTCTGTTCATGTAGTCAGCTAACAGAACTATCACTTCCCTAACATTTCTTTTCCACTTGCTCTTTTGACAGGTGCCCTTTCCTTTAACATTAGCTCCTTTCCCAATCTCATGATTAGTTAGATTTCTTTCCCCAGTTAGCCTGCTAACATTCATCTATGGCTTTGCAATGCCCGCCCAGCACAATCCATGATTTGCCAAGACAAAGTCGTTACGTCACCATCTTGATTTTTGACTATGTTGGGTGCTCTTGGTTTATAATACCAATACATTTGTTTTCATATGTTTGGTATGAAGTCTGATATTATCGATTTATTGTGGAATTTTCACGGGTTCCTGTTAGTATGCATATTAATAATAGTAATGAGATTTGGATGATGTCTTTGACAGGTCGCAAGTGTTTTCGGAGACGCAGAGCTGATGACAAACTTCAGGAGGGCCAACCTCTGATTCCTCGTCAGTGGAAGACCTTTGATTACCTCGTTGACCATAAAAAGATTCAGAGGGCTGGAAAAAAGAAGGACTTATCTCCAAGTAAGTGACGTCTCTGGAAATTTAATTCACTACTGTTTATAGCAGGAGCATCGCAGTTTATAAACTGTGGCGCAGGCAAAGCAAGGGCAGTGGATGGCAAGGGAAGGAGTGGAGAAGAGAAAGATCTCCTGGAAAGATCTGTGGGAGATGGAGACATTCAGGGCCAGCTTTAACATTAGGGCGGCCTATGATGTGTTGCCCTCTCCTGCAAACCTAAGCCAGTGGTATGGCAAAGACCCCATGTGCCCACTATGTCTAAGTCCGGCAACACTGAGGCACATTTTGGTGGGATGCAGGACCAGCCTCACCGATACATCTGGTGGTACAACCAGGTGCTAAGGTGTCTTTCAGCGGTGCTGGAGGGTCAGCACACAGCAGTGAATGCCCTTCCTCCCCTGTCATCCCATTGGCACCCAACACTATTCATCCGAGAGCACCAGGCCAGCAATGTCACCATAAGAGCTGCTGCTGGACAGCTGGACAGAGCACGAGACTGGAAGCTGCTGACAGACCTGGACAAAACTCTTCCACTCGAAATAGCATCCACCAACCTAAGACCTTGTTCTGTGGTCACCTTTCGCTCAAGCTCGTCTACATCATAAAGCTCACGGTGCCTTGGAAGGGTGCAGTGGAGGAGGCCTATAAGTGGAAGACGCTGAGGTATGCTGACCTCACTGCAGATGCTCAACAACAAGGCTGGAAAGCGATGGTACACCCAGTGGAGGCAGGCTGCAGAGGGTTTGTAGCCACCTCAACATTCAGATTGTTCAGGTAGATGAGAGTGTGAGTGAAGGCCCGCACTCTAAGGCTGCTGAGGAGGGGAGCCAGTGGCTGTGGAAGGATCCGACCTGGGCCTTCAAGTGAGCTGATGGCATCTAGGGAGTGAACCTGGGACACTGGGAATCACTGCTGAACCATCTGGAGTTGTCGTGGGCTAATCAGCGAAACATCAGTAAAAGAGGGCGCCGAAGGACAACCCGAAGGATGCCGTCACTCACTTGAACTCCACAGAGTGTCATCAGTGCCTTAAGTACTACTGAGGGATATCAACACCTAGTCCTATACAGCAGATCTTTAGCTGCTGCTTTCCTGTGGTATAAGGTCATTTAAAAGCTTTAAAGTACAGTTCATTGTAGAAAAGGAACATTGTAATCAGGTAGTGAAGGTACTAACTCAGTGTTTTCTGATGCCAATGACAGGACTAAGAGCGTTCCTGATGAGAAAAATCCATACCAGGCGATGTGGGTCTCAACCTCAGTCCATGGAGACACAGGAGCAGGACAAGAAAATCAGTCCAACACAGTTTGAGGATAAATATTGTCAACTGTACCGACTCGGTGCTGGAGGCCAGGGATCTGTGTACGTCGGTGACAGGAAAGAAGATTTTCGCCGTGCAGCGATCAAGCACATTCCCCAGGCCTTTGTTTTCCGTGAAGACGATGACAGGAGCAAGATGCCTCTTGAAGTGCTTGTCATGATGAAGATGAGTCAACAAGGAGGAGGATCGGTTGGCCAGTCAGCATCCATTTCCCTCCTGGACTACTACGACCTAGAGAAGGAGCTCATCATCGTCATGGAATGTCCATTTTCAGCGGTTCACCTATATGAATACAGGAAGTCGAAGGGAGGTACTTTGGAGGAAGAGGAGGCCAGACTCTTCTTTAAGCAGCTGGTGGAAGCTGTCAGAGAACTTGATGCCAACAAGATTTTCCATGCAGACATCAAAATGGAAAATATCTTGGTTGACATCAGCAGCGGTGTTCCATGTTTGAGGCTGATTGACTTTGGTCTAAGCATGTTTATTAACGACGGGGACACATTTGAAGATATATTTCCTGGAACCCCTGGCTTTGACCCACCACAGTGGTCCTGGAGTTCAGTGTACAGTAGTAGGCCTGTTACTGTGTGGCAGATCGGTGTGGTTCTCTATAACATGCTGCACCAACGCTTTAATAGACGCCTCTTCTTGAAGAACGGCCTCCGTATCAGTCAGAAGTTGTCTCTTAATTGCCAAAATGTGTTGTGTCTGTGTCTGGCTGAGGACCCTCAGCAGCGTCCCTCTCTGGAGCAGCTCCTGAGTCATTCCTGGCTGGAATGAACCATAAGTCAAGCCCCTGCTGGCCCATATTCCCCGTTTTCATGTCTATACCATATTAGTGTACAAAACTGTGGTGAGACCAGCGATGTTGTTTGGTCTAGAGACAGTGTCACTGAGGACAAGACAGGAGACAGAGCTGGAGATAGCAGAGATGAAGATGCTGAGGTTCTCTCTGGGAGTGACCAGGAAGGATAGTATCAGGAATGAGTACATCAGAGGGACAGCACATGTTAGAGGTTTTGGAGATAAAGTCAGAGAGGCCAGACTGAGATGGTTTGGACATGTCCAGAGGAGAGATAGTGAATATATTGGTAGAAGGATGCTGAGTTTTGAACTACCAGGCAGGAGGCCTAGAGGAAGACCAAAGAGGAGGTTTATGGATGTAGTGAAAGAGGACATGAAGGTAGTTGGTGTGAGAGAAGAGGATGCAGAAGACAGGGTTAGATGGAGGCAACTGATTCGCTGTGGCGACCCCTGAAGGGAAAAGCTGAAAGGAAAAGAAGTAGACAATAATAATATTAATACAATACAATGTTTATGTTAAATAATATTTCGAAACTTGTTCAGAATCAAGTGAATTAGTTCATAACATAGTTAATGCAAAACCGAGTTAGTTTAGAACCATATTTGTTCAAAACCTAATGGGTCAGTTAGTTAGTCAGTTAATTATTTAGTTAGTTAATTAGTCAGTCAGTTAGTTAGTCAGTTAGTTGGTTAGTCAGTTAATTAGTCAGTAAATTAGTTGGTTAGTTACTTAGTCAGTTAGTTAGTTAATTAATCAGTAAGTCAGTTAGTCAGGTTGTTAGTCAGTTAGTTAGTCAGTTGAGAAACTAGTTTAAAACCTAGTTAGTTGATTAGTTTTAAACCTTATTTAGTTCAAAAACTAGTTTAAACCTAGCAAGTCAGTTTAAAACCTAGTTAATAATAATAATTATGATAATTTAAGTGTAAACATAAACAGTAAAAATAAATAATGGCATAATTAACGTAAATAACATAAATAACATGAATACATAATAATTCAAAACCTAGTTAGTTCAAAAACTAATTTAAAGCCTATTAGTTAGTTCCTAGTTAGTTGTCTTTGTAGTCTGTGTCTGTATATTAATAATATACATATAATATTAACGATATTTGTACGATGTCTCTGACAGTTTTTAAGCGTTTTTGGAGATGCACAGCTGAGGACAGACTTCAGGAGAACCACCCTCTGCCTCTTCATCAGTGGAAGACCTCTGATGACCTCAGTGACCCCACAAAGATTCAGAGGGCCGAAAAACAGACAAGTTTATTTTCAAGTAAGTCTTTGGAAATTTAATCCACTACTGTCTATAGCAGGAGCATTACAGTTTATGTGAAGTTTTGCAAACAATATAGTGAAGTTTGTCATCCTTTCTAACATGAAGTAGACGTACCTCAGAATTCCATTTCAGTACAATACATAAAACAAACCTGCTCTGTCAGCTTCAACTGCTAGTTATAACATTAAATTCCTATTTAAATATTTAGTTGCTGCTTTATTGTGGTTTAAGGCATTTAAAAGTTTTAAATTACAATGTAGAAAAGCGACATTGTAATCAGGTAGTGAAGGTACTAACTCAGTGTTTTCTGATGCCAATGACAGGACTAAGAGTGTTCCTGATGAGAAAAATCCATACCAGGAGACGTGGGTCTCAACCTCAGTCCATGGAGACACAGGAGCAGGACGAGAAAATCAGTCCAACGCCGTTTGAGGATAAATATTGTCAACTGTACCGACTCGGTGCTGGAGGCCAGGGATCTGTGTACGTCGGTTACAGGAAAGAAGATTTTCGCCGTGTAGCGATCAAGCACATTTCCCAGGCCTAACCCTGACTCAGCAAACATGTCCAACTGAACATCAGTGTGTGTGAACCGGTCTTCATCACACACTGAGGGGCTGTGTGTGTGAGTTCTCAGCCTGTTGACTGTTCTTTGTGTGTGTCTGCAATATTTTCTAAAATATCTAAATAAATTTGATATTTTCTAACAGGTGTGTGACTTTTTTTTTAGTCCCGTTCAGGAATCACAAACACTTAAGGAACTTAAAACCTTTCGAATCTGGTGACCAATCAGAACCAGGCATCAACATCTGGACGCAATGCTGAAGCTAACTAAACGTTAGCAGGACAGCTATCAGAAACAACTCCTTCACACAGATCTTTATAATGCTGGAACTCTATTTGTCTTTTTAAAGAAACAAAAGAATCAGGGCTGAACAAAAGGACTTGAGCGCCCCTAAACCTAAATTGCCGGCAGTAACAGCCGGCAGCAGGAACATGGGTATCTGGTTAGCGCCGTCCTTAAAGGTAGAAGAGGAGGTCATCCAGCTTCATGTTGGGCTCCCTGTGGAGGCTCTGGCCCACCAGGAAGGCCAGCTTGTGGGCGTACTGGCAGGGAGCCGGCACCCGGATCACCCCCTAAAGCACCAGAGGGAACAGGTCAGAACCCCAGACCTCGGTGACCTCTGCTAAGGGGGTCAGGTCAGGATCAGGGTTTGGTCATGTGATTACAATCAGTTTAGAACAAATGCCACTTCCAACTGCTAGAGACTGGTTAGCTTAGCGTGCGTTAGCCTCCACCGACTCACCTGCCAGTTGTAGTAGAGGTGACACAGCTTGTATGTGAGGCGCTGCATGTAGTCGGGCTTCAGCCCGCTGGAGTCGTACACCACGTTGTAGTGGGTGGGGGACACGCTCCCCATCCGGACCGCCTGGCTCACGATGTAGAAGTCGTACCTGTGAACCAGGACACGGTTAGCCGCTAGTAGCAGCTACTAGCCTGAGCGGTTGAACGACTTCCCACAGATCTGATGGTTCTGGTCTAGTTCAGTCCAGATTCTGTGACTCTCCCTGGACCTGAAACCAGACATTGAACTTGCCTCCTCCCACAGCACGATGCTAACTCTTGCTAATAACTGAACAGATGCTAAACGCACCACTCTGGACGGGTGACCTCAGTGTCCACGACGGTGCCTGGGGGCGGGTTCATCACCTTTCCGTGCATGTGGTCAAAGAACCTGCTGCTGATGCGCTTTGTCACCACCACCACGCTCAGTTTGGGCCTGTAAAGAGGCGGAGTCAGGTGAGTAAGCGTCACACTAGGATGGCCCCATTCAACCGTCACCATGGAAACCACACTTACACATAGTCCTGCCCCATGGACCTGATAGACTCCTGGATCTGGGCCACCTCGTGGCTGACCACGCTGCCCAGCTGTCCGTCTCCGACCCCGTCCCGGTACACGATGATTCGCGCCGGCAGACAGCCGTTGTACCTCAGGTAGTCGTCCAGCGCCCCTGGAGCAAACACACGCAGCTGATTGGTCACCTGAGAGGCCCCTCCCACACGCAACTTGTGACTTCAATGCTTTCATCTTTGTGGACTCTGATTTGTGACCACTTGTTTCAGTCTAGTATCTTAAATCTGGTTTTGACAGTGTGAACGTTCAAACCGGTTCCAACTCAACGCCACTAGAACCATAGAAGGAGAAGTTTTCACCCCTCAAGGCCATCTTCAGTCCATCCATGATCTCTTGACCTTTGTGCTGAAGCACACACTTGGAGTACCACCTGAAAGACAAATGACAACGTAGCTTAGCATCGGAAGCATGCTACCTGTGTGAGCTAAAGCGAAATGACGGCAGAGCAGGCCGTACCATCATCCCGTTATAACGTTATGTCTATAAAGTTATGTCCCGTTATAGATTGGTTATAGATCGGTTCTAGGTCCGGATTGAATGCCGGCCCCTGTCCCCGTTCACTAACAGGCTGCAAACACGAGGACTCACCGGCTCATGGTCGAGTTCAGGCTGGCCACCAGAGCGCCGATGGAGCGACTCCCAGCCTGCTTGTCGTGGTAGCAGTCGATGCCGACGATCATCAGGTGTTTGAGCTGCGCAGACGCAAGAAAAACACAAACAGCCTTCAGATTCCATGTCTGCCAACCTTGACCTTAACCTCTGACTCCTACACCACGGTAGGGGCCCCAGGACAAACCGGCCCAGGCTTCATTCGGTGATCAAACTCACAGGGATCTCCACGCTCCACAGCTCTCCTCCCATCTTGCAGGCAATCTGCAGGATGAGCTTGGTGGCGACGGTCATCAGACTCCCAGGGCGGCTCAGGGTCCGGGCCACCACACACTGGCTGGGCATGGGGAAGTCCACACACAGGTGCTTCTTGATCATGTCGTACTTGTCCTTCCTGTTGTTGGGGAGGATGACCACCACCTGGCAAACACAAGCGGCCGCTCTCAAACACGTAACCAAGGCGACAATAACGAGAAGAAGCAGCGAGGAGCGCCGCTACTTGTTTCCTGCGTTCAGACACGAACCATCTGAGCATGGGGTTGCACGTTGCGCTGCAGGGATCTGAGGAGGGCATCGTGGGCATCCTGGTACTCCACCCTGGATGAGAGGGAACAAACCAATCAATGTATTGATCCAGCTGTTCAGGATCCACTGGACCACTGATCACACAGCCTCACCAACACCAGGTCACGTCACGACTCACATCACGGGTTTGTGAAGGCGGATCCCCAGCGGGCCAGACACCTTCAGGAGGGTGGTCAGCAGGTCCTGGGCTATGTTGGCATTCTGACGCGTGTAAAACACAACCCAGTCTTCCAGCGGTACGGGGTTGAGCAGAGGGACCCCCCTCATCTCTCTGGACCAGTCTGCTGTTCTCGGGTCATAGTCGTACTAGGGGAACACAACGATTTGAGCCACGGATCCATTTAGTGAATCATACAAGCAGGAGGATTTCACACCGATCTGTGTCCCTGGAAGATCTTCTCCGCTGGGAGAACTCGACCCGTCAGACTGACGAGCTCCTTATCAAATCTGAGCCCCCACTTCTCCAACTCCACATTAGCCTGAGCGTCCCTGTGAACAGAGCCAGGATTTAAACCCGAGCTGGACACGACACCGCCTGCAGAGGAGCTAACCCGGGACAGCAGAACCCTGATATGTGATGAGGAAAAGTCTCCTACCGATGCACGTTGTTGACAAATCTGTTGAGGCGTCCCTCCCGCTGCTCTGGGCTCAGCCTGGTGTGGGCGGTCAGGTCCTTCATCACGTTGAAGTCTCCTCTCATCTTGTCGGTCAGTCCTGTCAGAAACAGGCGGCTTTTAGGTGAAGTGGAACCCGTACGGAGCCGCTCTGTGTCCCAGAACCTCTCCATCTGCAGCTCACCTGTTAAGTAGCACAGCTCTGGGATCAGCATGACCGTCATGGGAGACTGGCTTCCTGGATCACACCGCTTCATCCTGGTGACCAGCAGCACCTGGGTCAGGTCGGAGATGACGATTCCGTAATTCTGGGAGGAGGATGCAGACGTGACCGTGAAGAACGCAAATACAGTGTGAGAACATCCGGTTCTGTTGGGTTCTGTCTCACGTTCTTGTAGTAGTCAATGAAGGACACATCCTTGTCGGCCCGAGTGAAGGTGTTGACGGGGGTGTGATCCCAGGCGATGTCATCAATCCTGTAGGTTTTGTTGTTGTACCTGAATAATTGAGAGAAGAGTGAAAGGTCATGTGATCCGTGGACCTCTACGTGTTGGGGGTAGGTGTTAGGTCCTACTTGGTGAGAACAATCAGTCCAATGAGCTCCTTGGTACAGATGTCTTGGAAGCGGTGGCTTCCACAAGATTGCCTCATGCTGATCATGAAGTCCAGGACGGTCTCGCTACGCAGAACCCGGTGGCTCACGTCGACACACATCATGATGGCGGACTCGTACTGCAGGATGGCGGTGGAGAACCCCGGCCAGATGGTCAGCCTGGAACCGACACACACGTTTAGACGGAACAACTCATCTTCAGCTTTTCACACAACAACAAGCATCTATAACACGTGTCAAACTCAAGGCTCAGGGGCCAAATGTGGCCCACCGCATCATTTAATGTGAACTGCGACAGCATAAAAGGTCAGACGCCATTTTAACTCTGACAAAAACTTTTTGAATGAAGTTCATGTCCTAACTTGTGTTTGATGTTATTTTTATTTATTCACTGGATAGTTTCATCCTGGATTGGAGTCCTGAAAATAAAAGGATTTATGTGATAACAGCAACAAGCTCACATTTTTTCTATGCAATTGTAATGTTTGTAACTTGAATTAGTAATAAATTCAGTTATTTAACATTAAGTAGTTATTTTACATTTATGTTACGTTACATTTATGGGTTACATCTGGTCCTTGAAGGACAGCCGTTATGCTGATGTGGCCCTCAGTGAAAATGAGTTTGACATGCCCGGTCTATAAGGACGACTGATGTAGCTCCAACACCCGGCACCAAGAAAAATCTTTTTCACCTTCCCTGAGGAAACCATCACGTTCACTCCAGTTTATTTAATCTCCATCGATGGATTCAAACACACAAAGAATCCATTGATCGTTTACAGACTCCAAAAAACACTGAGGTTCAGGGACAGGATTTATTTGGATTCCGCAACGCAAAAAAAACTGATGGTGATGAAGATCGGCCCGCTGCAAGAAAAACAGCATCTCTCCATCCTTCAACAGAACTACTGCTGCTAGCATGCTAGCATTAGAAAGGCAGCTGCTGCTTAGGACCAAAATCAGCAGCTTTCAGACACCACTGACATCACTTCTAAAAATGTAACATGTTGAAAATCTGATTCTCCACGAGTCACCAGGAGCCACCGACCTGGAAACATCTCATCAGAAGCGGCTTCAGGCCAGAAACAGAACATACCTGTGCTGTGGGATGTCCAGGGGGTCCCGGGGGTTGTAGTAGTTGCGTCCGATCTGCTGCATGTTGAGGATCTTCAGGATCCTGCAGAGATGATCAGAACATATGACATACAAACATGCATCACCATGAACCCCCCACCGGTTCCCGAGGACCAGAAAACACACCTTTTGAAGATGAGGTTGTAAAACTGGATGCACACTGGAGACGATGGGGGGAGTTCAGAAACCAGGGTGATGGTTATCTTGACCTTTTCTCCTTCTCTGGTTTCGCTGCAGACAACAGTCTCCTAAACACCAGGAAGGAAACCAGCAGAAGATTAAATCTGCTTCTGAAATTATGTGTTCCAGTGACTTTATGAATGTTCATTTTACCTTGTCTGGCAGCTTGTGGGGCAGAACAAGCATCGCTCCATCGAAGGTCCGTGCTGTGCCGAGCAACTCATCGTGCTGGAAGAGGAGGGCGGCTCTCAGGCGACGGGCCTCCTTCATCGGATTGTAGGTCACGTGGTATTGGTACAGGACCCACTGCGGGCGGGACAGGATGCGGAAGAAGTTTGCGACCAATGGGATTGGCCGCCCGCTCGTTCCTGAAGAAGTTGACATACAATAGCAGAGATTTGCAATCGCCTGCACTCGTTACAGCAGCTGCATGTGTAAGGAAAAATGTACATTAACGTAACACACCCGTCTTGGATTCCACCACATGAGTCATCGTCCGTCTGGTTAAAATCCCAGAATCACTAAAATCCCGGCGGCGTCCTCCTCGTTCTCCCAGCTTCACCTGCTGGAACCCAGCTGAGATCTCGACCACAGCTGACAAACCAAGACTGAGGTTACAAACACGCGACAGACATGTTTCAGTTGCTGGTCAGTCGAGCTGACCCATCGCTGTGGGTGAACTAGCACAATGAGACGTGACCACACCTTCTGAAGAGAACGGTCCCGGGCCTTTCTGCCGACCTCTACCGACCTGCACTGCTTCCTCATCTCCCCTCGGTGGGGCGGGGCAAGGTGCTGGGGCAGCCTCTCGGGTTTGGCTCTTCAACACAGGAAAAAATTAGAAAAGTGGAATAAAGTTTTTGGATTAAAAGAAGTGGTACTAACCCATTTTCAGTTCATCCTACATGCCCACTGAACTCTAAAATTTTATGACCAGCTCAAATGGAAATATTGTTCAACCAGAAATCTTTCATCAATTTTCGTAAAAGTATTACCGAAGTAATTACTGCTGAATTGTCCTTTTAATTTCATGATTAAAATGAAGTTTATTTAAAATAATGCCTATCGCTATCGGCTTCTGGACCCTAATAAATCAGATCAAAAATATTCATACAAGAACCTAACAGGTTTTTGTATTAACAACAATGCCAATTTACTCAGTAAAAGTGGGAAGGAACAGGCCCTGTGTAAACCAATCAGACAGCAGCCTCATGTCACCTGCTGACAACAGATGTTCAGACTTATTGTCTCTGCGCCCCTCAACCAGGACAAATGTGGTAAAAGAACAATCGATTTTGTAGAATAAATGTTTGAATACCTACACGGTTAGCGTATGTTGCTCAAGTGAGTATTTTTCATTTCATGTTATATAATTTACGATCATGCGTTTCTGTAGATTTTCTCCTCTAAATACCTGAACCGCCAGTTCTAACTACTTACTACTGGACATGAATAAATCTGTTTGATTGCGTGGTTAATTTCATTTAGTTATTATTCAATGACATTAGGCTCTTGATGTAGGATTTTATTTTGACAAGCATTTTATTTTGATACAGCCTGGAAACTGTTTCCTGTTGGTTCGCGCTCCGCTGAGACATTTGAAAAATCTTTCTACCCTTAAAATAACGCCTTTAAATAACACCGAACATTGTCACAGAAGAGTAGAGTTAAAACAAAACGTTAAATCGCCCGGTAAAACGCACAGATCACAGCAACCGGAAGTCCTTACCGATCCCGGGGCCACCGTCTCCTGACCGCGTGCGCGGCCTCGTGCTCTGGCTCGTGCGCGACCAGTCATTTCCCTCAGCTAGCTTCAGTTAAACTGTTCAAAAAACACATTTTACTATTTTTGAAATGTTACGAACAAATGAAGTAAATACGTAATCAGGAAAACTACACCGCCCCTCATCCTCACCAGTACTAAATAAAATCTAAATTAAATTATCGTTTACTCTCGTTTAATTAGTCTAAACAAGACGGCGAGTGAAAATGTAGGGTGTGGCTGTGCCATGTCGATGCTGGCTAATGAGCCACTATTAGCATAAAAATAAATTCAACATGTATACGTTACTATAATATAGCCCGAAACAGAACTAATATCCGACTTTCAAGGTATCAGTTAAAATTACGATACTTTGCGATAGTCCTTAAACTGAAGGAGCTAATTGAAATCAGATAACGGTAGCATGACAATGTCCGAACTGGATAGCTCAGAGGGACTTTTTCCTTCATATTGAAACATCACGAACAAAGTAAATTTGCATAAAGGAATCATTATCTATCAAATTTTATCTATTTTATGACGACTTTAATATTATACTCACTTTAAATGATGATTTCTGCTTGCGGCGAACTCTCGAGGTCACGTACGATGCGTGTCCACAGGTGTTCTGAGTACCACTATGGCAAATTAGTCACGGGCCTCATCACCGAGCGCATTGATGTGTTTCTTGTATCTCCCGGAGACCCTTTAGTCAGCTCAATTCAGGCTGTGTTATGTTTTCGAAGTGCAGGTCGTTCATATTTAACTCAATAAAGAATAGCAATTCAGCAGTGATTGAGGAAAAACCTTTCCAGAAAAGAGACAGAACTACTTTTCAGAGCGCAGTGATCCGTGTGCTCCAGCGTCATTTATTATATGCAATCTCAACTATGGCCGCTAGATGGTGGCAGCGACCCTGCGGTCAACATGCAGACTGACGGAGACATGATGGCGTTTAAATAACCAGAAACAAACAGCTCATAAAAACCAGCAGCCTGTTCCAGAGGCGAAGTTAAAGGGCTGAGCGATGACTGTCACTGATGCATTTTTATTTATCTGTATAAAAGTCCGCTTTAACTGATGCCTGGACACTTTTCATGGGTTTAACTTCTCTGAAAGAGTTCAGTGTGAAAATCCTTCCTGACATTTCTAGACTGTAAACAAGTCATTGTGTCGAAAATTGCTAATAATGTTTTTGTTTGTGCATATAATAAATAATAAACGAGATGAAGCTGCTTGACTTCTACTCAGAATTTGAAGGCTCTGGTGTTTAATTCTTCTTAAAATGAGAGTCGGAAGCTTTTGATGTCATATTTGTTGGCTTTTTAATATTTTTCAGATGTTATGGACAATGAGCCAAAGTTGCCCATGAAGCTGTCAGATAGCGTCACAATGCCTACGAGTTAAAGTGTTTCCAGAATTTACAGCGGCAGAACGAGTCATTTCAATTTTTATTATAATAAATTTTTATCATAATTGCCTGATGTAGTATTAAATATTTCCTCATAGTCCTTCGTTTCTGGTCTGAATTCTGAGATTTATTTTTGAAATTCGGACCCAGCGGGTCCCAAACCTGATCGTTTTCCAGATAACGGCTGAGTCCATATGCTGACGCTGCTTCAGCCAGTGACGTCATAAAGACCCTAACTTCAGAGCCAATCCGCCTCAGGTATCAACACATGTGTAACGTTACTGAGAGAAACCCTCAGTTACACTACAGTCCACACCGGGATCCGAGCAGCAGGAAACTTGTTTCTGTCATCGATCTGCAGCCATGAAAGGTAAATCCACTGACATTTAATTCCACCCGTGGAAAACTGTTTAATCAGTGTTTAATCAAGTAAAAATAGAAACACAGAGTAAATTCACGTTTGTGGTTCATCATATCAGAGATGACTTCAGGGATTTGAATCATTATCAAAAAATTAGACAATATTAGAGATCTAATAACCTGCTGTAATCACAGGAACTGTCTTCAGTTCATTTTCTGTAGCAGAGTAAAAAGGGATATATTGTTGTTTTTTAACTGTTTTGGTATTTTGGGCTTTTTTTTAAAAAATAAATAAGATAAAGCTGATGAGCCATATATTGAGCAACAGTATATTTCATGTCAACAAGAGTACTACAGATGCAGTATTTGCTTTGAGGATGTTGATAGAGAAGTACAGAGAAGGCCAGAGGGAGCTGCATTGTGTTTTTGTAGATCTGGAGAAAGCTTATGACAGGGTGCCCAGAGAGGAACTGTGGTATTGTATGAGGAAGTCTGGAGTGTCAGAGAAGTATGTTAGAGCGGTGCAGGACATGTATGAGGACTGTAAGACAGTGGTGAGGTGTGCTGTAGGTGTGACAGAGGAGTTCAAGGTGGAGGTGGGACTGCATCAGGGATCAGCTCTGAGCCCCTTCTTGTTCGCTATGGTGATGGACAGGCTGACAGACGAGGTCAGACAGGAATCTCCATGGACTATGATGTTTGCAGATGACATAGTGATCTGTAGTGAGAGCAGGGAACAGGTGGAGGAGAAGTAAATAACAATAATATTAATATAATACGATGTTTATGTTAAATAATATTTCAAAACTTAGTTAAGAAACAAGTGAATTTGTTCATAACATAGTACAAAACCTAGTTAGTTTTGGACCTTATTTGTTCAAAACCTAATGGGTTAGTTATTACGTTAGTTATTTAGTTAGTCAGTTAATTGAGAAACTAGTTAGTTTAAAACCTAGTTAGTTGGTTAGTTTGAAACCTTAGTTATTTAGTTCAAAAACTAGTTTAAACCTAGCTTGTCAGTTTAAAACCTAGTTAATAACTATAATAATTTAACAAACAGTGTAAACGTAAACAATTGAATAAACATAAATAATAATTAAATAATAACATCATTAAAGTAAATAACATGAATACACTGTTTATTTTAAATAATAATTCAAAACTTAGTGAGTTAGTTCAAAATCTAGTGTCAGGACACCGATGTTCAGATCTTGGACAGGGAAGATAAATGGTTTGAGAGAGGAGTGAAAGAGGCCATCTCTGAACAGGGGGGTGGTCTGCGACATCACCTTTCTCCCATTCACAATCATGTCCTTTCAAAACTCCCAAAAAGATTGTCTCAACAGATTGACCCAGGTGATGTGTCTCATACCAATGACCCTCATTAGCATACAAAGGTGTAACGCACATCTCAGCGACCCCCTTTGACACCCCCACCAACAATCGTTGAGGAACCAGACGGGTTTTAGCTAAACAGCTTTTGGGTAACCATGACCTGGATGACTGAGAACCTACACAGACAGTTTAAAACCTAGTTAGTTAGTTCAAAAACGAATTAGTTTAAAGCCTATTAGTTTCTTGTTAGTTGTCTTTGTAGTCTGTGCCTGTATATTAATAATATATGTATGATATAATAGTAATGACATTCGTACGATGTCTGACAGTTTTTAAGCGTTTTTGGAGATGCACAGCTGAGGACAGACTTCAGGAGAACCACCCTCTGCCTCTTCATCAGTGGAAGACCTCTGATGACCTCAGTGACCCCACAAAGATTCAGAGGGCCGAAAGACAGACAAGTTTATTTTCAAGTAAGTCTTTGGAAATTTAATCCACTACTGTCTATAGCAGGAGCATCACAGTTTATGTGAAGTTTTGCAAACAATATAGTGCAAAGTTTGTGTTCCTTTCTAACATGAAGTAGACGTACCTCAGAATTCCACTCCAGTACAATACATAAAACAAACCTGCTCTGTCAGCTTCAACCGCTAGTTATAACATTAAATTTCTAATAGTATACTTATAATACATTTAATTCTTATTTAAATATTTAGTTGTTGCTTTCCTGTGGTTTAATTTCATTTAAAAGCTTTAATTTACATTGTAGAAAAGCGACATTGTAATCAGGTAGTGAAGGTACTAACTCAGTGTTTTCTGATGCCAATGACAGGACTAAGAGCGTTCCTGAGGAGGAAAATCCATACCAGGAGACGTGGGTCTCAACCTCAGTCCATGGAGACACAGGAGCAGGACGAGAAAATCAGTCCAACGCCGTTTGAGGATAAATATTGTCAACTGTACCGACTCGGTGCTGGAGGCCAGGGATCTGTGTACGTCGGTTACAGGAAAAAAGATTTTCGCCGTGTAGCGATCAAGCACATTCCCCAGGCCTTTGTTTTCCGTGAAGACGACGACAGGAGCAAGATGCCTCTTGAAGTGCTTGTCATGATGAAGATGACTCAACAAGCTGGACGATCGGTTGGCCAGTCAGCATCCGTTTCCCTCCTGGACTACTACGACCTAGAGAAGGAGCTGATTATCGTCATGGAATGTCCATTTTCAGCAGTTGACCTCTTCAAATACAGGAAGTCCAGAGGAGGTACTTTGGAGGAAGAGGAGGCCAGACTCTTCTTTAAGCAGCTGGTGGAAGCTGTCAGAGAACTTGATGCCAACAAGATTTTCCATGCAGACATCAAAATGGAAAATATCTTGGTTGACATCAGCAGCGGTGTTCCACGTTTGAGGATAATTGACTTTGGTCTAAGCATGTTTATTAACGATGGGGACACATTTGAAGATATATTTCCTGGAGCTCCGTGCTTTGACCCACCAGAGTGGTCCTGGAGTTCAGTGTACAGTAGTAGGCCTGTTACTGTGTGGCAGATGGGAGTGGTTCTCCATGACATGCTGCACAAAGACTTTAATACAACGTTTTTCATGGAGAACGGCCTCAGCATCAGCCAGGAGTTGTCTCCAAACTGCCAAAACGTGTTGCGTCTGTGTCTGGCTGAGGACCCTCAGCAGCGTCCCTCTCTGGAGCAGCTCCTGAGTCATTCCTGGCTGGAATGAACCATAAGTCAAGCCCCTGCTGGCCCATATTCCCTGAGGGAAACTGAATCACTGCTTGTATGTTTTTTTTTTGTATATAACATGTATTGTGAATGCATTTGTTTCGTAAACCATTGTCAAATAAATTTTTGCGATTACTCTTAAGTCATTCTTTATCAGAGTTCATGTTTTACATCAGCACAAATACTACATGAGAGATATTAAAGGCTGATTCAGTAATTAACAAAGCAGGTTATTACTTGTCAATGTTAAATAATGCCAGTGAGAAGGACTTTGGCAGCTGAGCACTTTTGGAGTCCCGAATTTATTTTTACTCGTAAAACACACAATGAGTGTACAAATTCAGGCACAACACAAAGAGGTTGTACTCAGTCACTTGATTTTAATGTGTGTCATGTGGTTCGGGCATAATATGAAGTACATGTTGTTTTGCCACTGTATTCATTATGGAGTAAATAGCTCCTTTTTGTAAAATTATAATGACCAAAAATGTAAAATACATTGATTGTGTACACGTGACTTAATTTTGAAAAAGCGGAACTATATTTTCAAGAAGTTCTAACTTCAGGTTTAATGTCTCTCCACTGTGACCTGTAGAGGGCAGTAACTTCTTGAAATTCCACACAATGAATGGCAAAACTCAGGTTTTCAACCATTGAGACAGGTCTGAGAAGATTGGCGTCTTGAAAAAAACATTGAAAAAAAAATTAATATTAATACTACTACTACTACTACTACTACTAATAATAATAATAATGATAATAATAAAAACAACCACAACAACAATAATAATAATAGTAATAATAATAATAGTAATAATAATAATAATAGTAATAATGATAATAATAATAATAATAATAATAGTAATAATAATAATAATAGTAATAATAATAATAGTAATAATAATAATAATAATAATAGTAATAAAAATAAAATAAAAATAATGCTACCTCCTGATTTTATTTTGAAGAGTACAGCCGGAAGTATTCTTCATGCCGGGCAGAGCCGTCAGACGATAAACCTTTTCTGTGAAGAAGCGAACTACTTCCGCCACTCAGACTTCCTGCTGACTTTAAATAGTTATAATTTAGTGTGTTTTGTGCTCAGGTAACGTAGTATAAATGCAGAAACAGGCTAAAACTCCTGGTTTCATCGCCGTTTGTTCCCACAGGTGAGTTTTTAAAGTTCTTGTTCGACAGGCGCGTCTCTCCGCTGCGCCTCCCGGCAGCTGCACCGTTACTTCAGCTTCTGGGGGTGTTCTGGTGCGTCGGTGGATTTCCCAGTGGACATTTTATTTGTTTGTTACGCACATAAACTCAACCTTCATCCACTCTGGCTAGCTTTTGTGAGCGATTTCTCTTCCTCCTTTTTAAACTTCCTCTGTTGATGTGAGGGAAGCAGAAGCAGCTTCTCACATGAGGTCCGTGTGTCAGTCAATGGTTTCGTTCGGCTCTCATTGTGAGCTGTTTCTAGTAATTCGTTCGTACCATTTATAATACAGTAAATTATGGAACAATAACTATGAATAAATGTCACAATGGGACATGTGTCAACTGACAAACCACAAAAAATGAACGGTATTCTGCTTTAAAACTGATGTAAATGTTATTTCCTTGAGGCTTTTCCATGAAAACCATCATGAAGTAAACTATTGTCTGGTTCCAACCCCCCAGAAGCAGGAGATTTTTGGACTGGGAAATCATGATTAGCATTTGATTAAAATTCTTTGAAAAAAAAAAAAAAAAAAAAAAAAAAGGGCTAAAGCAGAAACTAACTGGCTGATAAAGTGACTGTGTTGCATGTCTGCAGTTCATTTGTTTGGAACAGGCACATCCTGAGCAGTTAGAATATTTAATTAATGTGATCAGGAAACAGGATACTAAAATATCTGAGAAATCTTACTGCTGATGACACAGATCCTTCTGTGTCTGGAATTTGTATCACGTCGGTTTCCGGTGGATTATTTGCAGATTATTCACAGCTCTCTAGTTAATAATATTAGTTTAAAACGCTTCAGATGAAGTGACCACGAGGAGAGGATTAACCAACAAACCAGTTGTACAGAACAAAACCACACACACTGGAAGAAGCTACCGCAAATAAAATTTCTGATTAAGAAAGTTGTTCAGGATATAAGGCGTTGAAAGTTTTGTATAAAATCTCAAATAAATTAGTAAATATCGTGCAAAAAATGTGCGCTTCAGGTGGATTGGTGGGTTCCATATTGTCCGTAGGTGTGAGTGTGTGAGTGAGTGGTTGTTTGTCTTTGGTAGAGCATCTCCCCGCCTCATGTCTGTAATTTCACTGGGATAGGCTCCAGCACAAGAGGAGGAAGCGGTATGGAAAATGAATGAATGAATAAATCAATAATTACAAATATCAATGAATGAATGAATGAATGAATGAATCAATCAATCAATCAATGAGTAACCCAAAGTGCTTCACATAAAAACAATACAAAAAACAGTTTACACAAGAAATGTCTTTGAAGTTAGGAAATACCAAAGAGAAGTTAATCGATATGGAGATGAAAGACGACTGTATAGATTAAAATTCAGTAAATAAAAGTAATAAAACAAATAGAATAAGGTTAGAGGCCAGACTAAAAAGGTAAAAATAATCAAATAAATGAAATTCAGTTAAAAAACTGTCTAAAAAGGCAAAATTATTTGTTAATAATGAATAATGTAATAATTTAATAAATAATAATTTATATTACTAATTTATTTAATAAATTATAATTTATACATTTTTTAATTAGCTATTTAAATATTTATTTAATAATTTAAATAATACTTTATTTAATTATTTAACAAATAATTTAATACTAAATAATAAATAATTTAATAATTTGTTTCCTGCTGATGGAAGCAGATAGAAATGGAGCTTTTGGGGGTGACTCGCTTTTAAAAACAGCACAGCCCAGAGACTCTCATCCTTCCCAAGCTAGGTGATGGATGAGCAGATTCAGGTGAGCGACGAAGACCCCAAAGTCGCACAGGACGAGAACCGGAGGAGGAGGAGGAAGAAAGCCTTCACCTCGTCCTCCTGCGCGTCCATGGATCAGATCACGGTGGAGTTCCTCCTGCCTACGACGGCGCGGGGCGGAAACAGTCCAGACTCTCTGCTGATGGAGGTTGCCGGAAACTGGACGGTGGAACAGGTCAGCACTGGGGGGGGGGATGATTTACCGTGAATATTGACAGCAGCTGTCAGTATTTGTGGTATTAATGCAGTGATTGGTTGTCGGGTCCCAGGTGAAAGCTCAGGTGTGGCTGAAGGCGGTGACTTTAAACCCGTGTCGTGACTTCTACCAACGGCTGTCTCCAGACCACTGCATCCTGCTCTACCAGAAGAAAGGCAGCGTCTGCGAGATCTACGATAAGCACCAGGTCTTCCAGACTCTGGACTGCATCCGTTACTGGAGAGGTAGACGCCCACCGGGGGCAGAATCCCACCGACATGTACAGTAGTTGTTGTGATGACGTCAAAAACATGTTGTGTTTTAAAAGCCCTGAAGAAAGACGTGGGGCGGATCCAGCTGGTGCCCCGCTCACAGCCCTCCGACGAGTCCCTGCAGTACCAGCGCTACCTGAACTACATGATCGGCTACGACGTGACGGACGTCAGCAATGTGCACGACGATGAGCTGGAGTTCACCCGCAGGAAGCTGCTGACGCCACGACGCATTGAGCTGTCGGAACGTGACCCCAAACTCTACTCCATGGACCCCTGGATGACCAGCAAGCCGCTGCCTGAACACCTCCTGAAAAAGGTCAGCTGTTCCCGCTGAGGGGTCCGCTTCCTCTGAACTCACTGAGTGACTGGCAGGAGCGCTCACTTTATTTGTGCCTCGGTTGGATGGTTGGTTGGTTGGTTGGTTGGTTGGTTGGTTGGTTTCTTCTCTCAGGTCAGTAACAGTCACATCCTGTTGGTGATCCACATCAGCACAGTGAGCCAGACCATCAAGGTCTCCATCAGTGACTCACCAGCGCAGGTAAACACACACACACACACACACACACACACACACACACACACACACACACACGCTCATTTGTTCTGATGTTTGTTTTTAGGTTCTGTCAAGTTTCTTCGCTAAGACAGCGAGTAAGAGAGTTCTGCTGGGCATCCCTGACAGCATGTGTGAGACAGACTTTGTCCTACGTGTGTGTGGAAGGTAACGCCAGAATGGCTGTGGAACACATCTGCAGTAGCCGTTTCCGCAGAAAGCCAATGCAATCAGGTTTGAAAATATGGTTTTGCATGGTGTCCAACAGGGAAGAGTACCTGTACGGGGATAAACCGCTGCAAAACTTCAACTGGATCCGCCAGTGTCTGAAGAACAGGGAGGAAATTCACCTGGTTCTGGAGACGCCACCTGACCCCGACCTGGATCTGGTCCAGAAGGAGGACTGGGCACAAGTGGATGACTGCACTGGAGTCGCAGGTAACCAGTCAGATGATTCCAGTTCGAGTTTTGTTATTCTTGGCTCATGTAGACACAGTCCAACTTTAATGATCATGATTCTCCTGACTGTTCATTATCAGGAACCCATGAGCAGTTAACCATCGATGAGAAGGACCACGAACGGGTGTTAACCATCTCCATGTGGGACTGTAACAGGAAGTTCAGGGTGAAGGTGTTGGGTATTGACATCCCATCTCTCCCAAAAATCCCAGAATTCATTTGCTTCGTGGAAGCCAGCATCTTCCACGGCCAACAGCTTTTAGCACAGGTAACGCTCTGTAAATGTGACGAAATAAAATAACTAAAAATCATTTTAATTCATACCAGCCTTGTAAAAAAAGCTCCAACGCTCCCTAAATTATGAAAAAAACAACAACATATTTTTGATCAACCAATAGACATGCATACTTTACTTGTGCATAATTAATTTTATATAAGTTACGTAAAAGATGATAAAATATGAAATGAAAAGCAAAAATCGAATTTCAAATTTTCAAAATCTGTTACAAAAAAATAGTGTCAGTCTCCCACTGAAGGATTTCATGGGGGAATGACACATGGGAGACTGTCTTTAATGACCATGTAGCACCAATTTCAGAAATATTTATCAGACGTTTATGTATAGAAGTGTTCATCTGCAACACAGATAGCCCAGCTGCATGAAAGACCATTTTTGAGCATTGAAAGTATGAAAGTACTGCAGAATATTGAGAAATTCAGAACAGAGAACTCAACAATGCCTTTTCGTCCCTCTCAGGAGAGGACGTCCTCTAAAAACTTCACCGAAGAAGTTTTGTGGAATTGCTGGCTGGAGTTTGACATAAAGATTAAGGACCTGCCTAAAGGGGCGCGCCTCAGCCTGCAGGTAGGGCTTAACTCTAGGGGGCAGGTCACACTGGTTTACAGAGAAAGATTGTCCTCAAAAAACAACATATTTCTTGAAAACATTTTTTTGGTACAAGAAAGTTTCTGCATGCTCTGACGAAAATTTAAATGCTCTCTCCTACCCAGGTGGTTTGTGGGAAACAGCCCCAGATGCAAATCTCCAGAGGAGGGGGCTCAGCTTACCAGGATACCACAGCAGGAACAGGCAGCCATGATGGTGAGTCTACTGAAGTCTACACAAGTGTGTTGATCGTGGTCGGACTGAGGCTTATTTACTCACGACTGTGATTCAGGAAAGAACAAGAGTCGTCTCCTCTACTACGTCAACCTGCTGGTGATCGACCACCGCTCTCTGCTCCGTCAGGGAGAGTTCATTCTCCACATGTGGAAAATGCCGGAGAAGAACGAGGAGAGCAGCAGCAGCATCAACGCAGACAAGCTCACCTCGGCCACCAACCCGGACAAAGCCTCCTCCATGGCCATCGCCATCCTGCTGGACAAGTACTGCTACCCCGTGGTGCTCCCCAAGAGTCGCGGCGTGGGCCGGGACGGCGCTGGCTGCGAGAACAGGGGAGGGGAGCGCGGTCAGAGAGAGATGGCCAATCATCTGAAAAAGCAGTTTGCAGCTATCGTGAACACGGACCCCCTCCACCCGCTGAGTCCTGAAGACAAAGAGCTGCTGTGGCATTTCAGATATGAGTGTATGCGCGACCCCAGGTAGTTCTTCAATTACAAAACAAATTGCCCTACAAGATGTTACATCCTTGTTTCTTCGTTTGCTCAATAACATTTTGTGACAGATGTCTTCATGCCCTCACATCTTTCAGGGCCTACCCGAAGCTCCTGGGTTCCGTCAGGTGGGGAAAACAGGAAGATGTTTTAGAAACTCACCGCCTGTTGGAGCACAGCAGCGCATGGGACAAGAGGTAAGAGATCCACCTGATAAGCACCATGTGCTTGGGGTGTGGGTACATTCAGTATCCCTCTCCTGTCTCCGTGTCGTTCCCATCCAGCTCTGTGGATGTGGGTCTGGCCATGCAGCTGCTGGACTGTCACTACTCAGACGCTCAGGTTCGCTCAATGGCCGTCAAGAAGCTGGAGACCCTGGAGGACGACGACGTGCTCAGATACCTCCTGCAGCTTGTACAGGTGTACTGCTTCTATTCCACGCCTTTTTAAATCTATACACAGCTGAGAAACATATGATCCGCCATTTAATAAAGCGGCTGTGTTCATACTTGACAAAATTGACCTGAAATTCACCCTGTCAGCTCACATCCACAGTCACATTATTATTTAATAGGACAGTATTTTCCACACAATAAGGTGCACCTAAAAGCCTTTAATTTTCTCAAAAACTGACGGTGCATCTTATATATGAAAAAAAAAAAAAGGCCATTCATTGAAAGTGCGCCTTATAATCAGATGCACCTTATAATCCAGTGGGTCTCATATATTAAAATGATATTTTTGAATAGGCCATTCGTTGAAGGTAAACCTGTATTTTTATATATCTTTTTCTAGTATAACAAAATATGACGTCTTCTTGTATTAACTTGAATTGGTCAGTTATAACCAAGAATATCATGACATCCACTCATCAGTCATCTTTCAGTGTTTCAGATTTCATGTTGGGAGTCCAGAATGGAGTGTCTCTGGGTGCCGAACAAAAAACACACATTTATAGCTTCTCTGATTTTAGTCCCTGCCATCAAACCGGCATCTGTCAGTCTTGTCTGGTCTTCAAAACCAAGACTCATTCAGCAGCAGTCAGTGACGAGTCCCTCCCACTCGGGCGTTCTTTATGGAATAGATAAAAATACATGGAAGGAAGCAGCTCTCTGTGTTCTGTCTCCATAAAAGCACAGGGGAAGCACACTGATGCTAACGCACAGCTTCCAGTAACTGTCGTATCTGACACCCTCATGCAAATGGGCCGATGCGCGTGCCTCCTCATCTGCTGATGGTGTTTCCATAGTGACTCTGTGGTCAACTTTGCATGTGTGATGTGAATAGAGCTGAGACAAACAAAAGCTCCTTTGGTCTAGTCTGACAGAGGAACAGCTCGTACCATCACACGTACTGCTCCAGAGCCCGTCAGCTTTACTGGATGGGGAGGGGTTCATCGCAAATATTACTGGGAAAAACGTGTCAACATAGAATCGTATCTTCTTCTTTTCCTTTCGACAACTTGAACCCTGCTCCTAAACTTTTAGCCTTGCTACTTGGCCACCTGGTCTCCTGGACACACAGTATGTCTACCTACCTCCTCTGCATCATGTCAACCAACTCTCTACCTTTTCCTGTCATAGTTCCAACATTCAACGTCCCTACTCTCAGTCCTATACTCTTGGCGCTCCTCTTCTCTCTCGTCCTACGAACACACTTTCCTCCTCTCCTTCTTCGACCAACAGTAGTCCAATTCCCACCTGTGGCACCGATGGCGGTCGTTGTTAACCGACCGATCCGGTATGGAAGTCATAGGTTTGATTCGATATGTTTGATTTGGCAAAAGTTTTACATCGGATGCCCTTCCTGACGCAACCCTCTGTATTTATGCGGACTTGGGACCGGAACAATAAGACACTGGCTTGTATCAATCGGTTGTTTTCAAAGACAGATAACTTGTTTTGCAAACGAGTTACATCGACCCAGAGCAGGCAGACGTCTTCCTGGTTTTTTTTTTTTCGTACTGCAAAACCAAGCAGACAAACCGAATTGGAGGACATTGTACTGATGTTCAGAACAGTCACTGTATTAGTAATTAATCTGTCACATTCAAAAGTCAGCCACTCACTGAATTGTATTTTAATTCAGAGATAATATTGAAGTCATTTTAATTTGCTTCACTCTGTCAGCGTCAGACTTGCTGGATAATCATTTTGTTTCTCAGATCAAATGAGAAATAAAAGCTGCCACACAGACAGACATACAGACAGACAGACAGACAGACAGACGGTGTGGGTGTTATTGACTTTTGTTTGGTCCTGTTCTTTGTTCTGATGGGACATCTGTCTGTCATTCATCCCCAGTATGGCGTGTTGTTCCTAAACCTCTACATTTATTCGCCTCCTGCAGGCGGTGAAGTTCGAGCCGTATCACGACAGCTCGCTGGTCAGGTTCCTGTTGAAGAGAGCTCTGAGGGTAAGCTCGGCGAGCCAATGAGATGCGTAGGAATTGGTTTTGGTCAGGATTCCGATCTGTTGGAAAGCGTGCTCTAGTGCGTTCTAGGTTTTTCTGAATTGGTTTCCTTTTCTACCCACAGAGTAAGCGTATCGGTCATTTTCTCTTCTGGTTCCTGCGCAGTGAGATTGCCCAATCCATGCATTACCAGCAGAGGTATGCTGTTCTGCTGGAGGCCTACCTGAGAGGCTGTGGTGAAGACATGCTGCAGGACTTCCGGAAACAGGTAAACAATAAATCGGTTTTAATGATTCAGTTCCATCTTATGACAAGAGATCGTTCCTGAAAAAGATGACGATCCAAGAAACAGTTGATTTTATTTAACCCGACAAAAGATTTCCCTCAAGAAGCCGAGAGGAAAGGGAGTCACGTGACTTTCAGTCACCCTTTAAGGTCTGTGTTAATCGACTCTTTTAGTGTCTGACACCACGAATGATCTGCAGGTGGAGATGACTGAAGCTCTGCAGAAAGTCACCCGAGAGATGAAAGCCATGTCTGCTGACAAGTATGACGTCACTACACAGGGTAAGATGGACAAGAGTGACTTTGAGACCCTCCTGCAGCTCCTCAGACTGAGAATGTCCTTCACTATCCTGTTCATATTTGTCTTTTTGGCTCGTTTTCACATACAGTATTTTCGACACTATAAGGTGCACCTAAAAGCCTTTAATTTTCTCAGAAACCAACAATGCTTCTTATAAATGAAAAAAGTTTTGAAATAGGACATTCATTGAAGGTGCAGCTTATAATCCAATGTGCCTTGCTTTTGAAAAAGGTTTAAAATACTGTACATCATAGTTATTGACGACCGTTTTGAGACAACTTAAAACATCATCATTGCAAGTTTAGTGATTATTAGGTTTGTGTCTTTACTTTCTTAATTTAACAGGTTTCACATCATCACTACAGCATTACTTCCTTGTGCTAATTCTCACACATTCTCACACATTCAGAAACGAAACACACTAGGAACGAATGGTGGCATTCAATCCTAGCAGTTAGTGTAAACATTAAATAATTGTAATGATAAAACGTATCTGTGTGTGTGTGTGTGTATGTTTGCCCCTCAGTGGTGTTACAGTTGCGTCAGAAGCTGGAGACTCTGCAGTTGTCAGGTCTTCCTAAGAGTTTCAGAGTCCCCTATGATCCTGGACTCCGAGCTGGAGGCTTGCTGGTGAGGGTCAAAAGCATCCCAAACACCCACATTCAGTGTCAGTGGAGAAAACACACACACACACATTTACAATATCCGGGTGTGTGATCGTGTGCTTTCAGATTGAGCAGTGTAAGGTGATGGCGTCTAAGAAGAAGCCGCTTTGGCTGCAGTTTAAACGAGCTGACCCCACCACTCTGTCCAAAGACCCCATCGGCATTATTTTTAAAGACGGAGACGACCTCAGACAGGATATGCTCATCCTGCAGGTGTGTGGAAACACAGAAACACGGAGGTTTTTCTGAGTTTCACCCACGTGAAGAGCGTCTTTCTTCACGTGGGTGAAGAACGACGCTCACACTTATCTGCCCGTTATGTTCCTTCAGATTCTGCTGATCATGGAGTCGATCTGGGAGACGGAATCGCTGGATCTCTGTCTCTTACCATACGGCTGCATTTCCACTGGAAACAAAATAGGAAAGCTGACATGGGAAACAAATGAGAGGAATATTCAAATCTCTTTGCAATATTTACCCTTTTTGTCTTCACTGCTGTATTTGTAGGTATGATTGAAATCGTGAAGGACGCCAACACCATCGCTAACATCCAGCAGAGCGTCGTCGGAAGCACCGGAGCATTTAAAGATGAAATCCTTTATCAGTGGCTCCGGGACAAGTGTGTCAGCGAGGACAAGGTGCCAAACATGCCATCAATATAATAACAGTCAGTTATTTCCTTGGCTACACAGAGAAACACTACATTATATGAAGAAAAACTGATATAATGATGATAATCGTTTTTATAAGGAGCAAAGGAAACAAGACGAAGAGGCCACTTGTGGCAATTAAATATAAATTCATCATCAAGACAGATGCAGACATACTTTGCTTCTATACTTTAATTGATTGACATTAGAAATATTCTAATTACAATAATTCATGTTTTTGATTGCAAGTGAACCATAAATTTAGTGTTATTTGAATACTAGTTTAAGACGAGCAATAGCTTTCTGGAGAGCATTTAAAGAAAGCACCAGCATCTCTATGGCCTTTTGTCCTGAATCAGCAATTCAATATGAAAGAGTGTCTTCAGAATAAAGATGGATTTAAAGTTCCACGCTCTGCTGGGGGGGAGTAACACCACCGCACAGCCCAGAACGAATCCCAGGAACTGTTGGTCTGACAACAATCAAAGGAGACAATATGATTGTAAATGATTGTTGGTGCAGTGGAAGGTTTGGCCTCAGCTGCTGTTTAACAGTTGTTACAGGAAGCTGCAGCAAAACAGACAGGAAGGAAGTAACTGAGGGGCTTTTTTATTGTCGCTCTCTCTCTCCCTCTCTTGCTCTTACAAACACACACACACACACACACACACACACACACAGCCACAAAAATGTCTTGGTTGACACCTGGATCTTCTGTCTCCAGTCAGACTTGTTTTGTAGTTTGTTTGTTTTTTTGGTTTTTTTTACAGATTTTTGTGAAAATTTTCTATAATTCATCTGTTGAGGAGGAATGAGGAGGAGTGTTGGTCAAGGATATGTTTAATTAAGCTTTTCAAAACACAAACCACCAACAGTGATGGCATGAACAATAAGCAGGGTTGTTTAATGTGTTGTGCATTTATGTGTTTAATAATTGTGTCCTTGTAGTTTCAGCAGGCCGTGGAGCGCTTTCTGTATTCCTGTGGTGGCTACTGTGTGGCTACCTATGTCCTGGGTATTGGGGATCGCCACAATGACAACATCATGATCACTGAATCTGGTAATAGCCTCATTATTATTATTATTATTATTATTATTATTATTATTATTATTATTATTATTATTATTATTATTATTATTATTATTATTATTATTATTATTATTATTATTATTATTATTATTATTATTATTATTATTATTATTATTATTATTATCTTAAAGTCTTGTATATCTTGTTATAGTCAAATATATATGTAAAGCCAGGCTGCGGATGTACTGTATCCTGTGTTTGTTAAAAAAGGACATCCTTTTTTTAAAAGTTTTTATTAAATTTCAATTAAAAGTTTAGGTAAAAGTTACATTTTTGATAAATGTAAAAATAGTTTTATGTACATTACTCCTCATTTTAAAAAGGTTGTGACATGTTGAAAACAAATAAAATAAAAATAAATCATGTTGACTTCAGTTGAAAAATAAGACACTGTACATATAAATACTTATATTTCATCAGTTTTATATGTTTGTGTAAATTCATGATTTTCTTTAATGATATAATAACAGCTCATCACACAACATTTGAGGCCGGGGCGACAATGGACTGAGAAAGGCATAATGCTCAAAAACCATTTCACAGGACCGTTCCACAGCTAAAAGGGTGGTAGTATCGTGTATAAAAGGAGCATACTGGAAAAATATGTGAAGCTCCGGGCGTACAAATGGACCAGGGATTTAAGAATGTGTGCAATTTGTGCATTTCAATAAACTAAAATAAAAATATTCAGAGAATCTGGAGTGATCATAAGATTCTCTGAATATCATAAGTGTACATAAGAATAGAAACCAGCATTGAAATTCAGTGACCTTCGATCAGTCATTCAACACTGCAGTAAAAACAGATTTGATCCTCTGAAACGTTTTACTCTGAACACTTTGGAAAACAAGTTATCTGTAAACACAGCTCATCACAACAACCCTGGTGGACAAGTTCAAGCCGAATACCAATAACATCCAGAAATGCTGTCGATTTCTCAACCTTACATGTGAAATGGACAAAGTGGAAGAGTCCTTTGAACTGATAATTCCATATTTCAGATAATTTTCAGAAACGCTGTGCGGCAAAACTGATCTAGAGAACAGTAGGATCATTTAGACTTTTGAAGTGAAATTACTTAAAGTAAGAAACAGACACAACCCGACTTTTAAAATATAAACAGTCAACGTCCTTTCGTCTCAAATGGTGACTGAAAGCTGTTAAAAGAAAAAGTAATTTAACAGTGGTAAGTATGAACCCATTCCAACTTAACTGAAATGTGTTGTAGACATCAAAGTCAGTATAAAGTACATCTATTAAAAGCAACAAAATTGATAGATTTTACAAATTTATTCAAAGGTATAAAGTATAAAGATATTCAACTTGAAAAGGCTTTGCAAATCATTGTTTTTAAATATATAGTGGGGTTTTAGACTTTAATACATGAAACAATTTAAGTATTGTTCAGTACAGAATGCATTGTCTTTAATACATATGTAGATGTTAACAACACAAACTCTAAAGCTGATCTCTTTGTGTTTCTGCAGGAAACCTTTTTCACATTGACTTCGGCCACATCCTGGGGAACTACAAGAGTTTCATGGGAATCAGTAAGGAGTGGGTTCCCTTCGTGCTCACGCCCGACTTCCTCTACGTCATGGGGACCTCCGGAAAGAAAAGTAGTCCCAACTTCCAGAAATTCCAGGTGCAAAAAAATATCCACAGATGCCTCCACACACGTGTGAACCATTTTTAAACATCAAGTGGGTCAGATAAATATATCTCAGACATGAGACACATTTGCATGAACAGCTCTCCAGTCGGTGGAGCCTTCTATACCTCTCTGTATGTGTGGCATGTGTGTGTGTTATAAATTGTTTATGTGTCCCAGGATGTGTGTGTGAAGGCTTACCTCGCACTTCGACACCACACCAACCTCCTCATCATCCTCTTCTCCATGATGCTGATGACTGGTATGACTTCCTTTCTTACCATTACTTATTTTAATGAACTCTAAATTAAATCATGTGAATGAATTACAGATTAAAATAACATTTTTGATTCAGTTCAGATTTTTAATGATGGTATTTTCCGCACTATAAGGCGCACCTAAAAGCCTTTAATTTTCTCAAAAACTGATGGTGTGCATTATAATCCAGGCCACCTTACATATGAAAAAGGTTTTAAAATAATCCACTCTTTGAAGGTGCGCCTTATAATCAGATGCACTTTGTAATCCAGTGCACCTTCTATAGGTTTTTTTTTTAAAATAGACCATTCGTTGAAGGTGCGCCTTATAATCCAGTGCGCCTTATAGAATGGAAAATACTGTAAAATGTTGTCATTTGATCATTCACAAAATCCATGGTTTTGTCTTATTTATTTTCTTGTGAAAAGTTACGCTCTCACTTTTTGGCTTTCAGGAATGCCCCAGCTGACGAGTAAGGAGGATATCGAGTACATCCGAGAGACTCTGACCGTTGGCCGTGACGATGATGAGGCACAGTGCCACCTGTTGGATCAGATAGAAATTTGCAGGGAAAAGGGCTGGATGGTTCAGATTAACTGGTTTGTTCATCTGGTACTGGGAATCAAGCAGGGTGTGGAGAAACGGTCAACTTAAGACTCTACTGTGTACGAGTCTTAGAAAAGCATTCTGTGAAAGTAATGAAAACAGTTAGATTTAAATGTCAATACAACTTCAACAACTGCTTTTTCATAGGATAAAATTTATCTATCTGTGAAGCCATCATTGTAAACCGTAATAACTCGGAATGGCCATGTGCTAAAATCATTTCAACTATCAAAAGCCTGAACTCAAAATGCAGGAATCAGTGAAAATGTGAAAATCAGATAAATGTGATTTAAAATTGCCATATATCCAGACTTTTCACCAAAAGATGTGCTCAACTTAATGTAACTGATAGTATTATTTTGTGTGCATTAATTATCAAAGGATCTCAGCTTACACCAAGTTAAACATCAAATTCTCAGTTCAAATTATGTTTATTAAAATGTCTCAATTTCATAGAGACCAAGATTTGTATGGGAGACAGTTAGGGCCAATATTTTAACTGACTTTTAAAGGTAAACTTTAAGAGAAATAGTCAGAATTCCGTTCTGACTAAAAAAGCTTTATAGTCAGGAAACCTTAATCCTCTTAAGCCATTTCACTATCTGTTCGCTATCTGTTTTGATGAATAAGAAACTAAACTTGAAGTAATTACTGGTTATTTGAGTATTGAAATGAATCTCTTCTTCTTTATAAAAGTCAACTACTTCCTGTTTTTGGACACCTCATTTAGAGTCATTTCCTGCTGAGGAAACACATTTTTCTTACACATCCTTCTCTTTGTTTGTATTCAAAACAGTACCTGTCGCTTTGGTTAGTCGGATTCTCCTGAGATAATATTATAAGTGCTGAAGTTGAAAGTTTAATTTCTATTTTAAAAATGTATCGCATGTTGTTTTCAGATGTCTTTAGTTCTTTGGTGCTCCTGAGTTTCATTCAAATTTAATTCCAAGATTATGTAAAAAGTCCAATTGTATTTAAAATTCTAAAATAAAATACTAATAAATAAATTATATATAAATTATATATATAATATGTATATAAATTATATGAAAATGAAATATTCTATACACAATTTTACATAGTTTATAAATAGCACCTCACATTTTTGCTGTAGTGCTATTGTGATGCTAATGTGACAGTTAGCACATGCAGGTCAGTGCTGCAGTCACTTCTTAAAGGATGCTGGAGGATATTTTTTGTCCTTCCTCTTGATTATTTATTAAATTACACCAACAAATTTGCCAGAAGTAAAAAAAAAAAAAAAGAAAGATCTGCACCTATTTGCTGTATTTTGACATCTTTTGTGTGTTTGTGTTTTCTCTTAAACTCCCTGTCACCCAAACCGGCCAACCTAAAATGAGTGTGTGATTCACACATTGCTGAAGTTTCTACTGTAACGAAAAAAGCACGAGACTCAGCATGTTTTCACCACAGCTGGAGCTTAAGTTACATTAAGCATTTTAAAAATCAGTATTATTTTTCAATAAATTAAACTAAACCTTCCTTTTTTAATACTATTTTGTTTATGAAGTCTTTTGTTATTGCAAATGCTTCCAGTCCTTGCCTCTGGAAACAGAACAACTGGGATATTTTTACTGTGTAATCACATCAAATTAAAGTTATGTGTTGTAAACGACGTTTGTGTGTTCGTCAGTATTATATTATTTTGACTTTCCCTTTCTCATATATTACCTCTCTATCATAATTCCTCTAATATAACGGATATTTTCTGCCAAACTAGGTGCAAACCATTTAAATACCGTCTGTGAAAATTAACTACGACCACAAGATGGGGCAACACCGTCTCAACACTGACCCGAATCTGCTGCTCTCCTCTCCTGCTCATATCCTTACCCTACTTTGTTCAGAATTATCCTTCTCCTCTCACAATATCCCCTCCACTTCCCACCCCCCACCCACCCCCAGTTTCCCATTCATTTGCTGATCCTGTCCCTCTGCAGCACTCTTTTAACAAAGAGTGAGTAGGTGGGAGTGCACCACATGAAGAGTAATTCTCTTTAATATCTGTTTTGCAGCTGTGAGCTGCTGTAATGTGTTGATGCACAGGATACTGAGGGGCTAAATGGATTAGAAAGATAAGCCTTATTGTTCCCACAGCTTAAAACAACCTCTCTATTTACTGTTATGCCATATAACATGTTTATGAACTGTATGAAGGCCTATCCAGGAAGTGATGGTGGTAAAAATACTACACAACACATGCATAGTACATACTGCTGTTTCTCTTTAGCACCTTTGTAATTTAATTTAATATATTTCTTGCTGAATGAACATGAACTTCTGTCTTCAACAAATCACATTTTTTTCTAAAAATAAAAAGGTCACCTTTATTTTCATACCAAAATCATTGGATTAAATTCTGTAGAGATTTTGACTTCTCTATATTGTGGAAGATTATTATTTAAGTTTTAAGCCAAATCACTCCATCCATCCATCCATCCATCCATCCATCCATCCATCCATCCATCCATCCATCCATCCATCCATCCATCCATCCATCCATCCATCCATCCATCCATCCATCCATCCATCCATCCATCCATCCATCCATCCATCCATCCATCCATCCATCCATCCATCCATCCATCCATCCATCCATCCATCCATCCATCCATCCATCCATCCATCCATCCATCCATCCATCCATCCATCCATCCATCCATCCATCCATCCATCCATCCATCCATCCATCCATCCATCCATCCATCCATCCATCCATCCATCCATCCATCCATCCATCCATCCATCCATCCATCCATCCATCCATCCATCCATCCATCCATCCATCCATCCATCCATCCATCCATCCATCCATCCATCCATCCATCCATCCATCCATCCATCCATCCATCCATCCATCCATCCATCCATCCATCCATCCATCCATCCATCCATCCATCCATCCATCCATCCATCCATCCATCCATCCATCCATCCATCCATCCATCCATCCATCCATCCATCCATCCATCCATCCATCCATCCATCCATCCATCCATCCATCCATCCATCCATCCATCCATCCATCCATCCATCCATCCATCCATCCATCCATCCATCCATCCATCCATCCATCCATCCATCCATCCATCCATCCATCCATCCATCCATCCATCCATCCATCCATCCATCCATCCATCCATGTTCTGAACCTGAAGCACATGTTTATGGAGGTGGGAGGCATGACTTTATTTATTTTCTTTGTCATGCAGTTCAACAATGAACAGTGTATTTTTGTGTGATCATAAAGAAAAAATGTATAATGAATTGTTACGTTTGTCTCCTAAACTCTGTGTGTGTGTGTGTGTGTGTGTGTGTGTGTGTGTGTGTGTGTGTGTGTGTGTGTGTGTGTGTGTGTGTGTGTGTGTGATGCACGCATTTGCACTAGCCAACACTTTTCTGAGAGAAATCTACATTTGTATATTAACGCAGCTGAGTACTGGGCTATAGAACTTTTTTCAGAACATAACAAAACCAGCTTGAAGTTTGAAAATCACTATGAGATTACTGACAGGCTAATGTTGCTGCTGGGTGTATTTTTTAAATTTTGATTGATTTCTTTGTCTTGCACCGAGGCGGTTCTGGAATAATGTCCTTGGCTCTGTCAGGTGTGTTCGGTTGGTGTGGGAGAACTGGAAGAAACTGGAGCAATAGGATTCAATTCTCTCTCTCTCTCCCTTCCCTTCCCACCCCCCCTCTATTATCTTCTATCCATACAGACATGAACCAGATCAGACGACGGGGGAAATTACTCTGGCTGTTCAAATGTGCTCTAAAGTGTTTTAGGAAGGAACAGCGTTAGTTTTAGGGTTAGGACCACAGTTCTTCTGTGGGTCATTTTAGAGTCAGGACCTAATTTTTTAAAATAATTAATGCAATTTTTAGAAAAGGTATTAATTTAACATTATTAGAGTTAATTAACAAATATCGAGAGAAGACAGGTAGCACGATTAAAGATAAATGTATCCTAGATTAAAACCTTGGTAACATTTCTGTTTCTGCACAGTGTTGATATGATTGCTGATGTACTACATGTGCATTTATATGATAATGTCTAGGTGCAATGCACAGTCTATTTATTGCAGTTGCCTTTAGTGACTTAAAGAATATATATGCAAATTTTCTGTCTTCCCTTTAAATTTACAGGATGGCCATTGCACTGGTGGCTCAGATGCTTCTGCTGCACCTGGTTGTTGTTTTGCAGCATAAATGCTTTTGCTCTGTCCATGATGATAATTAAGGTATTTACTAGAGCTACAGTGCAATTTTCTTCCATTTTCCCCTGTTTTTAGATATAAAATAGTTTCATTAATTTATATATTTCAGAATTAATTCTGTTTAAATGAAAAAGAATAATCAAATATCTTTGCAGCTCTAGTGAGTACCATTGCTCAATGTCATTGGTTTGAATAGACTTTACTATATAGCGTTTACATGAGTTAATTATAGTGCAATTTAATGTGAAATACAGTTGAATGAACGATGTCTGACCAGATTTGCTCTGGTTATGTTCCAGATTATTTCTTGGTTCTCAACATTCGCCAGCCAACCAGCAGAGATGCTATTAGTCATTTTTAGATCTGATGGTTGTAGATTTCTTTTTTCAAGGCAGTCTTTCTCTTTATTCTAAGCAACAACATGAGAATAGTATTCTTAGAAAGAAGTATTAAACTTACAAAATATCTTGGATGAACATAATGTTCGTATTAAAGTAATGTAGATATGTCAGTTCTCTTTTTTTCAAATATTAAAGATTAATTTAAATTTCATCCTCATTAGTGATAAACACCTAATTAAGAAATGGATAAATACAACATTGCATGAGTGAAATGTGCGTTTATCAATAGTTTCATTTTGTTTAAGTGAACTATTTTATCAGACGTACTATAAAACATGGCTGTCGTCAGTAGTGGTCAGTTTAACCAGTGCTGGCTGACACAACATGATCAACCAGAGCAGGCTGGATGAAGAACTTGACCTCTTAGCAGTTTTCTCTGTTACAACGTCTAGCTGTTAATATTACAGCCTTTAATATTTAACACTCTGAGCATATCTGTGCCTGCTGTAACTGGACACTGTGTGTTGAGGTGTGCTGAGGTGCGCGTGCATGTGTGGGGGTGGTGTCTGGTCCGTGTGCCACATCAGATATCCTCACTGACAGAATATGACGGACGCATGGCAAGTGGGCAAGTGCTTGTGTGTGTGTGTGTGTGTGTGTGTGTGTGTGTGTGTGTGTGTGTGTGTGTGCAACCTGACGCTGCCTCTCACACTCTATCTGTATTTAGCATCAGTTACCATCAGGTAACAATCAGCTGCTGAGCTGGGAGACCAAACAACTGGACGGGGAGGAAGTAGAATATGAAACGTGGAGAAAACTTGATCATTTATCCAGTTAATCAAAAGGGTGACAAACCAAAATGGTAGTACCAGTCTGATGGAAAGAAACTAAAATGTTTTTTGGAAGAAACACCAGATCTGTTTAGAACAGTATAAAATGCAACTCCATTGAGTTTGGAGTTGAATTGTGTTTTGCTCAACAAAATTGAGTTTAAAAATGGACATTTTTTATTTATTTTGTTTTATTTATTTTATTTTTTATTTATTTTATTTTTTTTTATTTTTTTTATTTTTTTTCCATTTTTATAAAATATCCATTTTTTTTTTTAAAAAATGGATATTTTTAAACTCAGTATCATTTGACTGAGTGTACATGAAAAACTCCAAACGTTCAGTCACAAAACATATATTTCTGTCTGCAGATAAAATGAGTCCACTTTGGATTCTTTGACACCACCTTTTGTTTACAACTGTCAAGACTATTTGATTTTGTTTTCTTGCATTTCTCGGCTTCTCCTTCATTGCATAAGTAGCCGAGGCTTATTAATTCTACAGTGTCATGAGCGGCCAAAACGTTAGACATGACATGATCGTCAGAAAAAAAAAAAAGATGAAATAATTAATCCTGATGATCTTTGTCAGATTTAGTGGTGTATTTTGAGGATATTGTTTAAGAAATACAGGAACAGAAAAGCATAGCGTTTTGTTCATCTGAATGGATAAACAAATTGTCAACAAAAGACACAAAGACAAAAAAAGAGATACAATAAATCAGAAATCAACCCCCCCGATAAACAAAAAAACAATCATCTGCAAATCAACAACAAGGCAATCAGAGACTACAACATCCCGTGACACCCCTAAATTCAAAATTTTACCCTGACCTACTGCTTCCTTGACCTCTGATTATTTTCAAAGTTTTTATTGTCCGTCTCGAGAATTTTGCACCCTAAAAGATACAAAAGTGGTAAGTTGACATTGACCTAGTTTTCCAAAGATGAAGGTCATCATCACATGTTTGTGCCTCTGGCTTCCTGAAAATGTTGCTTTTTGTTTTGTGATTATATCTCATCAGGTTTATACCTAAAAAGGTCAGTCAGTCATCTTCATATTACCACCGCTATATCCGCCGCAGCGGGTCACGGGGAGCTGGAGCCTATCCCAGCAGCATTGGGCGTGAGGCGGGGGACACTCCGGGTACGACGCCAGTGCACCGCGCACCTAAAAAGGGTATAAAAGTGAAAATTTGACCTTGATCTAGTTTTTCAAGGTCAAGGTTGTGATCTACTTTTCATCCCCTTGCCTCCCTGAATATAACGCCTTTTGTTTGTCTTTCTATCTCATCTGGTTCCTGGGATATGCGCAAAAAACTTTACAAAAATTGAAATTTGACCTTGACTTAGTTTTCTCAAGATCAAGGTCATCATCTCATTTTCATCCCCTTTGCTGCCCGAGTAATGTGCCTTTTGTTTCATCTTTCTATCTGCAACGGTTGTGAAGATATTCGGTGGACAAACTAACAAACACACCAACACTGACAATTACAATTCATCACCGCTTCGTGGGATTTACTCACATCAGCAAAGCTATGACGTGTATACTTCACAGGATTGATGTAATTACATTTGTAATGGCATACTTTAGAAAGTATGTGAACATTACAGTTTGAACCATCAGTAATGTGTGATATGACTCCATAAAGACCCCAGAGCAAATCAAAAGAGAGGAAGAAAATGATGCGATTTACTTTTATTTATTCTTACAGAGTTAACTTCCTGTTGATTGTAAGAATAAATAACAGGATCAGAAAAAAACAAGGCAACAAATCAAAACCAAAGCGGGACATAAGTAACAAAAATCTGACAAATAAGTTATCACACAATTGCAAACTGAACCCCTGAACCACTGAGGAATTCTCTGTTTTGTGTTCATTGTGTTGCTTTCTGGGCCGTCAGGGCGGTAAGTACACATATCACATGAGCCTCTTGTGCATTCTCAACTCATTGTATAACTTTAATTTGCAAAAAAGGATGCCACTTCTTAAGCTGCATGGTGTGGACCCTTAAGACCCCACAGGTTGGCAGCTAACCCCCGACAGAAGGCGCAGTAATTAATACACATTAGAGGGTCCAATAATCTCAGCTTGTCTGTGTGTGGCTGTAATTCCTTTTGCGAAAGGCCCAATCAGCCAGCTGGCCTGTAACCCCCCAGCCCGGTGCGTGGTGTGTTTAGAGCGTACACAACAAGCTGAGCGCTTGAGTTTCTGTTCCCCAGCCAGCCATTTGTAGAGGAGCATTATCCCAGAGGCGCTAAGCCTCCGCTGAGCGCAGGATTGCACCAGTGAGTCAGAGTTGTGCTGTTGTCTCTCTCACCTGCTGTTGACAGCAGAGCAAATGCTTGACTGACTGACTGAGAACTCAAACAAAACAAGACCTGCCTCTCAGCCGGAGTCACTCAGAGTTGAGGTGAAATGACTCTCCGTAGATCCCCTTCCTCTACCTGTGCAGGTGAGTGCCACTAGAATGTATAGGAAACCCAGCAGGACCCCCTCCTTTTGTGCCACCTGTCCAGCTTGTCCCTCCTGTATCCTCACCCAACAAAACAGGACACACTAGACGGGACCACCGTAGAGTAACCCGCCTATTGTCCCTTCCCATTTCAACTCAGGTGTGTGTGTGTGTGTGTGTGTTGTGTGGGCCCTGTGAGGCAGGCGGGGTATACAGTTGCATGTGAGGCTTCTGTGCTTTAATTTGATTATTTATCCGGACCCCTCGGTGTTCACATGGTGTCTCAGCCCGACGCAGGGAGAAAGTTTTTCGCACGTTTGTGCAGAATTAATCAGTTTAAGAGAATTGTGTTCGTCCAACACGTGCTTGTTCTCAGCGCACCTCAAGCACGGCAGTAATCCTGGTTTGCTTATATTACCAACTACCGTGGGGCTTTACTGTAGGTGAGGTAAGAAATCCTTAAGGCCTGACTTCAAATGATCCATGTGGAGTTAGTGAAGGATAAAGATAATAACATTATCATAAGCCCTGAAAGCTGAAGTCTAAACAAAGAATCTCCTTTACTGTCGCTGATGGGAAATGTAGTTTTTGGTGACTGTCTGTGATTAACTGTAGATAAAGAATGTTGAATTAAAATAACAAGGCAACACAAAGCAGGGTTTAGACAGAAATATAAACATTGAGCTGATATCACATGATATGCTGTGGATAAGATGATATGGTGCTTATTAAGTAAATGGAAGCAGACGGATACAAATAACTCAATGCTGAATGCACGGTGAGTCACAGAGGGTGTGTGTTTATGTTGGATAGGAGGGAAGTGATGGAGGTTAATGCTGAGGGAGACAAGATGTTCCTCAGTATGTTTGTCCTGGTTTTAATGTTCCTGAATCCTACGGGTGATAAACAGACTTCCGTGACTTCGATCCTTAAAATTATTTGCTCTTCTGCGAATTCAGCTAGAATTCACACCGTCAAGGTTTGGGAGGTACGACCATCCTCTGAGCTGTGAAACGTTTCCAGTTGTGTGCAGCTGGTCTCCCGGACGTCATGCATTGCATGTTTATTTATTTATTTATCTATTTTTTTATTGGGCTACTGCAGGGCATAAGTTTTGAAATGATGCAATCAGGACATATTGACCCTGACACCCGAATGACCAGGATTTTACTATTGAGCCTCCTGGAGGTTTTGCGTTCCAGAATCATTACCGTTCTGTGTCCTGGATGTTCGCTGGACGAATGATAGTCAATAATGATGCTCCAGCTGTTGTCATCACAGGCTTCTTTGGGATCCACGCCAGACTTTTACGTAGATGTTTAGACCAGAATAGTACATGTGGAAAATTCTATTAGTGCTGTCAAATGGAAATGACCCCTTCAAACATGTTTGAAGACATAGAAAACGCCTTTGCTTGACAATTTGTGTCTAATATTGTATTTGTGACACCACTTACTGAGGCATGCTTTAGTGGCCTTGAAGGTGCAAATCTCATAACTGGATTCTTCAGTTGTTTTATGTTTATATTTTTAGCCACGCTTGAATGTAGATGATTTTCAGTTGATGAAGTTTTTGCTCTACTTTTACAGCTCACATTAACTTTTGACTTCTTTGTTTGTTTCCTTTTCGTCAGTTTTCCTATTGGACAGAAAATATGTTCCACTGAAATTTAAATTTATAGTTCTTGCATTATACAAACCTGTGATGTCAGAATGCTTTTAAACCAGATATTGATCAATTACAATTTTAACAGTTGACCAAAATGTTTGTTGTTGAAACATTCATTTTGTATTTGTAATAGAACAGGATTAAAATGTGTTAATCTTCATCCTGGATTAATCTATACACTGGGCTGTTAGAGCTGAGCTCATCGTCTGAACGATATCCTCTGTCTCTGCCAATGAGATTTAATATTAATGTTTATTTTAGCTTCAGGAATATTAGCTGTGTGAAATTCCAAAATTTTCTGTTATAAAGAAACATTCTGATGGGTTGTTTTGTCCCAATTTATAACAAGTTATTTCAAAGAAAGCTAAAAAAACATGATTATGATACAAAAACAATATACTTAAGATGAAAATCAATGTCTGAGGCAGAATATATATTAGTGTTGGCATATATCCTATAGAGGATAATGCACTCAGAAATCTGACATGGGATTTCCTTAATGGCCAAAGATAAAATAAGTGATGTTTTATATTTAGAGTCTGACCCTGTTTTGGGGATTTCTAGTCTAGAATGCCTCACTTTTTAAATCTACAAACACAAGGAGCATCATTTTGGTTTTCCGTGATGCCCTGCTTTATATTTACACATGCATTTCTCATTCATTTTCCCTCCTACCACATCCAAACTGGCGACCTTCCAGTTGCTAGCCTGCCTCTCTGACCTCCAGGCTTCTGCGCTGCTGCCAAGTGAGCTGAGAGGAACAGGAAAACAACTGTTGTCATCAGTGAGCTTTCTTGTGGCGCTAAAACGCTTCATGAGACATCATCAAAAAACGCTCTGTGTTCACCTGACCGACAGACCTCACGGTCAAACGCAGACGGATTAAGTGTTGTTCTAAGAAGAGAAAGAAAACTGAAAGAGCACTGTCCATGGTAGTGAAATGAGAGTGCAGCATGTGGCCTGGTGTGTTACTATGGTTACAGCTAGCTGTATCCCTAAAATAACCATAGTAATCTTATTGAAAAAAAACAAAAAAAAAAACTGTTGCAGGTCCTGACAACACAGAAGTCAGATTGATAAAGATGCATAAATCGTCTGCCCTAAAAACTGGAGGAAGTGTTTAAAATAAATAAACATTAAGCAGCGTTTGAGCAACAAGTCATCTATTTTCCTGTCTGCGTCTTAAAGTAAATAACATTAAGATTCTAATACCATTCTACCTCCACTTCTTTCAGTGATATTCTCTACATTTTGTGTCTGGCTTCACATTTACTTGTACATTTCTTCCAGACTGGGGTTGACTGACACATGCATCATTAGCGCAGTGTGACACACAGATTCACTCGGCCATTTAGCATATTTGTGGCTCCAATGGCAACGACCTTTAGAACCCAGACGTGCATGAGACCTTCCAGGGGATCCGATGTTTAAAAAGATTTTGCGGGGTCAGAACTTCATCCAATAGGCAAACGCTCTGATTGTCTCCCAGTTCCTCCAGTCCCCACTGGTTTCAAAGCTGCCAGTATTGTAGCGGCTTACAGTTGCACAGCATTTTTCCTATTATAGTATTTTATAAACAGGTTAGCACAGCATGGTGACGACTGAAAGTGAGAAAACGGCTAACCTGGGCAAGTTTATGGGTAGTTAAGAAATGGGTATTCTCAACTTAATGCTTGCTAGAATGTGTTGATTCCAGTGAACTCATTGGTTTCCAGTCAACTGTTCTCTCATTGATCATTTTTGACAATAATTTGATCCCCCATGTGGAAAAAATGTGTATTTTCATATATAGCAGAGCACTTTCACCTTAGTGACAAGGATTCACTACATCACTTTTTACTACAAGCTGTTAGAATTAAATCTAATGTCATTTTGTCATAATCATTTTAGCGTAGAGTTGTTTCTTTTAACTTTTATTTCATGAATTTTGAAGGGAAGTTGACTTTACCTGTCACGACAGGATGCTAAAATACACCTGAATCAATAAAACCACAGCATCCAAGACTGTCTCGTTTGTTTTCATCCCTCACACACCTACTGCCTTTGGAAACACTATTTCACCACATACATGTCAAAAATGCAGCCTGTTAGTGACTAATGTGGAAAATATAGGATTTCTGGATAACACGTTACTTTAAACCGTCATATAAAGAAACGCTGAATCATAATTATTCCTGTTCGTCTTTTCATCCAAATTCAATATTTTCCAGATACATGGACCAATAGAGGGGGGTTCAGCCAAGTGGCTACAGCCCTCAGTGAGTCTTCCTCCATCCATAGTGATGCTGTGCATCCTTTGACCTGGGATGTGTCTCATATGGGACTGGAGCCCATGTCCTACAGCATCATGGAGCCTGAACCATACAAAGACCAACCGTGGGCTGAGGAATCGCAAACTTTGTTTCAGGTACTAAGCAATGTTCTACTTCCCAAGATGACCCTGTTATTGTAGTTAAAACTATATGCTGTATATATATTCTAGACAATCATATTTATCCTAGTAGCTCTGACTCTAGCTGTGTTTTCATCAGTGCTGACTATTAAATGATCCCAGAGACATGACAGAAATAGTAATGTCATTTGTCCATAACTACACATTTTTAATGAATTCTTTTGATATTCATGAATGTAATGTTATCCTATGAACTACATTTGGAGGAAATATTATTAAATTCTCAGTGTATAGAGATGTTAACCATCCCTTTATGTTTCGTCTCATACTTTGTGCTGTACTGTCTGATGAACTGTCTGTGTTGTACTGCCTGTTGTACTGCCTGTTGTACTGCCTGTTGTACTGCCTGTTGTACTGTCTGTTTACCATGGGTCAGAGAGGACTGCAATTCCATCTGTGCTGTATGTCGTGCATATATGGTACATTTGACAATAAAGCTGACTTTGACTCGACTTTGACTTATACGTAGATATCATTTTTGGGAAATTATATCTGTGGCATCCCTCATAAGAGCACACACTGGCATCAGATGCTGTTAAACATCATGACAATCTTAATGGACTTCACTTAGCAGCAGAATTTTCTATGCAGTGATCCCTCGTTACCCGTGGTTAATACGTTCCAGGAACCACAAGCGAATAACAAATTCCGCGATATAGCGATGAACTATTTATTATTTATGGTAATTTAAACGTTAATGAACCCTCCCCATACTGACAATTAAACCACCTTCTATCTGTGTTACCTTTTCCCACACTCTGGTAGTCTGTTTAAAGCACTTTTGTGTCTCACGGAACGGAGCGCACTTCCAGATGCCGTCAGCCAATAGAACGCACGTATGGTATCACGTGACTGCCTATGAATGCACGAGGGCGCACTGTAGTGAGATATTCCCAAAGAAAATAAAATAGTTTGTCGCATTAACCGCGAGTAATGAGGGAACAATGGGAGTTGGGTAATTCTCCTTCCACTATGTGCAGGTGGCTGCATATTATGGAACTACAGAATCTCACAGATCTAAGGTGAAAGAGGTGCTGGACTGCAGAATCATCTGTCATGTCAGCACCACTGACGGTTCCATAGATTTATCAATACACAGTGATATTCACAACCACTGTCCAGGCCATAGATTATAACGTGACTTGGATAAAGGATCAATGATTCTGGCTGTAATATTCAACTGAACAACCTGTAGTCTCTCCTGTATGGCAGGTTAACAAAGGGGGTGAAAACGGTGAAAAATAATTGAAGGACCAAAGAAGGTGTTCATATGTGAGCAGCAGAACTTCCCACGCCCGTTCAAATGCACGCCTGTAAAAATACTCAAATCACGTAATGTTTCCTTTGTGGGTAATTTATTTCACCGCATTGCATCACTTTGTGAGGTAGCATAAAATAGATAAAATCTCATTAAATGTGCCGTCAGATATAATTAGTGATCCTTAAAATTTCAATATTCTTTCATATAATTTCAATTTCAGTATCAGTTTGAGTTAGAATTAAGCTGACTTAATCTTTCACCAGAAGGGATGAATTCAAGATCAATGTGAGGTTTAAGGAGGAAAGGTTTCAGTACAGTATAAAGGTTGGCATTTTAAATAGATTAAAGGGAAAGAAGCCTTGTGTGTAATATCCGTGTGTTAGGTGTCTCTGAAATCTAAAGGGTGGGCAAAGTCATTTCAAAAAAAGATGAGCTCCTTGAGTTGTGAAGGGAGATATATATAGTCTCAGTTGGTTCAGACATTTTACATGTTATACTTTGGAGAGCATTTAAAACACACTGAGAACATACTTCATTAATTTAGCATGAATATTTTCTTAGGATTAGTACTAAATTAAGAATAAAAAGATCTGAGGTATAATTATAAAGTTGAAATATTATGAGAATTAAGAAGATTAAGAAGAAGACTTCCTAATATTTTGTGCTGCAATTTTATGAGGAAAAAGTTAAAATATTTCCCGAATATTCTTAATGTTGCTTTATATTATGTGAAAACAAGGAGTTTGGTACAAATTGTCTCACTGTAGTTTACTTGACCCGACAGACTTGAGGGACAGCGCGTCTTTTGCGGCGGTGAAGAACCGGGTGGTGGTGGTGGTGGTGGTGGGGGGGGTCCCTTTGGTTGCATCAGCACCCATCCCCTCCCGTGACGAGTTTTTACTTTATTCTCTAGTAGATCGACTTCATTCACCTCATAAATCGACGTCACGCTTGTAATATTTCGACTTTATCCATTAAAATTTTTTTGGATTATTATTGTCCTATTTCGACTCAATTTATGTGATATTTCGAATTTATTTCCAAAATCGACTTTTTTTTTTTTTTTTTTTGGTGGATTCCCCCACCCCCCACCCCACGCAGCCCCTTTTAGTCCGTGTCTTTTTTATTTTTTTTACAGTGTGGAATGCGCTGCGCCAAAAGCGCCGGTGGCGCGCATCCTGCCTCCAGAGCTCACAGTTGGATAGATGGGTATCATCAGCATGTGATCACAGTCCTCTCTCCAAATCTGACACGTCCTTCTCTGACAGAACGATGTGATCGGGCTCAGATGAGCTTCGTGGACTGTGGACTAAAGCTGAAGTGTGTCATTTAAAGGGGATGATGGGGATGAAGGCGGCGATGATGACTCCCGTGCGTTTTTTTCTGTAGAAACAAGTCAACTTTCTCTCTTCTACTCTGTGTCTTTAAAGCGCAACAACATGCAGATGTCCACGAGTGAAGACAAGATCCCAGTAAGTACCTCTGGATCCATCCGCCCCCACGCTGCTGCTTTTCTCGTCTCTGCTTTGAGTTGAGTTTTTGCTGAAATTGTGATCAGAATCATCTTTAGGAGACACCGGCTTGGTTTTCATTGTCACCTGCTGTTTGTTGTCTCCTCATAATTTAGTGTACCAGGATATTAATTATGGTGACACAATATTTATGAGAGTTTCATGAGAGGATTAGTGGTTCATGTTTTTATTACAACACATTGAATATTTTAGTGTAACTGTTCACCAAGTCCAAGTAGAACACACACTTTAACTGAGGTCCATCAGTCTAGATTAATGAGAACACACACTTTTTTTTTTGTTCTCGTCCATAGTAAGCACCTGTTAACCCGTTAACTAACCAATGAACACAACGGTCCAGACTGAAAATACACAACTTTATTATGATATTATGTCAAAATGCAGCGTTCACAAGTTCTCTCAATGTACCAGCTATTACAAAAACATTTAAAAAAAATATTTTTTCAAAATCTAAAAAAAAAAAATCCATCATCACAGATAAAGCTCCTGCTGCTAATATTTGTTCACTTTAGTATTTACACAGCTTTTATCCACAGTGAGAGCAGTTTTAGAATAGAATGCATAAAAATGAAGTCAAGGTTTGTTCTGGTGGAAACTTAAACTTGACTGGTTTTATCTCTGTTTGTCCATCTAAGTTATTTACAAGACTTAATAGAGAGTTTTTCAAGGACAATAACCTGATTTTCATGATAAATAAATTATCAGAAAGGGGTGGATGAAGCTCATTTTGGGGGTCTGAGCAAAAAACCGTCTGATTTGGACAGATTTGATTTCAGTATCTTTGAACATAGTGAAGATCATTCTCACGCTGGACGTCTAACACACCCGTTTGAGTGACATTCATTTTATTGTGTGTGTTTATTAGTTGAGGTGATTGCTTAAAATCAGCACAAACAAACGTTTTATACATCTTTGATTTTTAACCTTAAAGTGATTTTGTGTTAATTTGTGTTAATTTGGACTTTACACACACTCACGCACACACACGCATGCACGCACGCACGCACACACACACACACACACACACACACACACACACACACACACACACACACACACAGAGTGGATTTCTATGCATGATTGCACGGACGTGCATCACAGTTTAGGTCATTCCTGGTTTAAGTCCATCTTACTAATAAGTGAGAAACCAGCTTTTGGAAAAAAAATTTCCCATCATGCCTTGAGCCTCTAGAGTGTTCACTCTTGGGCCCTCCATGTTTAGTCTCCCTCTCTACTTTGCCTCTGTCTAAATAAAGACTGTTACTGCCAAAGGTGAACCGACTGCCTACTGCTGCTGAAGGTTCTCACGTCGGTGTTGTTGAGAACCTGCGAGTGTGTGTGTGTGTGTGTGAGTGTGAGTGTGTGTGTGTGTGCTGACAGCGCACTAGATGTTTAAGTTCATTCAAACAATAATTCCATAACTACACTGTTTCTTAAAGGATCTGCGTATGCCATCTTGAATTAATTGGATTTATTTAATATTTGTAACTGGGTAAATGTGATTATTATAATAGATTTCCTTTGTTTCACACCAGCCGGAAGAAAGTATCTCATAAAAGTTGGAGGATTTCACTGAATGTTCTGAATTTTCCTTCAATCTTCCTATTGGCTCCCTGCAGGTTGTCGGTTCACCTTCAAACCCTCACAGCAGTGGAGAGGGCCTTTACTTCGCCGACGGCCGAAGGAAAGTCGACTATGTTTTGGTCTTCCATCAGCGACGGCACAGCTCCATCCGATCTCCCACCATTTCGGTTTCACACGACAGGTTATCCATTGTTTCCAACGGCAACTTTCCCTCCCCGGTGGGTTCAGATGTGGAGGCGGGAAGAGGAGCCAACATACCAGGAGGAGAAGCTGCGATCGTTGGTGAGGTGTTCGTGGAGCTCGGAGGCGCGGGAGGGAACGAGCAAACGGAGCCCGCTGACTACGAGATGCGTCTGATCAGGCAGGAATTTGAAGCCAACCTGCTGGAGGCCGGCCTGGAGATAGAGAGAGACAGAGAGGTGAGTGTGAATTTATTGTCACACTAATGTCCATGCTATCCCTTGGTTCTCTTTCTGTCTCTTGTCATATTATTATAGTGATGCAGCAGTGACTATAATTTAAATTTATTCAGAGTCTTGGAGCAAACTCAACCAATGGCCATTCAATCAAAGAAAAACATACATTATCTGTCACAGCATTCTGTATTTGCACGTCCTTGTCTTACAGACAGTTTTCGATCAAAGTCAAACTTGAACTTGAAATGTTTATGCTTTCAGGGTGGCTGTAAAGTAACAGTTAGATGCAGTCATTGTCTGTTCACCCCTATAGGTTGTGTTAAATGCAGTCTGTTGTTTTTGTTGGTTTTTCATCGTCATTTTCAACTTAGGGACTGTGAAAATGATCAGTGTCAGCAACTTCTTCAAATCGATGTGGGGTGATATGGCTTTTTGGAATTACACTGTAGGACTTAAATGGAGTCAATTATGAACGATTCCTCCCGTTTTATTGAGCATAGGGTGGAGTAGAAATGTCTTTCAGTGAAAGTGTTTTCAGTAAACTGCACTTTAAAACGAGAAAGAACTTCATCTGCGGTACATTATGATCTAACTTTAATTTCTGGGTTATTTAACTTGTAAATTCTTATCAAAAGTTCCAGTGTGCATCAACTAATGATAGGCTGTAATATGTATGGTGCTGTCCATGCAATGTGACAGCAATTAGATGAAATGAAAAACTTACATTTTCTTCACTTGTTTTATCATTTAAATGAATTCTTTCTCAAATGAATGTAAGTCTGAATTCACTAAAAGTTAAAAAAAAAAAAAAAAAAAAAAAGAAACCACAAGAGTAATAAAAAGATACCAAATCTGCCCCAAATGTTGCCCCATTAAGTTTATCACCTCTGTAAAGAAAAAAAAAAAAAAAGCCTGAAAAAGTGACATTTTGGGAAGTTGTGTGCTAGATAAGCATTTATTCATGGAACAAACAAATGCAACGCTCAAGCTGACCTGTTGAAACAAATATCCTTGTTTCTTCTATCAGAAAAAAACATTCTGGAATAAAAGAAAGTATCTGTATTTACTGCCAGAAGTAAATAAGGATTGGTGACTGTTCTGCATTGAACATAATCAGTATCCTGCAAACGTCTAGATTTTCCACGGTAAAGAAGCAGCTCAGAATATTTTAATTATATGCTCCCATAAGATATAATTACTTTCTTTCACATAGTGGAAAATAATGAGTTGTCACCTCTGAGAGCTGTTAGTTTTTTTCTGAAAATTCCCTTTGATAGACGAACCGCATTTTCTAAATGTGGTTTTATTGAATGTATGTCACATTTTCGGGCCTGTTTTGTAACCGTGATCCATCCACATCCATTCTAAACCTAATTTTAATGCGATGTCATTTGGTGTTTACCACCTCCACATATGACGGGGAGTCTGAATCCACACCAGGGGCTTGATGGCTTTGAGCTAGCAGACATGATTTCTAGTGAGTGCAGCCAACACAGCTGCTGTGCTAACCTCTTTGTATCGATTTACTGATTTAGCCTGAAACGGGTAATTTTGTTTTGACATGTACAAATCACTTAGATGTGATTGTGCGTTACGTAGCAACCGGTGCTTGCTTGTTAGTGTGTGTAGAGATCAGTCCCGCTTTGGGGTTGTGTGAATGTGTGTGTGTATAGTAGGAGGCTGGCAGACAGTGTGTGTGTGCTCTAGTTTCTTTGGCGGAATCGCAGGCTCACTGCCACAGAAATTTGGTTATTGTTTTAGTTCCACTTGTTACCAACCAAACTGCTGCTGGGCTTTGGCTAACTGAGGAGAAGAATTTTGGAAGGCTGAAGCGTTGATCTCTTCGGTTGTTGGAAGGGATACAATGCAGATTCCGAAATAAATTTCTACTTTTAACTGTTAGGTTTGTGGGAATGTGATGCATATTTTACTAAATTCACAGGACTCCTTTGTACACACACCTGTGTGCGCTGGTTGGCAGGTTTGGAGGTCCGTGGGCTCGTATTAATCAGATTGCTGACAGTGTGGCCTCAGCCAGGATGGGATTAGCTGACTGACTGATAGTTCCTTATCTCATACTGTATCATTGATGGTGGGGGGGTACATCAAATCTACTGCCAAAGAGCAGCCAGAATAAAGGGCTGGACATTCCAGTAACGCTCCTTTGGATGTGCTACAGTGATGGAAACTCTTACAAATGACTGACAAACACTTTGCACTGCTTCCATCAAGATCTTAACTACAGTAGCTGTAGTTGGAGGGGGTGTTAACAAAAAAGAAAGAACACATTCTGATAATCAGACCGTGTTCTTTCTAATCCACCCAGTCACCCACAGACACAATCACAAAACAGAAACAGAAAGTTAATAACATAAATTCATTCTGGTCTGTAAAATAAAACACATAAAAGTTGTTATATATGTAACAGAGGCAAAGCGTTTATTGGTGACCAGTTGGTTTATAGAGGCATTAAATTTGTGCAAGTTTGCAATAGACAAAGTAATAATTTTTAATCTAAGAGTTTAAAGGATGAACCTAAAATGACACTTTCACAATGAAAACCTGACATTTCAAAAATTTTGAGCATATTTATGGACTCCTCAGATTGGCTTTGTTTCTTATTACATGTAGAAAATGTGACATTTAATGGGCCACTGAAGGATCTGTTGAATAAAGAAACACTTAATGTTTCATAAGTTTTCTTTTTGTATTGTTAGAGGAGTAATTTCTGCCCTGCAGCTTTGATATTTCCCACTTATTGTGAGTTAGCCAAATATCAATGATGAAGTATTTAAATAATAATAGAGTAATAAAGAGACAAAGTTCAGTGCATGTATATTTTACGATGACATTTTCATTACATTTCATGATATTGAATCCAATATATGTTTTATTTATCATTTGCTTTGTACCAACTGCATCTTAGCGACCTGTGTGAGTTCACATTAATTGGATGGTAGAAATAAAGGTGACTTAAATGTCATTTGTTGACTGTGTGTGAGGATTATTGACCTGACCTTCGATCTCCTAGGGATAGCCCCTTAAAGAGCACTTTTAATTAAATCAGAGCAAGATGTTACTTTAGAAGTGGACCTAGTATGTCTGAGGAGTTTTTGTCTGTGGGGGCTTGGAAAACAGAATGAGCAGGATTAACTGTGGAATGAATGAGTCTTTCAACACAAATTGCTTATTAAGACAGTGGAATAAACGTACCTGCACAGGTCCTTCTGCACAAACTGCCCCACTTGGCCAGAGGGAAATACTAATGGTCTCGCAAAATATCAAAATCATTGATGGGTGAATGTACAAATTTTTGTGTGGGAAATTATTCATCAGTAATTACAGTGACAGTTGTGATGCTGTGGGGAATCCTGGATCAGAGAAGCTACATATCATGTCTTAAAGTTTTTCACCAAATGCCCTCCATTTCCTCTTAAACAATCTGAATCCAATCTTTTGTTCCTGTTTTGACAAACTAAAAATATGTTTTCCCAACGTTAACCAAACGGTTTTTATGCTTAACCCTCACCGTGGATGGGAATCCTGTTCTTAATTCTGAGGTGAGACTCTTGGTAGACCAACCCAACTATGTTCTGTATAATTATGGTAATTCTTCATTCAGTCAAAAAAAGCACAATTCAGAAACAAATTAATTTAATACTTTATAGAAAAATATTCAATTTCACACAGATGCTTTATTTTATTTTATGGCTTTTTGATGTGATACTATTTTGCGTCATCATGGGAAAGCGAGACAAACTTAATTTAACAAAATATAAATATAGCTCGACAGATCGGTGACATAATGAGTATCACTATTGCCTTACAGCAAGCAGGTTGAAATACAATTAAAATGTGGGATTTTGATTTGTGGAGTTTGCATGTTCTCTCTGGTTCTGTGTGGGTTCACCAGGTTTTTCCTGCTTTGTCCTTTCTCCAAAAACATGCAGCACATGTGAATTAGCCTATGGTTACAAATGTGAGTCAGAAGGGTTATTTGTATTTATATGGGGCTCTATGATGAACTGGTGACTTGTTCATGGTGAACTCTGCCTCCTGCCCAAAGTCATGTTGGAGTAGCACCAGAATGACCCCTACATTAAATAAGAATTTACACAAAATGAATGAATAAATGAATGAATAACCAATCTTGCTGACTGAGGGGCATGAATGCAGAACAATAAATGCTATTACTGCATTCAAAAAGAGCATATGTAATGACAAAGCTACTGAAAGACAGCAGAACAAGAATGGCCCCCAGGCTGCTTTTAAAAGAGACACTTAGAGAATTATAACACAAATACAAAGCATAGCTTTAACTACAAAGTACCTCTATAAGGGATGAACCCAAAGTGAAAGAAAAGCTTGGTCCTTGTGTACAGTGTGAGTTCTGTAGCAGATTGGTAATACTAACCGTATTTGTCACTATTATTTATGTGCTTCAAAGAAATCATTTGTGTAAAATTTGGAGCTGATGTGTAACTAAAGCTGTGTGATGCCTTGTATTATTTTGAGGAGGATGTCGTCATGAGGTTTAAGATAAGTTAATCCTTTACTTGTCCCACAGTGTTTCTGTGGTGAGTTAACACAGTAATGTGTAGCTGAAGACCAGTCGTATCCAGTAGACCCCCACCATTCCTCTCTGTTCACGACTTCAGCGTCTCCCCCGCTGAACGGTTTACCCTCTCATAACTCCATGCCCGTCTCCATCCAAAGGTGCCCCCAGCTGCGTCCTAGTTACCCCCCACCGCAGACACAAAGAGCCATTTGAAAATCCCTCCTCTAATTAACCTTCAGCCTGGAAGGTATTTATATCTTCGTTTTTTGATGCAGCGGTAGACAGGAAGCAGAGGAGATCAGAAGAGCGAGAGAGAGGAAGGTGAGGAAGAGGAGGAGGGGAAAAGGGGCAAAAGATGCTGAGAAATGAATGTGAGCAAGTCGCTGGGATTTAATGGAAAAAAGTTGGGTGCAGGTGATTGAGTTAAGGAAAAATAGAAGTACATGCAAAATATTAACATCAATGAATAATTTCTAATGTCTTATTTTTAGGCACAATGATCAAATAAGATCTCAATGCGAGCTTCCTGTTAATAGGTGACTGGACTGCAGACTCAGTATTACCAGTAAGTATGTGGAGATATTTTTACTAAAATGTCTCCAGATAATTGTTTATTTGAATGGAGCCTGTCGGGGGGGGGGGGGGGGGGGGTATAACATGGTGAACGTCTGCCGAAAGAGTTCAACCAGGCTCAATGTTTTACTGCGATGTACTAGTTTTGGTACATGAATCAATCACGCGCAACCATGCTCAAAATTCTTTGTGGAAATAATTTTAAACCTGCAATATTTCTAATTTCTGGTTACTCTACATATTGTAGGATGAATTGCTACACAAAATGAATAGACGCATGCCAAAGCAGAAGAAAATCAACATTAGAATAAGATTTAAGTTGTATTTTTCCCCGTTTGCACGAGAACAATATGGTGGAGTTTTGATAAATCTTCAGTCTGTAGCCTATTTTCAACATTTTACAGCTTCAATCCCCAAAAATGGTGTTTTCACATACAGTAAATGGACTGCCATCAAAATAACAAATTTTTGTGATGTAATTGATGGGAAAACTGATGATTTGTTCTCTGTGGGGGGAGGGGGGGGAGTGCCTTTGTGACCACAGAGCCAGTTAGTTCTCTCCTGACCTGCAGTTAAACTGGAAAAGGCACAGATTGTGTCTGATAGAGTTGAACGTGGCTTTTCTTCTTTCTGTTCTTTACACTGACTGTTTCAGGTTTGTGTTTTTTCTGTAATTGTACTTTTACTACTTGGTGTACACACAGTAGAACCACCATGCAGTAGTGTTAGTTTGATAATACAATCCCACTGGGTTTTTTGAGTTGCTTGGACTCCAGGAGACCAACAGCAGCAGCCTGCGGGTAACAAGACATCAATCCTCTGCCCTGCCTGTTTGTCTCACGAGTCGATCGCTGAATTCTTCTTAATTTCTGTCTTGTTCTTTCCACAGCATTTCAGTGTGAGAATCTGAAATAAGACACACTGTTGTCTTTTTCATCTGGGGACAGAAACCCTATTCTTATTGAGTATGCAGCTGGAGAGATAGTGATAATAGTGAACCAAACGTTACCTACAAGAGTTTTATCTACACGCAACCGTTTGTTTTTATATCATGTTAAAGATCTGGTTGCTTTTTACTCGTCTGTATCCCATTGTATGATGAAGGAAAGTGTGGATGACAGAAGAGGTAATGAAATATAAGAAGAACAAGAGTGAAATAGTGTCTAGCAGGTAGCAGAAGGTACAGTAATATAGAGTAGGAGTCGAGAGAGGAGAAAGGGAATCGTTTCAAGTTTCCATCATTTACCGTGCCACCTTTCTGTCACTCCCCCCCTCTCACAGAGGCTGATGGGGGGGTCTAAGGAGGGTAGAGTTACCCGGCTACCATCCCCTGCTGGCTGCTGCTCTTTTAAATTTCTAGTTACAGTCTGCAGACCGACTTCATAAAGGCTGTTTAATCAGCTACAGAAGAACAGAGCAGGTTCACTGAAGTACCTGGTGATTGTAATGAGTGCTACCAATTCTCACACTAATGCAGCTTAATGCAAAATAATGATAATTATAGTTTGTGGGTAGTGGACCATCAATCATCAGCTGAATGAGGTAGATAAGCCATTATTTTATTTAAATGCCTTAACTATATTTTTGATTAGAAGGCATGATGTATTTCATGATGAATATTTTAGCAGCAAGAAATACTTTAAAAGAAAAGAGGCACCATATACTGTAGTTTTTACATATATCGGTAATGTTGCTGCCAAAACTGAATTAAAATTTAAAAAAGTTATTTTTTTAAGTTCTGTCATTGAAGTCTGCAGTGTTGCATTACACAATAGTACTCAAAGCTCGCCTAGCAGGCAGGTACTTTATATTAGAATAAAGAATAAAATATGATTTACCAGAGAAAGAGAATAAGAGAGAGAGAGCTTAGGACACATTAAGACAATGAAGCCATTCATATCCACAAAGTAGTATTAATAATGTATATAATATAATATAGGGTGGCATGATGGTGCAGCGAGTAGGGCTGTCGCCTCTCCGCAAGAAGATTCCAGGTTTGATTCTTTTCTGAATGTTCTTCCCATGTCTGCGTGGGTTCTCTCCGGTTATCCAGCTTCCTGCTACCCAAAAAACATGCAGATCACCCAGTTCACTTAAGCTGCAGTTCAAAAAATAGTCACATTGAGTTACTGTTTAGTAATAATCTTTATTTTCCGTCAAATATGAAAAAATTTCACCAATAACACTATTTTTCATTCTACTCTTATTTCACCTTGGATTTTTCAATCATTATTTGAGTACGTCTCTGGTCTGATGATGTCAAATTTAAGGAATACATCCTGTTCTGATTGGTGTAGTTATTTTAAACCACATCATTTGTTGTGCCAAGTTCTATATGGCTGCTGAGAATTACACGCACCACCTCAGAATGTCCGCCGTGAAGACATAAACCAAGAGATGACGATTTCACCGTCAAACTCTGTAAAAGAAAGAGACTCTTTTGGGTGGATGGTCGCCTGAAAGAGTCTGGGTTCTGCCCGGAGTTTCTTCCTCAATGAGGAATAATGTCAACCAGATGTTATCTTGTCTTTGTCGTGGGTAAAAAGGTCGACAAATCTTTTTCTTTGCAGTGTTTTTATGACATAACACCAGAGAATACAGAATATAGGTAATCAAACATTCCCACAATGTTAAAACTACCACTTCCGCTTGAGGTACAAATTGATATAATTGTCCTGTTGGTATCGTTTTGGCTCATTTGTTGTCTCATCTAGACATATTCTACATACTGCATTGCATCAACCTAATTTGGGAGTATGCCTCATCTGTTCCTGGCTGCATTCCACTACATAAGTATATTGTAACATGAATTTTATTTGTGTTTCAGTTGAAGACCCACGGCCCAAGCTTCACTCGTCTCCACGCTCCATGGCCGGTGCTTTGTCGAGAGGCTGAGTTCCTCAAGATTAAAGTTCCCACAAAGACGGTAAGTCTAGGTTTCTGGGTCGATGAAGAGAAGCTACAGTATCTGTTGGTGTGTGATCATCTCTGGTGTCTCAGATCGACAGACATCTCATTTCAATCAACGTTCATACAGAAAACAAATCGTCCATGGAGAAGAAACATAATCAGGATTAAATAGAGTCCTACTGCATACTAATCTAATCAGATAATATTTGATATTATATAATATAGCCCATATTAGGCTTTCATTTCTAAAACGACTCTCTTTAACAGTGTTACAATAATTTGATGAACTGCGTGTTGTGTGTCTTTTCAGAGTTATGAACTTAAAGAGGAAAGTGGTTTTGGCTCCAGTATGAGTACAGTGTGGAGGAAAATGAACCAACCTTTCCAGCCCAAAGTCCCACATCAGGACCACGAACGCACAAAGTTCCTCTCACATTGTTTCTCCAGGGACAAACTACACCTGTAAGACGTACACACACGGCACACACGCCGCACATGCAACCTTAATAAAGCCATGCAACTAAGATATGCAACTGTCAACCATATATATATATACACACCATATTTACAGAAATCAAGAATAAAAACTTGTAATTTAAAAGACAGACTTGAAGAAAAGCATGAAATTGTCACACAAAAATATAAATGTTTATATTTTGTTCAAAAATGGGCTCGTTTAAATATCCTTGTTTAATTCTAGAATTTTAAAGTCCAAATAATGTTTTAGAGCATTTATATGTTTTTTTTCCAAGTTGTTATACTATTGTCAGATATTAAATAACTTCTCTAGCCTGAAAACATAGTAGAAGTCTGTGTTCTGAAGGATCAACAAATAGTTGATCACAATACTTTTCTGTTTATATGTCTGTCACATCCTCTGTAAAGGACATAGTTCAGTCTGAACTGTTTCTTTTCAGGTACAACATCACATCCAAAGACACATTCTTTGACAACGCCACGAGAGGCAGAATAGTTAAGTGTGCATTCATATTTTAATTAGTGTCTCCGTGATGTGTCACACTTGTTGAGGATTAACTCGTACGTCTGGTCTAATAATCCCACATCTTCCGCAGGCTTACGAGATCCTGAGACGGACAGTTTGTGTACGAACCTGTCAGACCATAGGTGAGGATAAAGAGCAGTTAGACACTCCTCCTGTCCCAAGGTTACATGTAAAGTTTCTGCCTGGAAACATATGGAAATCTCAAGTTAATATTTAGATTTCTGCTTCTTGTAGTAAGTAATAATCATGAGATACATGTAGTCCTGAAATGAGTGTGTCAGTTACAGTTTAAAGACAGGCTTATAATCATCTGATATTGGGACTATTAAAGGTTTATCTTATCTTAGCACCATCTCATTCAGCACAATCTGCAATCAGGCCAGCGTGGGTCCTTGTTGTAGTGTCTGAATGTCTGCAGACAGATTTTAATAGATAGTCAGATATAGCAGCATATGTATTAATGGCACCCATCAGGCCCATATAGGAATGAGCTGACACCATTTTCATTTTCAGTAATCCACCATATGTCTGGTTGGCTTCCCCTTCGCAGCAGAAGGTCTCTGCTGGCGGGTCCTGCTGGACCTGCAGGGCAAAAAGAAAATAGAGTTGCATCTATTTAACCTCTATTTCCTCTTTCCCAGTTTATCATTGGAACATGAATTTTGTCTCACACACACACACACACACACACACACACACACACACACACACACACACACACACACACACACACACACACACACACACACACACACACACACACACACACACACACACACACACACACATATGCACAGAGCCCACTCCCAGTGTCTCAGTTGTCCTTCTCTCTCCTTTACAAGTGGGTCACTCTTCCAGGGTCTAGCAGAGATTGAAGCTGGGGCCTCTGGGAGTTGTGGTTTTCTCTGGCCAGTTCAGTGAGCATTTGTGTGTTTGTGTGTGTGTGTGTGTGTGTGTGTGTGTGTGTGTGCTTGTGTAAGCGTTGGTCATGCCTTTCATTAATAGCACATCTAATCACTGCATCACAGTCCCTTTGAGGAACAGATAATTAATTGATTAATGACTTTGATGAAAAAGCCGGCGGTGTGTGCCAGGTCATTTGACATGACCGCGTCCGCTGTGACACAAAGCACACCTTCACTCCTGACAGGAAGTTTTCCAGATTAAAATCTGTACCCACGTAACCCGTCAAATCACAGTCTGGATGAGGCCTGATTTGTGCTCTACTTAGAGCGGATACAGCCGCTGTAAGAAGGCTAGTTTTTAGTAAGTGGTGGCTGAATTCATGTCTCCCTGACTTGTGGGAATACTGTCAATGTTAGCGTCAGTTTGAAGACAGAAACAAAGGAACTGGATCCAATGCTGAAGGTATATTTGAATCATCAAGATGACTAGTGCACTTTTAAAATAACAACTGTATTTTTTTTTTTCTGGGATGTATTATTACAACAGACTTTACCACCTTCATCTCATCTGCAATATCAACAATATCTGAGAAAAAGGGGCTGACGGGTCGATGCTAAATTGGCTTGTGTAGTTCCCGTCCTCAGAATTCAAATTAAACAACTCTCTCATTACAATATGTTGTCAACCAATTCATACAGTGAGTTTTGGTGATCATCGTGTTACATTGCTGGTTCAACCATCCATTCAGTCCCATTAGACTATGTGCGTTGTACACGTCTCCATCAGTTCATCTTGAGTGAACGCAGCTCGATGTTTAGTGAACCTTTTGCAATCCTTTTAATCACATCTTGAAGCCATTTAGTGTAAGACAACATCATGGTTAAAATCTGATTCCTCTCTAGGGGATATAATCTGTGATTTACGTGAAAATCACAGCAAAGTTGGAGCGATTATTTGAATAACAGGGAATTAAGAAGTCAATAATTTCATAACAGCTGATAACATGATAAATTTGCCTGTTTTTGAAATGTAATAGCCAGATAATGTAATAACTGGCTAATAGTGTAATAATGTTGGCTATTAAAGTAATAATTAAGGGTTAGAGTTCGAGTTACGGAAAGGTTTAGAGTTACGGTTTTGGTTCAGGGTTAGGGTTAGGATTAGGTTTAGAGTTAGGTTTTGGTTCAGGGTTAGGGTTAGGATTAGGTTTAGAGTTACGGTTTTGGTTCAGGGTTAGGGTTAGGATTAGGTTTAGAGTTAGGTTTTGGTTCAGGGTTAGGGTTAGGATTAGGTTTAGAGTTAGGTTTTGGTTCAGGGTTAGGGGTTACGGTTAGTAATAAATTATTACATCACGAGCAAAAAGTTGCTACATTATTGCTTCAAGGCTTTTGTTACGTTATCAGCCTATTACATTTTGGCAAATTTATCATGCTGTGGGCTGTTATTACATTATCAGCTGTTATTACATTATCGACTGTTAATACTTTATTGGCTTTAACAGAGCAGAAGGAGAAAAGTACACTCAGTTACTCTCTGAATGTTTTTTTTGTCTCCTTCACTCTGTCTTTTCCAGGCATCAGCACTTTGATAGCCAAAGGCGTGTACGACGCTGCCTTCCCTCTCCATGATGTATGTGTGAGGTTTGGAATTCCCACTAGACGCCCAATGACTACAATTTATTTCACTGCAGTATTCAGTTTGCAACTGATAGGGACTTGATTAAAATATCAATGTTTGTTGCACCTTTTTCTGTTTTCTCTTCATGATTGGCCAAACATGAGAAGTTTCCAAAGTAAAGGTGGCCAGAATAATTGGTGCTTACAATAATTTTAACATAATAAGCTAATAGGATCACTGGGAGATAGATTTCCCACTGGAGTCACTGTTAAGCTGATAGATAAATGTATTTTGACAAAATCTTTGTGCCTTATTACATGCCTGCCATAGCATTTAGAATGTTAAAGGATAAGTCACTGATATGTATTGCGTAACGGTGTGTGCTTAGGATTTTCACCCTCTGTCTTTGCTTCACAGGGTGACTATAGGTTCATCGGACACCTTGAGGAGAGGAGTGACAGACAAGTAGACCTACTCCTCTCATTTCTCTCCATTCTCCTCTTCCCTTCCTCTTTCTTCTCATTTGTCTCTAATGAAAAATCTGGAATCAGGCATAGAATTGGGCATAAATACTATTCTACACACCTGTTAAACTTACCTGACACATGCCCCCAACACCAACACAAACATTCATGGACGCTCATTCTCTACTTTTGTACATTTGGTGAAAATGTGGAAAATTTTATAGTCACATTTATTTTAAATATTTTTATTTGACAGACAATCACATTACCCAAGAATGCATCAAATATTTTTGACTTGCTGCTTTATCATTTGCCTGTTGATGGTGTGTTTGTCAGCTGTCGTTACTTTGAATATACCATTATCTTCATTATCACATAGAAGAACATAGCAAAAAATATGGATACAATTTTGTACATAATAGGGATTTCTACAGAAAATAAGGAATTTGGAGCTCATTAATAGAGGTGGAGTTGCCATTGGGGTGACATGCAAAATATAGATAAATTATAGATAGAAAATGCCCACACTGACCCCATCTCTGTCTCTTTCCTGTCAGGTTCTGCACGATGAATGGGCCAAATACTCAGCCTTTTACAAATACCAGCCCATCGATCTGGTCAGGTAAAACAGACACGGCACCAGTCAGTCACATGTTTTTCTTTAGTCAAAATTCACATTGTATGATAAATGCAATTTGTCATCTGATAAGTGAGACACAACAACATTGTGCATCACTTCACGCGCATGAACATTACAAAAATGTTCAAGTCATTCTTCTTACTGTATTTTGCCCATTTTTGACAAGACAAATTATTTTCAACGTTCATGTCTGTATTCATATCTTTTTTTTTCCTATCATGTATTTTTTTTCCTGAGCTCTAATTAAAAATAATTTTATAGACAATAACTGAAATGTATACATGTAGTAGTAGGTATCATGTAAATGTTATTAAATTTTTTGTTTATGATGCCTGTCAAATAAATTTGATGAAAACACACCAGGACTTTTTTTTTTTTCATGCTTTAGGTCAGTCTCTTGAAATATAGGAGGCAGAGTGTGCAAACAAGTCTGGGCTCAGAGTAATTAATTCAAAACTGAAATAAAACAGCTCTTACTCTATTTATCATTTTATTTTTAACACCTCTGTCTAGTGCGCTTGTTTAATTTTCCCCAAACTGAACTCAAATCTCACTTTCATCTTCTAATCTGTGATCTCTTCTCTCACAGGAAATACTTTGGGGAAAAGATCGGTCTTTACTTTGCGTGGCTTGGCGTTTACACCCAGCTGCTGATCCCAGCCTCCATTGTGGGAATCATTGTGTTTAGCTATGGGGTGGCAACTGTGGATACCAACATACCCAGGTACTGCAAATCACACTGCAACTCACAGGTTCTGATTTCAAATTGGAATCAGAATTAGCATATGAACAGGAGTTCATGTACAATACTAACAAAGGAAGAATTCATAATATTAACATTTCCTCCCAACACATGTTAGATTTATGCACACGTGCCCTGAAGCACGCTCGCTAGACAGGGATTACCCAGATACCTGCTGCACTCGGCTCCAACTGGGGTTGTGTGTGGGAAGGAACGCAGAGCGTATGGTACAACAGAGGCAGTGTGAGTGTATGTGTGTGTGTGTGTGTGTGTGTCCTGATGTAAAGGGTTATTGCTGCAGCAACAATCTTTTCAGCTCAGAACTGGAAATTTATTGCAAAGTCAGTTTTAAATTGGCTAGTTGAGGATGGATCACTGAATAGCTTTTCAATTTAGGGCAAACAGCTGACTGCGTGTGTGTGTGTGTGTGTGTGTGTGTGTGTGTGTGTGTGCGCGCCATTCTGACTATGTAATGTAATGTAATATACTTTAATAGGGAAATTGTTAGCACACTGTAGACAACAGTTAGTAAATCACATGCATAGTGTTTACAGGCCCGTAACACACACACACACACACACACACACACACACACACACACACACACACACACACACACACACACACACACACACACACACACACACACACACACACACACACACACAAACACAAACACACACACACACACACACAGACATCTTTACCTGCTTTGAATATTAAATTCTAACCAGGTTCAACTTCACTCCATTCATTTAATTGAAAAAATAATTACTGATTAATAACCTTTTGGAACATAACTTATTGCTAACTGCTTATCAGTGAAGTCTTCATGTTTTAGCCAACAATTTAGCAAGAGGTTAGCTCCCAGCTAGCTGTTGTTGTTGTCACTTCCTTTGGTTACTGTAGGCTGAAAAATAACTTCTCACCTATTTAAAGAAGTCCTACAGATCACACTGTCCACTATTTGTCCATATTTACAATGCATTTCAGTTAGCAATCATATGTTCACAATGTTATAACCAACAACCTATTACAAAACATCATGCCGTTATTTGTGCACATCCCCCCATAGCTCCTGATTTCTGAAAACTTTAGATGGCTTAAACTCTAAAAAGACTAAATATCAGTTCAGACAAACAACCCATGAATTTCAAAAGTTTGTCACAACAGCAGAACATAAATAGTCACTACAGATATGTTTACATAGAGGCATTGAGGAGTGATTAGCAAACTTAATTAACCCACTAACTGGAGCGTACAGGGGGCTTCTGGGGTCACGGTGGGACTAAAAGTTCAGGCAGCAGCGACATTGTTTATCGATTAAATGACAGATTGGGAAAACTAGCTGAATAAATGACCGGGCTTATTACAGCCAAGCAGCAGCCATCGACACCATGTTTTTAAAAACGTGTTTTGCTGTTGGGATGTTAAGATATTATCTAGAATTATAGAGAAAGTTCTTCTAAAACTAGAAGCTTAAAAGCGGTGATGTGTGTCCGTTAGTCCACCAAATATCTTCTCAACCGTTGCAGATAGAAAGATGACCTTGACCTTGACAAAACTAGGTCAAGGTCAAATTTTAACTTTTGTACACTCAAGACACGGAGATAGATAAGATAGATAGACGAGGGAGAAGCGAGAGTAAGACCATAGATCAAAGCTACTGCTTTGATGGCGATGCAGGACGGTTTGTTGTATGTGTTTGTAGGTTGTTGTGTTGATGTCTAAACTGTGTGTTCCGTGACCTTAGAAGTGATTTTCTGCCCCCTCAGTCAGGAGATGTGCGACGAAAGTCTCAATTTCACCATGTGTCCTCTCTGTGACGGAGCTTGTGACTTCTGGCACCTCAGCACCGCCTGCGGCACTGCCAGAGCCTCGCACCTCTTCGACAACCCCGCCACCGTCTTCTTCGCCATCTTCATGTCATTGTGGGGTGAGATTACTTTTGCGTGTGTGTGTGTGTGTGTGTGTGTGTGTATGTATGTGTGTGCATATGTGAGTGTGTGTTTGTGTGAGAGAGACCGTTCTGTTTGTGGTTTGAATGTTCCAAATCTGGGATGATTTCATGCAGTCAGATCTCCCTTATTACCATAATCCACCGTCTCATATTAACTTATTGTCCATAAAGTCTTTACAAGAGAATGAGCATTGACAAGAAAGATGTACTCTAGTTACAACTGAACGTTCCAGAACCCATACAGCTCTACTGTGTTTATCACACTGCATCTGCCCAAAATACCTTTGATGACATTTATAAAAAACGTCTTATCGTTTGTCAAAAAGCTCTGCAGTCTGAATAGAGGCCTCCTGTATTCTAGATTTAGGCCTCTGGGTCCGTACAGGTAGTCCTCAGCTTACAAACACAATTGGTTCTGAGAGGTTGTTCCTAAATTGAATTGTTTGAAGTCATTATTTACTAAATGTCACTCTATAATTGCCATTTGAGATCATTTAATTATTCTAAATACGGTCGTTACTACTCTAAATACAAAAAGTACATTTCCCTAAAACTTACTGTACTAGAGACAATTACAGAACATAAAAACAACTCATAATGAAATTAAATAACATGTACAGGTCTTTTCGAGTTAAGTCGCTCTTTATTATACGTCGGTGCGCAGCCACAGTCAGATGTTAATGTTGATGATCCACTGTAATGTAGCTTATCCTTGGTGTGGAGGAAGAGGAGCAGGAGGGAGGTGTTATCATCAGAGATGGTCAGCATTTGTGTGTGTGTCTATATACTGTACATACCATGATAAACAGTAAAGTATCCAAGGTAGGAAGCCTGACGCTCTGAGGCGCTCAGAAACAAGAATAAGAATAAGAGGGGGACTTCAGTGTTAGAGCTGCATGATTACAGTGGTGCTGCCCCCATGGAGGTTGTGGCAGAAAATGGAACTGCAGCACAATAGTCAGATATGTTGGCGTGTGTTGGTTCATATTTACGAATGTTCATAAGTCAAATGTTCTTATCTTGAGGACTATCTGTATTTGGTGATTCACCAAATGACCCAACTGAGTTCTGAGATTCAGTCCACGATCTCGCTGCTCATTGTTAAACTGTGCTCCCATCAAAAATGGGAGCACATTTTTGATTCTCTTCAGAGAATCTGAAGAGACTTTCATTCATTCATCCTGGTGATTTGAATAAACCAACTGAGATACAGGTCATGGGTTCTGATGGGTACAGGCGAGCAGCGGGGTGAGAACATTTCAGGGACTATCAATGAAATGATTTAGTGTTTTTTTGTGTGTTTGAGTAGCTGTGCTGTTCTTGGAACACTGGAAGCGCCGTCAGATCAGTTTGAGCTTCAGTTGGGATTTGACAGGCATCGAGGAAGACGAGGTATGAACAGCGTACATGCACATATCACACACAGTTAGTTAGGATTCAACAAATCTTCATCAACAAGACAGAATTCCAATATGAGTGTAAGATTCAAGTCTACATGCGCCAAATCATTTATACACACATTAATCATTGTCCGGTTTTTCTCCTTAGGAACATCCCAGACCCAAATATGAGACCATCCTCCTTCAAAAACGACAAAGGAAGCAGAAGAATAAGAATAAGAAAAAGAAGAAAAAGAATGAGGTAAGGAAGACTGGAGGCCACATTTCCAAAAAGCCCATTTTTCTAGTTATGTGTAGGCAAGCACATGAATTGTGCTGAACCCGACTGTCAACAACATCCGTAAAGTGTTATACAGAACAACTCATCATTTTTTCCCCTTACACGTATATCCAGAACTGCCTTTAATAGAGGGCAAACTGCAACTCCATTTCTCCGCTATCAAAACCATCAAAAGCATCAAGGCCATAAACCTTACCACAAAAATATCACTCTTTATATGGATTTATTAAACTTTACTGTGTTGTTTTGTGTCATAGTCTTCATGCAATCCTGGAACAACGAAACCAACAAAGAGAAGAAGTCTAACCTGGGATTAATTAGGTTATGGATTACAAGATCAATTTAAATAACATCGAGTCTTAAAACAAACTTTATATTTCCATGTGTCATTTAGTAGACAGAATTAAAAAGAAGCTTCCGGTTGGTAACACTATCCTGTGTTGTGAATGCAGTATCAGATGATCGGGAAACGGTTCCACCTGGCTGAGCGTTTATTTTCTTCTTTTTTTTTTTTTTAATCCCTTGGCTCCTAATGATCTAATCTGATGCAAACATCGGGTTTATCGTCTAATAATTAGGAACATTCTGTGGATTTGGTCAATCACAATGAGTCCTTTTAACCCAAGTGGATGGCTCCATGCCACAATCAAACTGAAGCAGTATTCACAATAAAGGCAGATAGAAATGTGTCTGGAAAGTTTGTAGTGTGTGTGTGTGTGTGTGTGTGTGTGTGTGTGTGTGTGTGTGTGTGTGTGTGTGTGTAATATGTCCCTCTATCTTGCAGCCCCAAAAGCAGGAGGATAGGACAGTGACAGGGAAGGACAGATGGAGGCAAAAACTTCTGTCTGCCATGGCTGCAGGAATACCGGTAACCTCCTCTCCTCTCCTCTCCTCTCCTCTCCTCTCCTCTCCTCTCCTCTCCTCTCCTCTCCTCTCCTCTCCTCTCCTCTCCTCTCCTCTCCTCTCCTCTCCTCTCCTCTCCTCTCCTCTCCTTTCCTCTCCTCTCCTCTCCTCTCCTCCTCTCTTCTTCCAGGCTGCAGTCTGTCTGTTCTTCCCTTCCTGTCCCATCTTCTGGCTTCTACTGTCTCAACTCCTCAGGTATTTTTTCTTCATCTTTTCTTCCCCATCAAAATCTTCATTTTAAATGTAGTAAAAGTTTGGTGGAAAGATTTATTTCCTTGAATTTCTGAGTCTGTTGCTGAGCTGAACTTGAATATTGCATATACCAAACCACACGTCTACCTGGTGCAGGGTGCAGGATTTCCATATAACAAAGTAATTTAGTTCCAAAAGTCAGTATTTCCAGTGCCTGACCACTGATGGAGCCCATTTGCTGCAGACATTTTTGCTCCTTCTTGCATAAATCCAGTGTATTTGGTAGGCATGAGGGAACAGAATGTATCTACCTTCAGCGGTAGAGGAGTCAACCCTTGTACCGATATTGTTAGGATGAATAAAAACAGCGACGGCGTGTCTGGAAGCTCCAGCAGATGGACTGCTCTGGTTCCAATGAAAAGGGAAATGTTCAAAAATATAGTCACCAAAAGATACAACTTTGAGCCTTCAGGGATTTTGTGCTCTCCCACAGTTTCTGTGATGTTCCATCCACGTATGGGATGACTATAGTTTTGGTGGATGTTGTTTTTTGTCTGTTGAAGATTCCTTGATGAGTTGATGAGTGTCGAATCATTTATTTACAGCTTTCTGAAACTGTGTGTTTTCTTCTTCTTCTTGGCCTTCAGCCTTTGCATGAACACTTTATGTACGACGTGTGCGTCTTTGCGTCTTTGACGCACATTTTTCGACAGGGGCGCACGATCGTCAGACAGCGTGCGGCCCTGACGATCACGGGTCAACAAAAGTATTAACAATTTTTTCCATTTCTCCACTTAAATTTCAAACCCGGAAATCGCCATTATGCTTTTATGCTATTTTTTATGACTACCAGGCTTTAACATTTTGTTAAAACTAATATATAATTTCACTCTTTTTTTTTTTTCATTTTAACTTTAACAGTTATGATGTTATTAATAAAATCATTTAAATTACTGTAACAGTTTGTTTTAGTTTTTATATTGTACTATTGGCAAAACTCAATCCTTGCGTACACTTCTACTGTATATTCTGGGATGGATAAACCTCATTTTGGGATACACAATTTTTTTCTTGAAGCGCATCCCAGGGATGCACTACATTCTTGAGGTAAAATGAACTCTGGGTACCCACGGTAGGGATATAGATCATGTCATCCATGTTTCTTTCGGTGCACCATCCTGATGGTTGAAACATTGATGTTGAACTGATTCCTTTTTCAGTGTAAAATGTTCAAACGCCGCAGACATTTTCGCTGACCTCCGCGAGGTTCTCCAGGTGTGATTAGGACGTACGTACTTCATGCTGTTTCTGTTTCATTTCTGCACCTTGGGCGACACAACGAAGCATTTTTCAAAAACTTTCAGTTCAGCTGTTTGTAGGACACAAATTAAAAAAAAACAAAAAAACAAAACAAAAAACAAAGAAAAAGACAATCAAAGGGTTTGACGTGAACAGAGAAACACTTAGACAAGCAGCACGACGCAGAGAGAGGGAGGGTGGGATGAGTGGGAGGGAGGCATGCTGGGCAGGAAGCCAGAGGTAAGATCATTGAACATCACTATGGCGACGTGGAGATCTCTTTCTTTCTGGCATGGAACAACACACACACGCACACACACACACACACACACACATGCGCACACACACACGCACACTATTTAATTCAGTTTGTGGCAGTGTTCTTTGCGTTTATTTTATGATGAGTGTGTTTTACTCTTTGTATCGCTGTGATGTAATCAGATTACTGTAAAGAAGTCAGACACGTCTTTATTTGTTCATACAGTAACACTGTTGGCACTTTGAAGTCTAGACAACACTGACAAACAGCCGTCGATGCTAATGATTTGAGTCACATCCAAAGGGCTGAAAATAGGGACACACACACACACACACAGACACACACACACACACACACAGATGTCAGTTTAAACCACACAGAGTCATCGCTACTGAAAATGAGTCAACATCCAGTTCCATTTTTATAAACTGGTATTTAATTTAGCGTCTCGTTCCTCTGCTTTCAAAGTAAGTACATGTTGTAACTCGTGTTGGCATGAAACTTTAGCGTGAACACAACTGCAATTTGAATTACTCCATCCGCTTGTACAAAAGTAGGTTTTCCATCCATTTTTCTTAGCACCGCTTTAGCCGCTGTCGCAGATATGACAATCCCTATGGAATACCCGTAATTCTGGATTTTTTTGCACTTCAAGGGCCGTCCAGAAAGTCATCAGCTACACTATTACAGTAATTTCTTGCTTCACAGCAATGACATTTCTCCTTTAGGTGTCAGTACTGTGTCTCCTAACGGCATTCTGAGACCAAATGTATTATATTTTTGTTACTTTTAGAGTGTTATTCAGACTTTAAAAAAAATATTTCACTAGATGGGTTTAGGGAAGTCTTAAGGTCAAGTCCTAGAGGTGAGGGATTTGTCCCACATTTGTCTCTCTACCAATCAGACTCATGTGACATCATGTAAAGAAATTCCTCAAAAGTGCATTCGTTGTGACAAAATGGGTTACGGACACCCAGAGATGAAGAAACAGAGAGACGGAGACAGGAGGATGAACAGAGGGGGCGAGTGACACAGAAAAAGAAAGACTATGAGTGAGACCGTCACATGGTGGAGGCTTTATTGGGCTTTTCTCAACGGAGGTGACAAACCAAATATAACACCGACCCATTTACTGCTGTCAGTCTCTCTGGTAGCTGTCCCCAACCAACTGTGTTACACACACACACACACACACACACACACACACACACACACACACACACACACACACACACACACACACACACACACAGGTCAGGATTTACTGGCATCTAGCATTGTGATTGCAGATTGCAAACACTTGAAGTTTGTTTGTCCATTTGGGGCTGAAATAGAGAAACAGCAAAACAAATGTATGAATCCCACTTTGATGACACCTGGACTTGTTCTGTTTCTGACTGACATGACATGACAATCACTTTTCTCATGTGGCGGAAGAGTATTTGTGTTTGCAACAGTCTACATTGATTAAACGTAGAAATGCAAAGGCAACAGGCATGGTGATTCTGGTGATTAGGAAACACTTTATCTCAACGGTACTTACAACGATATAAGACAGAATACAAATGAAAAGAAATTAAAGTTGAAAATGTAATTTAATTTTAAAACAGATAAATATTTTAAATTCACCCAGAATTCATATGGAGTGAATAGCAGCAGGAGGCGAAGAAGAAGAGCTGACTAGATAGTTTTTTAACATATGGTCCATGTTGTGTCACACATCTCGTGCAGCTGCTATGAATACTAGTTTTACCAATAGATACACATTCTTAATCATGATAAATAGCTGTTCCTTTCATCTTTTGGATTTTTCCACAGTATTCCAGAAAGAGGATTTCATGGTGACTGTAACTGTTGCCCATTTTCTCCATATCATACATCCAAATAGATACACTCCAAATGGAGAATACATCATGTTAGATACTGATGATGGAGGATTCAGGTGGAATATGTCATCTTCACATGGATCTTTCCTTCATTTCCCTGCAGACTGTAATAATGGATGTGAAAAATATACTTTATTACGTGTGGAAACGTAGGGGAAAATTATTTTTAGCCAACAGACATTAATATTTATTAGTAATTTCCTCCAACAGACATTACAAATGATCTGAACCCAACCCTGACTGTTATTTTAGTAATAGTAATTAATTATAGAAACTCTTCAAGGTCTCTATGAAAAAAAGCAAATTTCAGTTTTAAGTTGTTCTCTAACTGTTTTATTTGGTTTTATTTAGTAGTCATCCCATAAATACTCTGGAAACAGGATTTTAATAATTATACTTGTTTTGTGTTACAAAAGCAGCATCAGGAGTTGTTAATGCTATAGAATCACCATTACAGGTTGTAGACAGAGTTACTTAAACTCTTAACCACTGATACTTCCACTGTATGTCTATGATGGCTCCATATAGTGTTTATTACTGTGACTAGAATAATCCATCACCACAGAACACATGAGAGTAAAAGGGACAGCAAATGAAGGCTGACAATACAATTTGCATTCATTTCTGCTAATAATTAAAGTGTTTTTTTATTTTTTGTAATTTTGTTGTTATTTTTTTATTTTTGGAGGGGAGAAAATACCATTTCTCATGGGATTTTAAAGGCAGACAAGTAAGTGGTGTTTACTGCTGGCTGCAATGTGCCACATTATTCACTAGATGGTGCTGTTGTCTTCCTAATACGCACATCTACAAATAACACGTGGACTGCACATCGTTCAGGTGTGTGTGTGTGTGTGTGTGTGTGTGTGTGTGTGTGTGTGTGTGTGTGTGTGTGTGTGTGTGTGTGTGTTATCGTCCCTAGTGGTTTTAGGGTCAGGGTGTCACACCAAACACACTCGTGTGGGATTTATAAGGGTGGGGTCAGCAGGTTAGAGAGTATCAGGAAACGTTTTTTCTTCTAAGTGTCTCCCCTTCGTAACACCATACCATCCTGATCTCCCAAAAATTGCTTGAATCTATGTGGAAAGAGAGAATTCAAACTGTATTTTCAATGAACATTAAAATCTAAAACCAAGCATGAACATTATCAGTGAAAAACACAATGCGGGGTAAACGAGTTCAACTTTTCAAAGTGACACAACAACTTTTATGTCTCCATTTGCTACTTTACTGTTTGTTTAATGTTTGTTTTACAAAAAATACCTTCACTAATTCACAACTTCCTTATTAACATTTTTCCAAGTCAGTTCTGAAGGAACTAAGACAGATGCCTCATTGGCTGTGGTTTGTCTGGGCATGTGAGAGTCCATTAAATGAAAACATTTGTTCCGAGTTGATCTCTAAATCGAGGATGCAGACGGTGAAATGAGCTATTGTGCTCCTTTATGTCTCTCTGTTGAGATGTAATGACATTTCCTGTGGAGGCGGTGAAATAGAGATGCTGCTTCTTTAACTAACCTACTATTATCACATAACATTTGAAAGAAATTTGTTCATTTAAAAAAGAGGTTTATTTTGTGTGTGATGTCTGATCTGAGTAGGAGGCTCAGTGTTTTGCATCATCACTATCCCAACAAAGATTGATGAAGCATTGACCATTGTTTGAGTAACAGCCAACTTTTTCTGTTTCCCGCCTCCGGCCCCCTCCCTGTTCTTCCTGTCAGGCTGCAATAGAGAAGCTGACCTGGAAAGACCGTCTCCCTGGATACTTCATCAACGTTTCCTCTATCCTCTTCATGGTTTGTACATAAAGAAAAGATTCATGATTTTATTATTCACATGTATTTTTTTTTTTTAAAAAAAGGAATGAAGAAATGAAAGCACTTTAAATAGAAAAAATTATCCTGGATTTGACAGAGGAACTTTACATAAATGGTTCTCAGTGACCTACATTGGTGTATTCTTTGCAATATTAATTGCAGCCTCTCCACAGTGTGTATTGGACAAATATGTTTAAGCCATGACTAATTTATTACCTTTTTCTCCGTCTGCTCTCAGTTTGGCTTGACATTTTCAGCCGTTTTTGGCGTCATCATCTACCGTATAACAGTGTCGGCCCTGATGGCGATGAGCCCCGACCCGGAGACCAAGTCCAACGTCCGGGTAACAGTGACGGCCACTGCAGTCATCATCAATCTGGTGGTTATTCTGATCCTGGATGAAATCTACGGCGCTGTGGCTTTGTGGCTGACTGAGTTTGGTACAGAAACACATGCATTCATTTACTCTGATGGAACCACATGCTGGCTTAATCATTATACTGAAGGCCTTGTCATAATACCAGTTTTAGGATTCTCATTTAAACGTGAGCAATAAAGGTAAAGAAGTGTAATCTGATTTGACATTTTATAATATTTATTATTTATAGTACAAAATCACTTTTCAGTTAATCAGTTGGCAATTTTATGTCCATCCTTATTTCTTTAAACTTTATTTATGACATATTTATTCAAATCTAACATACATCAGCTTCATGATGGAGTAAAAAAAAGACTTTTTAAACATTAACACAAAGATTTATTCACACAGGTAACAAAAAACACACTCGCTCATTAATAAATGCGTTATTTTGAATATTACTTTCAATTTCTGTTTTTTATTCTTATAAATCTACAGACTGGTCCTTTAGGCAGGCATATACACCCAGTCTCATAGCATATGTGGCATACGTTCAATAAATACTTTTGAAATATCTGGACATAAAGCAAAACTAAATTCAAATCAAAAGCATATCTATACATAAAGAAATAAACCGTAAAAGGTAAAGTAGAAATATTGTAATAATCAAAATGTTTTTCACACATGATTCCATTTGTAGAAATCTATCCAGAAAACACCAAGAAATTATCTAAAAGGAACTCAATTAAAAATCTGTCATGGATTTGAATAAAAATGAATTTAGGAATACGATTGATTGTAGAATATATAAAAATGTCCTTAAAGGGGATTCAATTATTTTTCTGACTATTGCCAAATTTGTCCGAACACGTTTTATGTTTATTTAGTCTTAATATGATAGAATTCCACCACCTCCACCAAATCTTTATCAGAAAAATAATCAAAAATGTTTTAGGTGATCGTTCAAGTCATAAAACTCAACTGACTTGACAACTCCCACCGTCCTCAGAACACAAAACCCATTTATGACATACAATATGGGACACATTTCATTTACTAGAAATACTTTTGACTTCATGTGTGTCAACCTTGTTCGTTATTCTCTTCCTATCTTCACACTTGCCAATTTCACCTGTTTTACCTTTTTTTTTTTTTCCAGAGATTCCTAAAACAGAAACCAACTTCGAGGAGCGTCTCATCCTGAAAGCCTTCTTGCTCAAGTTCATGAACGCATATGCACCAATCTTTTATGTAGCTTTCTTCAAGGGACGGTAAGTCCTGCAATTTGCTTGTTCGCGTAAAAAAAAAAAAAAAAAAAATCACACACAAAAAAAAAGGATAGAAAAAAATCTGTCTCACACACACACACACACACACACACACACACACACACACACACACACACACACACACACACATGCAACGTGATTAGAATGTGCTTTGATCTGCATTAACACATCTGGAGTATTGTGATGCGGTTTAAGTAAACACAGTCTGCACATGTTGGCATTTCAACCCATCATAACGTTGATACAGATTTCATTTAATATCAGGTGTAAACAGGGTGAAAGTGATCTGTCTCAGTCCTCATTGTGCATTTGTGTATTTTTTTTTTTTTTCAGTTTTGCTGGTCGACCTGGAAATTATGTTTATGTCTTTAATGATTATCGGATGGAAGAGGTTTGTCATCCAACTGTGCAGCCCAGTTTCTTTCTATTTGGCATAAAATACTATGATGTGATGAGTAAGTCTGCAAATACAGTCTGATGTCTCCCCCAGTGTGCGCCGGGAGGCTGCCTCATTGAGCTGTGCATCCAGCTCAGCATCATCATGTTGGGAAAGCAGCTGATACAGAACAACATCTTTGAAATCGGCATCCCGTAAGTAGACGATCCTCTGTTTCTGCTCCGTCAGTAACACGTTCAGACTCGCTTTATGCTCTAAAGAAATGGAATGCAAATAGCAAAATGGACAAACAATATAATCAAAGGTGCAATAGTAGAAAGCAGTGCACTTTAAATACATACCTACATGCATACATGTTTAGTCACAGGCACTTTACAGAGACCCCCCTCCCCTTTCTTGTTAATAACATTCCTCACATGTCGGTGCAGTGGTATTTTATCTTGTGTGGTAGTTCAGCTTTTACATGCAAATCCAAGAAGTCAGTTTATAACAGAAGGTTTGACTTCAGGTTCCAGCGTTAAGTTTGCTGTAAGCATGGCTTGACCCTCCGACCTGTCTTCACCCAGCTTTCTTCAGGGTGTCCCAGCGGGCCACAGCACGCACCACCTTATCTTCTACATACCGTTAACATATCTGCTTCATATTCATCTACTAAAAAGCATCCACATTTGTGAACCACAGTTGTACAGTGTAGTGTGACCTGGTATCCAGCTTTATGGGGAATCTTTACAATGACGGCAGAGGTTTTCACTTATTTTCGTCATATCAGGAAAACATTGGACAGAAAGAGGATTCAGGTTCATGGAGACATCAGTGACTGCTCCATAAATGTAACTTATTGAATCAAATGTGCATTTGTTGCCATGAGGAACCCGTCAGGACATTGAAATCGAATGCAGGGTTTTTCAGAATGACACATCTTTTTAAATTGAGACAGGAAGGATACACGTGCGTCATCGATACTGTGTGAGTTGCAATCAAACATTTCAATGCTCTAGTTCACATGTGTCAAACTCAAGGCCCGGGGGGCCAATCGTGGCCCGCCAGACCATTTTATGTGGCTCACGAGAGCATAAAAGGTCCAAGTGTCTAAAAATAAATAGGTCAAGAGTGTGTTTTGACCAAAACTACATTTCCCACAATGCAGTAATTAAGCCAAATTTAACTCTGATGAAAACATTTTGAACAAAGTTAATGTCTTGGCTTGTGTTTGATGTCATTTTTCTTTATTCACTTAGATATTTTGATCCTTGATTGATGGAGTTCTGTGGGTTTAATAACCTGACAAATTAAAATGATTTATGTTATAACAGAGAAACAAGCAAACATGTTTGTAATGTTTATAACTTGAATAAGTAATAAATTCAGTTATTTAACACTGAGGATTAGTTACATTTATTTTGCATTACATTGCATTTAGACAGTTGATTTCCATCCCTGTAAGTATTTAGATGATATTTTACTTGTCAGGTACAACTTCTTTACATTAGTTTATTTTATAACTCGCAGGTTATAGCGTATGTACATGTTCTATTTCCTCTTCTTACTTTATCCTCCGCCTGTCTTCTCACAGGAAGTTGAAGAAGTTGGTGCGTGCGATAAAGGATAAAGGATCGACAGAGGAGGAGAGAAAGGAGGAGAGGCCTCCTCAGCAGTGGAAGCTGGACTATGCTCTGGCCCCCTTTGAAGGCCTCACGCCTGAATACATGGAGATGAGTGAGTCACACACACACACACACACACACACACACACACACACACACACACACACACACACACACACACACACACACACACACACAGAGTGTGTGAGAAAAAGAGAAACAGCCTGCAGCCATTTAGGCACCGACACGTGTTTAAAATTAGTAGCCTTGAACGTCACCCGTGTAATTTTTATCTTCAAGGACCAAAAGGATTGTGAAAGTACATCTGGAGTTTGAAGCATCTGGATGTAGGATGTATTTATACTGTTCATCAAGAGCCTTATTACACCTTCCAGCAGCATTTAATATCTTAAATGGATCACATTAACCTGACAAGGAGCAGAGGCGTCTAATAAATTATGAAGCTTTTATTTTGACACAAGAGATCTGCTTCCTGTCTTCTTTTGACTCTGGTCATCTTAATTTATCCATGATCGCAATCTGTCACCACACTTCATCAGTAGTGTTGTAATATTGATTTTATTTTGGATGTCAAAAAAAAAACAAAAAACAACATTTTTGTAGCTGAATAAGATCAAAATGAAACATTGCAGTTTCTAAATAGCAAAGAGTCCAAAAACGTAATTTGTTTTAATGATCAGTTTGTGAAGTGCAATTTAATGAGTTTTGTCATTTAATCAAACCAGTTAAATTCATAGACGTGCACACTTTGCATACATTTACATTCACGTCCATCACGTACCAGAACACATAAACAGAGAATGTAACACATTCATGGTCCCCCCCCCCCACCCCAGTGCGTAATCAGTCTCAGTTGTGTAGTTAAATCAGTTCTTGATGTTTAGCCTTGAAATCAAAGACGGTAAATATCCAGGGTCGTATTATTTTGGTCTCTCTAGTGCCTGTCAAACAGATTTTGTTGATTTTCTTGGAGCCCCATGAATAAGTAGTAAAAAGACAGCAGCTGTTTGAGTTTATGTTTTAATCGTATTTGATGTGAAAACTACTCATACTTTATTCTTCATTATGAACGCAGTACACTTTCAATTATTCCACCAGTGCATTATGAATAAACACTGAATAAAGCGTGAAAATAAGTAATGAAGTTAATACATAATAAAGTTAATGAAGCGTTGTAATTCATGTGTGGAAGCTCTCATGGCTAACAGCACAAATGAAGCATGGAGAGAAAAGAAGCTGTAAATCACATTGAATTTCATTGTGACAAAGATAGCATCAGATCTGTGAAAATTCTGTATGGGAGAGTGAAATTATAATAAAACTACAGTCAATTATTCTTATTTTGTTATACATTTTTCTATGAAATGAGGAAACAGTTGTTTCCTGTAAAAGTTGTCCTGGTTCACTGCTGGTGAGGTGAAAGTTATTTTATGGACGTGTTTAACACCTGCAGGTTTTGGACTCCCTCTGATCAATAATGAGTCATTAAAAAGGAACCAGACAACAACACCAACTCAGTCCAGTCATAACTTTTAGTGGGAAAAAATAAATCTGTGAGGTGTGGTGAAAGTACTTTTTTTCTAAAGATAAACACTGATAAACAATGGTGATTGATATTAACTGTTAACTTTTGACTATAAGCTTTTTGTTGTCTTACAACTACATTTATAAGTTGCCTTATTAATATATATTAAGCTCATAAAATGGTTGTTAGTGAAATATTTTCATTTCATGACATTTTTCTCAGATTAGAAAAATCTTGCTACTTTAATAAGGAAAAAAAAAAAAAATCATTGCTGTGGCAAAAACACTTGTCCAGAGTTTCTGATGAATAGAAAGAGTGAGAAAGAGAAAACCGAATGATCCAAAAAAATATATATTTCTGCAGAAACGTCACATCACCAGAGAAGAATTTTTAAAACTTTAGAGATACAGTATATATGAACTATTATTTAGGGCATTTGATGACACAGCTATTTCCACCATGTGCTTAAGATGGAGCATTTCTGATATGAAGACAGAGGTGGAATAAAAATAACTCAAGACACAACTCATGTGTGAAAATTTCTGCTCTTCACTCCTGAGTTCACAAGTTTGTCTTCACTTGAAGAGTGCTGACAAAAGACTCAACTGTTCCCTTAAACAACTTATTGGTGGAGTGAATCATCAATAAGCCCATCATATGATCACGGTGCTCGATTCGTCCTTCTAGATGGAGTAAAAGAACAGCAGCGGTTCAGCGAACATGCAGTAACAATGTCGGGTCTGAAACATGCTGGAGACGCCTGCAGATAGACTCCAGTTCTGCAGCTCTTCACATAATATTTGTGGTTTTATATGTATGAACGTTTAACTGACTTTGACGCGTATTAAAGCAGCACTTGCGGTGATTCCAGGGTGCAGGACAGCGTGTTCAGACTTCAGGTCATGCTGTGAAATGATAATGGAGTCAGGATGGAGGGAGGAGAACAACAGAAAAAGAGACGGAGCTGATGTTGCTTCAGGGCGCAGGAAGGAATGTCAAAATTCCTTACGCATGATTCCAGGACTGTGTTAACCCATTATTGCATGTTTGTGTGCTTGTATATGTGATACCTGGGTGCTTGTGCTTCTTCGTGTGTGTGCAACTGGGGCCGGACGCGAACCCGTCAACCTCGGCTCAGGTACATCACAAGGTTATTCTAAGCGTACCCTCCAGCGCTCGCTGCTTCACCGGCATATTTTCTTCCTCGCTGCTCTTTTGTGTTGCCGTGGCGTCCTGAGGTGAAGCCGTCAGTCTCCGGCTCTTTGGAAATCCCCATTCTCACACTGCTAAAGTTGCACTGCTTGTGAGCCGTAACGCCACCGCCTCGTCTTTCTCAGATGTTTTGACTCCAGGAAGCAGGTGGATGTTGGTAGTTGGTGATCAGAGATTTATGTGACGCTGGAAAACAGGAAGAAAGAGACCAAACTTTATGTGTGCACAAATACCTTCAAGATAAATATATTGATTCACCACTGATCGGAGTGTTTTTTCATTAATGGGGGCGATGGGTAGCGACCTAGACAAAGTCCTTTGAGTCCTCTATGTGCGTTTATGGAGCCACAAATAAAGTGTAGAAATATAGAAAATAAAAAAATAAATTATCAGGGAAATTCCTTTAGTCTACCCGCTATTAAGATAGCATTAAGCTGCTAACCTCTGGAGCTACATTATTAAAAGTCCATATGGAATCTTTATTCTCACACTCACTATGTGGACACCTGACCTCTGACCTTCCTGTTTTTGAAGGACAAGTGGAAGTTTTAAAAGGCGTCTGATGTTATTGAACTTATTGTTTAAGTTGACAGTGTTTAAAGAGGCAGCTGCCATCAGCCTCACAGCGCAACACACACACACACACACACACACACACACACACACACACACACACACACACACACACACACACACACACACACACACACACAACAGCGTGACTGTGAACCGGACGTGTAGTCCCACAACTTCATTTTAACTATTAGTCATGGATGTTGTGAGTGGGGGTTATATAATCAGACAGATTTCCATAATTGAAAACACACACACACAGACACACACAGACACACACACACACACACACACACACACATGCACACACAGCATAGATATGCATATACACGCATATTTCTACCAGCTGCTTTATGAAAAAGTCCCAGTTTAGCTGGTGCAGTGGAATGTTTAACCTTAAAAGGCTTCATCCCAGCTACTGGGGGGTGTGTGGGGGGTGTGGACAGACAGCGAGACTCCAATCCAGGCCACTGACCGTTCACCAATGTCCATCTAGCGTCAGTTTTAAACGTGTCCTTTTTTGATTCTGATTCCTTTCTCATGTGAACATCTATCTTTGCCGTCCAATAGCAGAAAAGGACGTTGAGAATGTACAGAATGTTGTAAATTAGTATATATGGTCCTAACATTCAGAACTGTGATCCTTCTGGGTCTTTATAACATGTTGCTGCACGTTACATGACCCCACAGTTAATTCTTCTTCCTACCAGCTGGACTTATCAAACTCTGACTTCATGAAATCTTATATATACCAGCATGATTTTCAGAAAATCTCCTCAAGAAATGCACCTTACTGAAAATTAATTGAAGTTTTTTGTCGACATAAGTGAAAAATACCTGAACTAGAATGTGCTTTGTGATAAAGATGGACGAGAAAAAACTATTAATGCAAGGAATTAATTCAAAATATGGTGTATATTATTAAAATATTGGTGTATTTAAGAGTTTTGGGTGAGATAAATCCACACATACTGTAGTTTGTTTCATGACTTTCATCTTCTTTTTTTTTTTACAGTCATCCAGTTTGGTTTCGTGTCTCTGTTTGTGGCCTCGTTCCCGCTCGCTCCTGTCTTTGCTCTACTCAACAACGTCATCGAGATCAGACTGGACGCCAAGAAGTTTGTTACAGAGCTACGGAGGCCAGTCGCAGTCCGTGCTAAAGACATCGGTAAGATGAAGAGGATAAGTTCGTTATTAATACCACATGACCAGGATTCTGACTGCGGATTGGATTGATGTGGTTCTATATAAACAGTTTAACAGCCAACATGACACAGAATAGGAGGGGGGCTTCTAATGGTCCAGCGCTTATGTAAAACATTTTAAAACACCATATATATTCCTTAAAAAGTCACTAAAACTGATGTGTTCTCCATACACTAAGGCATCATTTTAAAAACCGTTAGGACACCATAACTCGCCAACAAAACTGGAAACAGACTTTTTCCAGGGTTAGCTGTAGGTCTTGGCAGTAAAGGAGATTTTTCCTGCTGAGTGAAACCGACACCCTCGTGTGCCTGTTTTGGGCCTGTACCCTCACATGTATGCATGTGATAAAGAAAATTTCTCCATTCTAAACAACCCTTTGATCCAGACTTAAAAAGACTTAAACTATTACATTTACTGATACATTTTTTTTACAGTCGTTTTACTTAGTTGATATATCAGAATGACGTTGGTAGTCTCTGGCTTCCTGTTTTGGTAAACATTAAATATTTAATCAATTATTAGATGGATAATAATAGTTGATTGACAAAGGACCATTTTGTTCTTCTTCTTCTTCTTCTTCTTCTTCTTCTTCTTCTTCTTCTTCTTCTTCTTCTTCTTCTTCTTCTTCTTCTTATTATTATTATTATTATTATTATTATTATTATTATTATTTATTTATATTTATTATTTTATTATTTTTTATTATTATTTATATTATTATATTATTTTTTCAATGTGTTTAGACAAGATGCCTGTACCCTTATCTCTCTCTCTCTGTCCCCACAGGTATATGGTACAACATACTAAGTGGAATGGGAAAATTTTCCGTCATAATAAATGTAAGTATTAACGTGCTGTCACACACACTCCACACATCTCCTCTGCTCTGACAGTACAATTCTGTTAGGCAGGAATTCTGGAGGATGTCTATTACATGATATGATTTTTGTTTCATGAACCCACGACATACACTTACGTATATACCAACAGACATCAGCACCATGGACAGCATATTTAGTGGACAGATTTAAGCCAATCAGCTTTCTTTCTTACTGCTACCATTTGATCGACAATTCATGACCAATTGGGATGGAATTCATGTCCACCAGCTCCACCAGCACGAGAACCCACCTCATCCAAACGTACGAACTCTAATTCAGACAACAGAAGATATGTCAAAATCATGATTCTCATTCCTTTTTACTGTACAGTCCCTATATGGGATTACTTTATCATTAACAGTAGATGTATTACTTCTATGATTAAAAATATATGTAGATAAAGTGTGTTTTTAAGAACAAACACACACATAAAATGCATTCTGTGACACTCGAGGGAGCTCTGCCATTCCTGATGATGCCCTGCAGTGTAACGTCTCTTACTGTATCAGCTGTATTATTCCTATTCTAATGGGTTATCGTATCATAATCCTAATTATCAAATTAAAAGCAGATTTTCTCTCCCTTTGAATGTGGAAGTTCCCAGTCATCCAGGTCCTGACAGAACCCCGTGTTGAATAAACAAATCCAGTTCACTTTTATTTCTCTCGTTTCAAATTTCTAAAAATAACTCTGTCTTGTGATATTTGGCTCATTTAGAATAAAAGAAGCTACTTTTTAAAAACATCTCTTTCTGCCAAGGAAGTCATGTTTCTATTGCTGTTTCTTTATTAGTTACCAGGATCAGTTTTTAACAATTTTTGAATTCCTTGAGGGAGATGTACTGTAGGATGTTTTTCTTTCTGCTTACTTATTAATAGATGATTTAACCTCTTCTTGGCGCTGAGGCGTGGTGTGTCCTCACCCACAATCACCATAACATTGTGATTTGTGAAGGTCAAATTCTCCATGTGCTGATGGAGTCAAGAGGTTTTCGTACAGGATTTGTCTCCAAACCTTACTCCGTTTACTTTTAATACTAAAGAGA